>JASSRZ010000007.1:13066111-13082324 GCA_032164315.1 Malacoctenus gilli
GTGTGTGTGTGTGTGTGTGTGTGTGTGTGTGTGTGTGTGTGTGAGAGAGAGAGAGAGAGAGAGAGAGAGAGAGAGTGGTAAAGAAAGTAATAAAAAGTGAACATAGGGACAGAAATAGTCCCACTAATGTTGGACCCCACCGACTGAACCAGTGCCCACCAGTTCCTGAGTTCCTGTGACTCGCACTAGGTCACTGACACGGTCCTAGCACGCTACCTGGTGGTTGGAAAGCGAACTGCACTGGTAACACGGACCCAACGCAAAGCGTTCACATTGAGCCTGTTGGCGTAACAAGCACTGACAGTAATAAACCCTCTTCATATAAATTGACCTGCTTTTCAGTGTCACTCTAAAAAGTCGCATCTAATCTGGGCCCATTGGACATTACACGCGTGTTAGTGGGCTCAGGCCACCAGGGGGCATTAAACGACTGCTTCACAAAGCGTTACTCAGCTCCAGACGTGCACGCTTGCTACGCCCAGAAGCACGGGGGCTTCACCATCTTGTATTTGACGGAAAGTTGACCATTAACACTTGAAAACCTCCACTCACACTGTACAACGCCGCTAAACGACGCTTACCTGGTGTCATTAAATTCAGCGGTATGTTTGCACACGCAGGTGCAGTTCAACAGTTCAGTGGGTGTTGAACAGAAAGCACAAGGGGCTGTGTGTGTGTGTTTGCATTCCTGTGGTGTGATATGTGCCTTGCCTGTCGAGTGATCAGGTGAGTGCAACACTGGTATGTTGCTCTATGTCACATCAAATTAAACTATCAACCCAGAATAAAGTATAGGGAGCAGACTCTCTTTGGGGACTCAAGTTTGTTTGGCAGCTAATATCCTAATTAGGTGATGCAGGTGTTGAAATAATAAGCATCTTGTTGAGTCACATAAATCAGATAAATGTGATTTTTGAACTCTCAAGCCCTCAAACTTCGCAGGCTTAACTCGAAAGCCCTTGTCACAAAAGCACCTTGCATCTTGCAGGACAATTGTGTTTTATCCCAAACCACAGGTGAACAAACCTGTGATCTCTACCCAATACATGGAGCTGTGTGAGCTTTCATAAAAAACACACACACACACACACACTCGCCCAATAGTGAGTAAAACTTTATTCTGTACACTAGAAGATTAGCAGAGACAGAGTTAACAGAACGAATATATCACAGAAGAAGGAAAACAGAAAGAAATATAAAGTTGTTCCCACGACATCCATCACATCTTACGCACCTAAAAGAATTTTCTAAGTCCCTAAGTCTTCGTAAAAAGGTTCGTATAACAAAAGGAGAGGTGATGCTGTGCTACCCTTACATACGCAGAGCACTCCGGGGAGTGCAGAGTGAGGCCCTGTGAGAAATGTTCGGCGAGGAAAAGGCCCTTTGTCTCATGAGGAGACTCATGTGCACACCAAGCAGCTGCACGGCAGCATTAGGAACCAGAAAGTTGACTCGATAATTGGAACCCCACAATGGCGAAGTGTCAGAAATCATCTCTTGCATAGGCATGTGATCATCCGTGTGTCCTTTACACACAACGAAGCCCATTTAGTCCTGATAGCTCCCCCGTAAAACATTTAAATACCTTAAAAACGAAACCCGGAAGTCAGTGTTAGCGCCATTTAACACTTGTGACTCTCATTCCTGTTAATCAGATCTGGTTAGAGAACACTGCAATTAAATATGTAAACAAAAATGACAGAGAAGTACATTTTTGTGACATGATGTTCAGACATCGGTATCGGTGAAGGAAGTACAATACAAAGTCGCCGGTGTGACCCAGCTGCTGTGATTCACCTCTTCCTGTTTTGGTTTTTTTCACTCACACGTTCACCTCTTGGCATCACTTTATTCACAGTTGTGTTTGGCTTTTGTTTCCTCAGAAGCAGCTACGTTAAATAGTCAATGATTCACTTCGCGCATCCTTCGCTGTGCTTGCAACCCGCTGACGCGCCACTCTCTCGGGAGTCAACAAGAGTTCATAGTTTTCACAGAGTATTGCACCCTCCTGTCACACGTTACCTGTCGTTTGCGCCTCTCTAAGCTCTTTCGGTTGAAAAACAAAAAGGTCTAGAAGTTGTATGCGTTTCCAGGCACTTAATGTTTCAGTAAAAAGGAAAAAAAAACACTCCTGGAAAGAAGAGTTATTTACACAAGTCCTATTTTTTTTTCCTGAAAGACAAAGTGATTAAGGCACATGAAATTCATTGCATCCGGTGTAAAACTTGGTGAGTGTTGAAGAAGAAACCCAAGAACCGGAGCGTTTCTTCTCGTTTTCTGCTCCTTCTCGTTAAGCTTCCAGTCGTCTTTGGAGTTTAGTTTCTTCGGGCAATTCCTTTTTTATCTGGAAGGGAAAAAAAGGCAAAACAAATCAAATTGTGTTCATTGTTTCCTTTTGTTGGCTCAACTGAATCCTGCTTGGGGTGCTCTCCAAGCGGGATTTTAGAAAGGGAGGTGTGCCCACCAGTTGGTAAAGAAAGTTCCTCATAGATCTTAAGTGGGTGTGTTTCGTTGCTTCCGTGCTGCGTTCGTGTGAACTGCCACGTGCCAAAACGTGACAGTGAATCTGCGTCTTGCATTGTTTACGTTGGCTTTGTGTGGTTTTGCTGTTGTGCTCTCACCAGCTCAGTCCTCCTTTTTGGCTTTCTCGCTCTCCGTGTCCTGGGGGGCCTCCGTCACGGGCGCAGCTGCACGAAAAACGTGGGGGGGGGGGGGGGAGAGAGATCATTTTTCCTTCAGTATAAAGCAACACTTTAGTCAGTCAGATCATGTAAACTCTGAGCAGGTCTCACATGACTTCACTGTCCCCCGAACTGACGACGCCACTCGATTACATTCGGCAAACAACTTTTCTTTGAAAGCACATCTGGACTCCTGAAGTGGTTTATCAGTGATTAACCTCAATACAGGCACACACACACGGATACACACAGCACATACGTACACAGCACATACATGCACACACACACACACACACACATGCATACACACAGCCTCAGGGGAAAAGGACTCATAAAGGTTATGCAATGCAGCACTTCTTCCTCACCAGACCAGTCTTCCACACGTGCTGCCTAAGAGGGACGCCTCTGCCCTAAAAGTACAGCATGTTCTCTGTGTTGCCGGCAGACCTGAAAACCACGCTGCCTTCCCCTCTCTGCTGACTGTGCATGTAATAACTTCGCATCCAGAAGTAGCACATTCTTTCAAGTCATGACCGAACAATGTTTTCACCCCAAGACTGCCAATTAGAGTGTATATTCACTCTTCTCACCTAACTTCAGCAAGTCGTGTCATTAGTTTGAGCAAAACAAATGACTTCAACTTGCTCTAAGTGAGTCTAAAATGGCCAGAGTGTTCTCCAAAATGAGCTGGTTGCATCTCACACTTGCACTCTCACTGGAGCCTTGTGGATCCAGTGGCATGCCTGCATTGTCCCGTGAAATTAGAGGCAGCAGGTCATGATTAGTCCGCAGGCAGTCCACAACACAGCACAGAGAGAGAGAGAGAGGGACAGAGACAGAGACAGAGAGAGAGAGAGAGAGAGATGCTTGACTGGAGCTGTTGTGCTCACAACATGCTATCATCAAGACGAGCGTTTATTTTCTTGCCCCGAGTGTGTGTGTGTGTGTGTGTGTGTGTGTGTGTGTGTGTGTCCGTCCTCTGTCTCTCTCACACTGTGCTGTCTGTTGAGCCCAAAGCTCAACATTACCTTGTTCACCCCGTCAGCAGCCACAGAGTTACACGCACGCGCACGAGAGTTTAACAGTTTTGAATCACAGCTGTGGTCGCTACCATTTTGGCTCCAGGTTTGACTTTTCTCCCTCGATCTTTATAGTTAAAAGAAGATAAGGTGTCGGTTTGAGGAACATTTACGGTTCATCTGGATGCAATCAAGGTCTTGCAATCTGGTTTCACCCAAGCCTTTCTAACTCAGCTCTTCCTGCCTGTTTGCACTTGCTCTGCGTCTCGTGGTCGACGTGTTTTGTTCGCTATCTGAGCCGGTGGGCAGTCCTGATTTTTTTCCCCCCTCCAACAGGCTGTCCTGTAGATTTGCATGATGCTTTGAAGCCAAAGTTGGCGTGACAGGCTCTGCCAGAGGAACTTTTTCGTGTTCAGTCAAGTGAGATTCTCCGAAACAATGGCCGCCACCATCTATGGAAACCCTGTGATTGTCACCCAACTGCTGCTGTTTAAAAGGTGAAAGCGCCACATTGCAGTTTGTCAGTTGTCGTGTAAAAAAAGTTGTGTGACGACAGACGTGTTTTGTGGCCTGCAAAAAAAAAAACATGTTAGATTGTGAGGTGTTGGGTTTTATACCATTGGCCAAAGGGTCAGGTTGAGGCTCAGCCTGGGCCTCCACTTTGGCTGGAGACAGTGGAGGCATGTCTGGAATAGTGGCAGCAGCAATGGCCGGATCGATGACTGACTGTGCAGGATCGGCAGCCGCAGACGGTTCCGCAGGGGCAGCGGCAGTCTCTGTTGTAGAAGCATCAGCTGGACTCTGTGCTTCTGTCGATGGAGCAACAGCTGGAGGTTCAGCAGCTACTTCTGCGGGGGTCTCGGGAGCCACTTCCATGGGTGCCGTGGCTGCTGGGGTCTCAGGGGCCACTTCCACTGGAGCGACGGCTGCGGGAGTCTCAGGAGCAACTTCTACGGGTGCGACGACTGCAGGGGTCTCAGGGGCCACTTCCACGGGTGCGACAACTGCTGGGGTCTCAGGGGCCACTTCCATGGGTGCGACAACTGCTGTGGTCTCAGGGGCCACTTCCACGGGAGCGACGACTGCTGCGGTCTCAGGGGCCACTTCCACGGGTGCAACGACTGCTGGGGTCTCAGGGGCCACTTCCACGGGAGCGACGACTGCTGGGGTCTCAGGGGCCACTTCCACAGGAGCGACGACTGCTGAGGTCTCAGGGGCCACTTCCACAGGAGCCTGGACCACCTCAGCTGCTGTTGGTGGGACCTCAACCACCTCCACAGTTGCCTGTGCAGCCTCAGCTACCGCTGCTGGGGCCTCAGCAGCCTCTTCTGGAGCCTGTGCAGCTACAACTTCCTCTGCCGTTGCCCCAGCAGATGCTTCCACAGGAGCCTGAGCAGGCGCAGCGACTTCTGCTGGTGCCTCAGTCGCCACTTCCACAGCAGCCTGAACAGACTCCACTTCAACCTTTTCCTCAGCAACGATGGCCTCGACTGGCTCAGGTACAACGGGTTCAGCCGCAGCAGGAGCCGCCTCCTGCACGGCTTCGACAGCTTCAGCGACCGGGGCCTCAACCTCGGCTGTGACCTCTGAAGGGGCCTCGACAGTTTGGGCAGGAGCCACTTCTTCCTCTGGGGGAGGCGGCTCCACTGCGGCCACAGCCGCCTCAGGCTCAGGTGAAGCCGGCTCCTCCGGAGGCGGCTCTTCGGTCGCAGCGGGCTCGGGCTTGGGTTCGGGGGGAGCTGCGACGGCCTCCTCGGGCGCGAGGCCCTCCTCGGCCTCGAGCGCCACCAGCACGCCATTCGTCTCCCCCTCCGTCCCCGGTTGAAGGCCGTTGGGCAAGGCGGTCTGCACAGGCAGCTGCATCTGGTCCTCGATGGTTTGTGCATCTTCTGGGATGTGACCGTTTTTGATTCCTGTTGATACAGAGAAAACAAGAGACAATTTTGGTGATTTACAGAAGAAAGTTTGATATTTTCCTACACTTTAATTGTTCTCTTTTTACACGGGTTCGACTCTATTGTCCTTCGTGCTTTGTGCCAGCATGCTCTCCCTGTGTGGGGGTTCTCTATGTTTTCGGTACAATTAGATTCTCCCACATCTCAAAGTCAGAGTCTATAAATAAAGAACTGTATTGTAAATCAACATGAAGCTACAGGAGACAGGAAGTCAACAATAACATGCACATAGAGACATCCTTTCATTTCCAGCGTCCAAACTCTGATTTATTGAAGTCCGTGTTTGTCCAAAGCTCTCAAAGCGCCCCGAAGAAACTCAGGAAATCAAGTCCACGTGACGGCGCCTTTGCTGCGTGCGGAGAGAGACGTCGGCCCCTCCGTTCTCATTCCTCCTCCCGAGCCTCGAAGGAGCCCTCGGGTGAAACAACGGAGCTACCCGGTCCTCAAAAACGTACATCTCACTCGCTGGAACCACAGCAGCCCGACAGACACGTTGGATCAGTTTTTGGTCTCGCTGCTGCCCCGGGTTGACGTTCACAAAGAAGACAAACCACATGGGTTCAGTTCAGCTGAATGGGTGGATAGTTTGGACGCTGGAGCTTCCTGATTTTATTTGTCTGTCAGAAGCGCTGAACAGGGCTGCGAGTGATGGGTGGAAGGGAATGCGACGGCCTGGCAACGTGCACCAATGAGAGGCAGGGAGAGAAAAGGCAGCGCAAAAATAGGTGTTGAAATCAAGCGTGAACCTTTTAGCTCCATAAAAAAAAGTGCAAAACAAAGAAAAAAACAAAAAGTTTGTACGTGTGTGTTTTTTAGAGGTTCTACAATGTCTTATTTTTGTTGTTTTCTATGAATTTGTTGAACATTTTTCCCAATAAATCAGATTATTTTCACGCAGGTCTCACATGATCTTGCACGCACTGCCACACAAAGCTGTCGTTTGTAAAAGTTCCCTCAAATCGGATGTCGAAGGGGTGTGAATGTGCGTGTTCGGGTTGAGACAGACAGTCACTCCAGGCATGGATGACCCGCGTGTCAACATCAACTGGCAGCCAAAGATGACAGAGATCCCAGTCAAAACAGCGCCGAGGCTCGCCAGTGCAGGGGGGGGGGGGGGGGATGGGACCAGTGGGGGCTTCTGTGGCATACAGCTGGATCGTTAAACAGACCGTGCACTGTACGCTTTAAAAGCCCCCCCCCCGACCATTCAGGCACGTTTGAGTGGTCCTCGTCCCAGCTAACAGCACAATAACTGGTTTTCTTACAGGGGGTGATGTAAGAGCATTGATAGCCCCCCACCCCCCCGCATGCTCCTCCAGGTGACTAAAGCCGGCGGGCGACAGGCACAATGCCCCCCCGCACAGGCTTCACACGGTGACATGGGGGAAATGGGACGTGCAGGACATGAACAAAGAGGAACTATGCCAGGCAGAATGATCGCATAACGCCCGTTTGAGCCGCTTTCACTGCGACGCAGAGAAGCCCTTTCATCGTCCAACTCTATATATTGACTTGAGCTGCGTGTAAATCAGCCCACTTTTCTAACAAGGACAGGGACTGTGGTGGTCTATGTGGGGCGCTGCGGCCAGAACATACTGTACATGCAGCTGTGCCTGGCATGACATAGCCCATGCGCCGGTGGGCCGTCGAGGGAGGCATGAATGGACAATCACGGGCTGTGTCGGGCCCGCGGGTGGGTGTCCGCTACGGGCTCGGACACGGAGTGCATGTATGCAAAAAGCGCCGAGTCCGAGGCGGCGCCACACGACGGCGAGGGAGCATCGTTCGTTCGGCTGTCCCAACGCGAGCGCCCGGAGCATCTCGGCTGTTCCTCCCAGAGAGCCTCGGCCTCCAAACGTCTGCGCTTCCCTCCTGCGGTGGAGGCCGAGTGGCACCGAACATGTGCTGCACGTGTAAGCGTCCTCAGCTGGTCACAGGAGCTGCAAAGCACCTGGGCCTCCTCAATCTCCTGATCATTATCTACAAAAACCACATCTGCTGAAACATCCCGTGGGAAAAAAACATCAGAAAAAAACTGCTGCTTCTCACTTTTTCATGCAAACACCACATACAAAAGATGGAACCAGCCAAACGGCTTCTAGGATTAAGACCCCTTTTTCCCCCATGGGGGCCTCAGAATGTATTGAAATGAGACCGCGCACCTCATCTTTTATCCCTGACAAACATTTCAGCCAAGTGCTTGCAGACACACCCACTCTCCCTGGCAAACAAAAGCAGAAGCCCTCAAAATAGAAGCATTCGACAGTTTTCAAGCACGATTTAGACGCCGTGTACAATGTTCCTCTTTTGCCGATGCCAATTTAATTAAAAATAAAAGAGACAAGGGCCTGGGCCCCCCTGTGAATTCTTCTCTATCCACAAGGGGGTCCAGAGACCCTGAGCTGGAAACCACTTACTTCCGATCCTTGAAAATGAAATTAACTTCCAAACTTGTCTTATCCAGGTTATAAAGATGACATTTTAACAAATCGCTTCCTCAAAAATTGGATATAAACAAATAAAAAGTGGGCTTTTTTTTCACAATATGACATAGTGTGAAGTAAAACGCTCTGTCGCTGTCGTTTATGAAAACATCCCACGTCACACGTCCCACTAAAGCAGCCTGCTAGCAAACAGGTTGGGTTGCAAGTCTGGCCCCGGGCTGCAAATAGACTCCTCACTCTGGGCTGCTTATCACAGAGCGCCGCTGAGCGAGCCGCCGAGGCCCCTCATCAGCTTTATGAACCCAGATGTGCTTCAGTTATTGGACTTTCAGAGTGAGGGTTTCGGAGTGAGACGTGGTGAGGAAAGTCAGGCCCCCCCCCCCTCTCAGGTCTGCTCCCACTTGATAAACCGCGAGGCGAAGTTTCGAACGGCTCGCTGAGATTGGGAAAAGGAGCGACGCGTGGGTGCAAATAAAGATGAAGCTGCTGCAGGAAACGATGAGAGAAAGAGTGACCCGGAGCACTTCTGCCTATAGGATACTAAAGCATGCAGTGGAGCGGAGGGTGAGTGAGAAAGCACACCGTGTACCAGACCAAGTGGCTGCAGTCACACCCCCCACCCCCCCCAGCAAGACTCAACTCAAAGAAAACCACTCGGATTTGAAGCAGCTTCCGAGCTCGTTCAAAGGGAATCAGATTACATTGATTGCTAATGAATGAAGAGAAGATGAGGCATTTGGAGTGAGCGTGTTGTTGGCTTTTACTCACCAACTGTGCTCCCATTGGCCTCCTCAGGCTTAGTGCCTGGTCTTTTCTCCTGGTCCACAGTCTGCGCGCTGGAAGAGGAGCACCCCATGTTTGTGTGTAGGGGGGGGGGGGGGGACAAGCGAGAAGAGTTGAGATGAAGCAAAAATCAAAAGAGCTGAAGCCAAGACAGCGGCAAGCAAGCACGAGTCTCAGCTGCTCTTCAAAGACGGATCCAGTGTGACAGCGAAAACGTGCGCGGCTCCGCTCTCTCCAGTTCCTAGGAGTGACTGGGCACCATTATCTCCTCTTTTGTCACTGTCAGGTCACGCATGGCCTGCCGCCTCCTCGCCTCAGACGACAATCTGCTTCGAGCGTGCAGCCGTGCAGTGCAGGCGGGACTGCTGAGTGTTTCCTGACTGCCTGCTGCTCACAGGCACACTATTCATACAGGAGGAGGAGGAGGAGGAGGTGGAGGGGGAGGAGAAGGGGGAGGAGAAGGCAAACATGTGCATGGAGTGAGAGTCCTCCCCTCCAGAGGGCCTCCTCTGGAGAGCCACCACCATGTGGTCATGTTTAGGATAGCACACATAGAAGAGATGCATAAGTAATGCACCAAGGGACAGCAGGAGGAGAGCTTTTTCTCTCAGCCTTTTTGCATTTCAGACCTTCAAACCAGGACGACACGACGCAAGCACGTGGAGTGTAAAATATTTATTTGTCGATCTCCTGTACAAAGAGTTATTTACGTGATCTGGCCTCGTATAACAAAGAACGCTTCAAATAAAAAGACATTGTTCTGTCGAAAAAAAATGTGTATAAATATCTTCAGCAGGAAGCGGCGTATTTGCGTATGTGCTAGCATGGTTTTGTAGATCAGGATTAAACAGGATCCTGCAAGTACTCCGCTGCGATGGAGGAGCGATGGAGGAGTCTCAGTCCTTCAATTATGCGCAAGCTGATTCTCCAGAGTCTCCAACTTCTTTGTCATGGCTTCAAGTGAGCTCGTTAAGGGGCTGATAACAAATATACAGACGCTTAGAAACAAAACAACACAACAGACTTCTATCATGAACATGCAGGTTCACCACCTTTGATACAATCAAATACGGACACATTGCTTATGAAAAATAAAATTAAAAAAACCTTCGAGAATGTATATATGAGCTAAAACATAAAGCGCTCGATATTCTTGACAATGTTTAGGATCTTCAGGAGTTATTGAATCTTTCTTGAAAAGAAGTCAGCAAACAATGCTGAAATTGACAAAATGATTCAAGATTTACGTTGGCTATTTTCTCCAGAATTTAACTTTATTCCAAATAATCAAGCAGCCGAGAAATGAGCATCAGACCTATTTCTAGATTTTAGAAGGTGTTTCTAGGTGTCAATATTCAGCTTTGATGAACCACAATCTTGGGTCGGGCTTTTCAAAGAGCACCTCTAAGCTGCAGAAGATTCAGTCACATCACATCACGTTTGTCCTGTGATTTTCCAGGAGTTCCGACTGAATTGAATTGAAAGGATATTATTCTGCATCAGGCTCTTCAGCTTGTCGGAGACGTCGTTCTGGAACAGGAGAACGTTCTCGCACTCGCACATGCTTTCATTGGATGGTTGGTCTGTTAGGGGGAAGAAGAGAGATTTAGTTCTTGGATCCATCCCGCTTGTAAACCTTCTCTTCTGATCATACCAGTGACAAAGTGGGAGGGACACATATGACTGTAGGAGAACAGTGGAACTGCTCTGAGACTGTCACTGCTCAATGTGGCAGCAGGTGGCAGTGATGTGCTGTTAGAGAGAGCGAGCAAGCCAGAGAGAGAGAGAGAGAGAGAGAGAGAGAGAGAGAGAGGGAGGAACGACAGACCTGTGCATATCCTGGACTTCAGCTTCTTTGTGATTTCCCCCATTTTTTCAAAGTCCTCAGCGTAATAGAGGTGCGTCTCATCGGGCTCCGACGCGATCTCTCTCAGCTCCTGTTCAATGGCCTTTCCAACACCCAAAGCGTACATGGTGATCCCTGAAAGGAGCAGAGCTCATGATGTCAGTGTTGACGCGAGCAAGAGCTCGACTGACGGCTGTCGTGCCTGGAAGCGGCGAGGTGACGCCGTACCAGAGTCCTTTGCTTTGGTGGCCCAGTCGGAGACGTCGTCCTGGGACCGGCCGTCGGTGAAGACGACGCAGACTCGCTGCACGTTGGCCCTCGCGCCCTCTTTGGCCGAGAAGCTCTGCTCGAACATGTGGCGCAGGGCCGAGCCCGTCATGGAGCCCCGCCCCATGTACTGCATCCGGGTCACGGCGCGCTTGATGCTCTGCGCCGCCGTGTGCTGGCCCAGGGTGAACTCCGTGCGCACCTTGGTGGAGTACTGGATGAGGCCCACGTGCGTGCCCGCCTTGGAAACGCCCAGCGAGTCCACGATGGCGTTCACAAACTGCTTGACCCGCTCAAAGTTGGCGGGGCCCAGACTTTTGGAGCCGTCGATCACAAAAACCAGGTCCATGATTCCGTCGATGCACTCCGATTCTGAAGGAAAGGAGGTTGTTGCTCTTGTCTATTTTATTCTTTCATCGTAATTCTGCCAGCATGAATCTGTGGCTCGCCAACACGCATTCAGATCTGTGAGTTCACTCGAAAAGACAAAATACTAATGATTTCGTTCCGTTTGTGACGGATGAAAGGACCCATCATGGTCCCAAATATCGGCTTGATGACTGGTCTCAGATCTGGATGCAGGCTTGAGATAAACAAACACAGAACAGCTCCCTAATCCTGAGTGAAGGGGGGGGGGGGGGCGGAATTTTTCACGAGGATTAACGTTGACCTCACAACTGGTTCAAAATTCAGAATTATGTAACGTGTAAATACCGGAAGCGAGGTCGAAAACAATCAGAGGAACATTCGGAAACATGCTGGCGACAGGTCAGCGGATGGATTTGGTGGTTCGGACATTTTAATACAATTCTGTCGCTCTGTCGCTCTGTGACGCGCCGCGTCTTCATTTTGTCTAAACAACCCAATCAGCAGTGTTGTTAAAAAACGTCTGCGACTCGGCTCCGACTCACTCTGACACGTTTTCCCGTCGGCTCTCAGGGTGAATCCGTCTCTGCACTTGCACACGCATGAGTCCTCCGTGCTCATGAACTCCTGCTCGCAGCCATGTTTCCCATCAGCACAGGGGTCCGTCTCTGGAACAGAGAGGAGACTTCAGCTCGCGGCTGCTTCATTTTCAACTCCTGCCTTCCGAATACAGACGAACGGCCAGCATTAAATTCTTGGCTGAATTAACCTTTCCTGTCAAATTGAAAGGGAAGATGAGAGAGAGACTGGATCATGCTGGAGTTGTATGTTTTGCACAATTTCTAATGGACAAAATGTATGAATTCGCCAAGACGAGCGTCGCAGTCACACCAAACAAATAAGCCAAAGAAGAGAACAGAAACCCTTCACACTCACTTTTGCATGTTTTCCCATCAGGCCTGAGAGAGAAGCCTTGTCTGCACTTACACACACAGGAGTCCTCGGTGTTCGTGAACTCCTGTTCACACCCGTGGGTGCCATCGGCACAGTGATCAATCTCTGCAGGGAGGACAAAGGCAGTCAACCAGCACATACACAACAAATACAGAAAAAGGCTAAAAATATGAGGTGCATGCGTGCGTGTGTGCGTGTGTGCTTGCGTGCGTGTCACAATTCATGTATGTAATGTATTTTTCAGTGAGCAAGAAAGAACAAAGCACAGTAGGATTCATGTGAATGGATGAGAGCTGCAAATATGGAGAAAAAAAGAGGAAGAAGAAGAAGAAAAAAGACTGGACAACAAACAGACTCTCACTCTTGCATGTTTTCCCATCAGGTTTGAGAGTAAAGCCTTGTCTGCACTTGCACACGCAGGAGTCTGCCGTGTTCATGAACTCCTGCTCGCACCCGTGGGTGCCCACCGCGCAGTGGTCGATCCCTGCATGGAGAGGAGGGGAAAAAAAGAGAGCGGCGTTCACTGCGTCTGTTGCTCGTCTTCCGCTGCTCCGAGCGAGAGCAGACTTCCAGGTCTTCCCCCCTGGTGGGAAAGTGCTAGAGACTAGAGTACACACGGCTGCAGGTCTTGCCATCCAGGTTGAGGACGTAGCCCTTCATGCACCTGCAGATGTAGGACTGCGGGACGCTCACGCAGTCGTGCTCGCAGCCATGGTTCCCCAGGTCACAATAGTCTATTCCTGTGGAGGAAATGAGTCCCTTGATGAAAACGCTCATTCACCACCAACCGCAGTCACCTTCTTGGTGAGATCAGAGGAGAAATAAACAGGAGGGCTTTCACGCCTGTGGTGGGGGCGCGGAGTTGCGAGCTCGGGAGCACTCCAGCGGCCCTTCTTGTTTGGACTGGCTGATGTAATGAGACCCTGCGCACGGCCCTCGCGTTTCTGCAGCAGCTGCTTTAATGATTGCAAAAGCACACTTCCTCCAGGAAATCACCCCCCCACCTTAACGTTCAGTTAACGTCCACCGTAGGAGCACGGAGCCACGTTTTCCAACAGTGGGCGGGCGGACGGACGTCAGCGGGGGGGGGGGGGGGGGGGGCAGTGGCTCCGGGGTGAGCTGGGGGGGCCACACTGATGCAGGAGCATGAACGGTTTTTCATGCAGAACTGATGTTTTCGGAAGGGAACAAATCATTTTTCAAAATAAAAGCTACAATGAAATCAGCAAATAAAGCAATGAAATGAAAAATGGTAAAAGTGGAATCAATACTTTGTGATTTTTCTATGTACATACATACCTGCTGCTTTGGATGTATGTAGGTAATGTTTGATACGCTGGTAATGCAACAGTTCCCGTTTTCCACTTTTGATAATGTTTGATAAGTTATCCTGTTATTAAGATCACCACGATGAAAATGAAGCACCAAAGATGATCTAAATCATTAGGAAGGGGATTCAATTCAGCAAGAGGAAAATGTTTGAGCTTGTCATTAATGGAGGGAGAAGAAAAGGAAAAAAAAGAGAGAGTTTTGGTTGAGTGAAGAGTTTTGTCATTACTGTTGCATTTCTTCTTGTCCACGGTGAGCTCGTATCCGGGACGGCAGCGACACTCGTAGCCGTCTGGCAGGTTGGCGCAGATGTGATCGCAGCCGTGCTCCACGACGGCACACGTGTCCTCGGCTACAGAGGGAGCGCACGGAGGCAAAGAATCACTCACAGTTTGTGGCAAAGGAGAAGAAAACAAACCTGCGCTAATCGAATCAGATCAAACGAGCCCGACTAATGATGGTGTCTCCAGACTCTCCAGCCAAAGAACCCCTCGATGAGAGACTGAAGCAGCTCGGTGGGGAGTTTTTTCTATTCCAAAGTGGGAAGATCTTTAAAAAAAGATGAAGAAACCTTGAAACTTCAGGAAAAAAAAAGAGATCATTCACCTTTACACGTTTTGCCATCTGGGTTGAGGGTGAAGCCTGCCCTGCACTTGCACCTGTAGGACGCAGGGCTGCTCACACAGATGTGCTCACACTGATGGTCCACCACCTCACACATCTCTGAACCTGACGCACACGCGAACACACGTGAACGCACAATCGCAAGTTTGAAAGCGCGCGTGCTCTCGCCAACACGTCGCGGTTGCGGACTGGATTCAGACACGCCGCCTCACCTCCGCACAGCTTGGACTGGAACACGGAGGTCAGGCTTTCGATCTGGCTGAAGTTGGCCACCAGGTGGACGTGCTCGGAGTGCGGCTCGCTCCCGATGGACTTCAGGGTGGTCATGTCCACCCTGCCCACCCCGATGGCGAAGATCTGGATGCCGGCCCGCCGGGCCTGCGCTGCGACCTCCTCCACCGTGTCCTGGGGCCGCCCGTCCGTCACGATCATGGCAATGCGCGGGATGTGCAGGCCGAGGGGCCGGGCCCCCTGCTCCTCAGTGAACGCCGTCTCCATGGTGTACTGGATGGCCAGGCCAGTCATGGTGCCGGTGGCCAGGTGCTTCATGGCCCTCACCGCCCGCTCCACCTCGGCTTTGCTGGTGTAGGTGTTGAGGGAGAACTCGGGCTGGATCTCGCTGCCGTACTGGAGGAGGCCGACGCGCGTCGCGTCATGGCCCACGTCGAGGAACTGCAGCAGGTTGACGATGAAGGCCTTGACCTTCTCGTAGTCGCCGGGGCGGATGCTCCTGGAGCTGTCGATGACGAAGAAGAAATCCAGCGGGATGGCTTTGCACGGGATTTCTGTCCAAGTGGGAAGCACGAGAGAAGGAACCGGAATGAATAGAAAAGACAAAAAAAAAAGCAGCCGAGTGTTGCGTTTGCTGACCGCTGGAGCCACTCACCCACCGCGTTGCCTTGGACGGTCGTCTCGTTCTGCCTCCTGGCAGCGAGCGGCCTGGGACGGCGGCGGTCCAGCCGCACCGCGCCGCAGCACAACAGGCAGAAGAGGCCGAGGGCCAGCGACCTCATTCTGATTGGAGACGACAACTGCGGCGGAGGCACAGAGACCGGCGCTCAGACGACGGCAACACTCGCACAGTGGGAGCGGAGAGGCGAGGGGCAGCGGCCAGGGACGGGACCACCGAAAACACGTCGGCAAGCTTTGCCCTGATGAGCAACGAATCTTTAACCCTCTGTTCAAACCTCTTGGCATCAGCTGTTGTCATTTAGCAGCAGATTTAATTGTTATTCAGCCAATAAATCCTGGTGGAACTTCACCCAGAGGTTCCCTCGGCCTCTGCTGATCAAACCAGGACACTTTCCGTTGCTCTGCGCCGCCACGGCGACGTCTCAGAGTTCAGGGTGCGACAACCTGGAGTCGCCGTGTGCCGAGAGAGGTTCTGCATTAAAGTTAATGATGGTGCAGGTTAAATATAGGGGGGAACTTTCACCTCCCGCATGTTTGACCCTCCTCGCTTCGGATTTCACTTCTTCTTCGTCTCTACAGCTCTGATTGACTCCGGTGCACCGTGGCGTTGTGTACGCTGTGTTGTGGCTCCATGTGTTTTCTTGGCCGGAGCGCACGTGAAGTCACCCGGCTCCCGGTGAATGAGCTTTCGGATGTCTGGCTTCATAGGTGGCTGGAAGTGATTTAGGAGAGGCTGAAAAGCAGCGCAGACCGCTTCCCTCTCCGGTCCCCAGGAGGGCTGTCTGTTGCCTGTCATATTCAGACTGTCTGGTCCTCTGATCTGCGATCAGTGACGGAACAGCAAAACAAGCTCCTTATCGGAGGACAAACCGAGGGGACTCTCAAGATGGAAGCGAATTCGGCAGTGGACGAGGAGTGTTTCGGTTCTCGGAAGTGTGAGGCCGACGCTGGGCTCAGTGTGTGAGCGTGTGTGTGTGTGTGTGTGTGTGTGTGTGTGTGTGTGTGTGTGTGTGTGTGTGTGTGTGTGTGTGTG
>JASSRZ010000007.1:13097992-13123443 GCA_032164315.1 Malacoctenus gilli
TGAGAACAAAGATCGATAATTACAGAAGTGTGCTGCTTAGTTTTGTTTCAAACAGTCCCACATGTCTGACGACCTGGCAAAGTCAGCCGAGACTCAACTCAATTCCCACTTTCCCTCTATTGGCAGTCAGTTGTGATCACAAGAGACTAATACAGGCAACAACAACAAACATGGACAAAAGTATCTCTCTCTACACGCTAAATTAGACTGTTTAACTCAGATAGTCTCGAGTATTTGTGGATTGCATGAACATATTCAATGGGGAAAAAAATTCTTCCCCTTCCTAATTTCACATATGGTAAATTAGAGAACTAACTCCCACCTTTCTTCTTCTTCTGGGCTGCAGGGGCCTTGGGCTGCTCCGGGGGAGCGCTCACAGGTGTGTCCCCTCCCCCAGGACTGGAGGAGCCGTCGCTGGAGCTCTTGTCTTTCTTGCGCTGCTCGCGTTTCTCCTTGTTGCTGACCTTGGTTTCCCATGTGCCTGAAAAATGCGGCACGGTATTAGTTGCAAAACTCGACCGGGGTTCATTATGGGATTAGTGAGGAAATATGGTATGGATTAGCCAGGATGAGGGGAACACAAGTCGGGGCTTCTGATGGGAAATGCGTTTTCCAGGCGGCCGATTCTCCCACTGGTTGCATTCCCCGAGAGAAGCAGATTTAAAACTGAGATTTGAAGCGAGGCCACATTCAGGTATCATGGGCAAATCAGCACAGATGTGATTTATTCCCTTTGTGGTCTGCTTACAAGGCGCGCTCAGTTGAAAGCAGGCCCGAATACATGAAGCTGTTCAAACATTCTTATGATTGTTTTTACTGATGTGAAGTGAAATTGAAATGATGAATGGCTTTTTACCTTCTTCTGGTTCTTTACCGTCAGCAGCCACCGTCTTTGTCTCCTTCACAGTCTGTTTAGCCTTCTTCTTGGACTTTTTCACCTGAAAGAAAACAAGTCCCCAAACTTGAAGTTGGTTTGATGTCGTTAGAGAGAAAAGTATCTTGGGTGAGTTTCCAGGAATGGTCGGAGCAGACGCCACGCAGCATATATGATCTCATTAACAAGAGAAGCAACCTGGCAAGCGACCCATGCTGACGAATGCCCAGACAGTCAATCAAATCAGCAGAAGTGCGCCCGCGCTATTTATAAGTGAAACTACATCCACTGTCCAGGACTCCCTTAACATGTACATTTTGAAACATGTGTTATTTACATCTCAAAGTATTTGCAGTATTGCGTTTACTGGCGGCCAGCTTTAGTCTTTTGGTTTGACCTTTGGGAGCTGCCCCCTGGTGCTGCCTCACTTGGGGGGGCATCCCTCAGTTTCTGCTGCATCTGCAAGTGGAAGAGTGAAACTCTACACTGGCTGTAGCTTGCATCATCGCAGAGTGACAGGCAGAAAACGAGGTGCCACTCCGGCTGCTCTGTAATAAGGACATCCAGCATGATGTGGAGGAGGAGGGGGGGGGGTCCCTTCCAGAAACTGCTGCAATGAGCCATCACTTATCCACTGGTAGCCAGAGTGCGACGACAGTGAGCTGTGTTCGTGTCGCAGTCCGGCGTGTGGGCCTCACCATATGGTGGTGGCACATTGCTAGTTACCTCTGCAACCTTCTCCGCCTTGGCCTCTTGAGGAGGCGCCTGGTGATGTGGCACCGTCTCCTCCGGCACGATGGCTTCTTCCTGTGGCTCGGAAACAGCTCTCCCATTAGGCTGAGCTTTCTGAGAAAAACGTGGAAAGACAATTCAGAGAGGGGAAATATTTGCCCCAAAGTCGCAAGCAGCAGCCTCCCAAAATCACCCCGGGCCAGAGAAGCTCCCCCATCCTGCGATAGCTTGAGGCTAGCAGAATTTAGCCGAAATGGGAAAATTCAGCTGTGACTGAGGTGTTAGCTTGACAGCTAGCCTCGCTAAGGGTAACCATGCTAAGGGAAGGGGTAAGTGAAAGCTTTCAACCACGTACCTTCTCCGTCTTCTTCTTCTTCTTCTTGGGCTCTTCGGTTTTGACCGGTTTACTGACGCCTCGCTTGGCTTCGAGTCCGTCATCCACGGGGCTTATAACGGGACGCTTCTTGAAGAGAGGCCGGCAGACGGAGGCCCACAGGGCGACCATCAGCACTAGCCCGGTGCATGCCGCTAAGAGGATCATCCATGGCGGAATAAGCTCGGGCTTCAGTCCCAAATCCACGCCGAGCTCGGAGCGCAGGAACTCCAGGCCCTTGGACAACAGTTCATTCAGACGGTTGGTAAGCAGCTTGACCTGCTGAGAGACCGCGTCCTGCCACTGCTCCATTTGTATTGTTTCTCAAACAACAGACCGATTAGTCACGCTTTGCTTGCCGCTAACCGCGCTAGCATGCAGTGCTAGCTAAAAATAACGGAGCGACTTCGACATTATGTACCGCAAATAACCCGTCCAGCAGCAGCATCGGTCCACCCAACAGGCCGATAGCTGGATAAATAACAAACACCGCAGCAGCGCCTACGTTCGCTAACTAACCGGCAGGCCAACGGATATCATGATAAGATAGAGTGTCCCCGTGAACTGACCACCACAATACCTCTAATGTGACCGCGAGTAAAGCAGGTTCACCTCATATGGCTCCGTTTGACTGGAGGAGAAATGATGCCTTCAGGACCATCGTAAACGGAATTTCCGGGTTGTAAATTACGACAGCATGTTTTATAACTTGTTTATTCTTAAAAATAAACAAAAGAAACACACACAAAAAATTTCACATCAGAAAGGTTTGTTGCCCTCTTCTGGAAAAAATATACCTAAACGTAATTAGGAAGTAAAATGTTCGCTGAACACAGTTCGAAGATAACTTTTGTTTAGTTAACACGAATTTCAGGATTAATGTGTAAAGTATTTACAAAAGAGATAATTCTGCTGGCGTTATCCGGATGTGATGGCTCTCAAACCATCCAAATGAAATGGCTGAAGTTACAGTTGTCTTTTTTCAGAAAATCGTTGAATGCAACAAAAACGGGCCTTGACAACTCAAATGGGCGGGGCTACAGTTCCTTAACAGTGATTGGCCAAAACCCTGAGTTTAAAACAATGCTGGAAGTTTGGGGGGTTTTTTTTGGTCTGATGAATGTAAATATCACATTCCGACATTTGTTTAATGGTTATGCCGTTGCAGATCTAAAGATATATCCTTACTCTGAAGAAGTGGGGGAAAATGATAGAACTTAAATCATCCTCCCCAAATCACTCGGCATTCTGTAAAGGCAATAAATGCTCTGAAAATTTTAAGGTTTTACCACGTGATTTTTTGTGAAAATATACCAGTAATAATTAAAATTGACAAAAACTTGTGTAGAGAAAAGGCCTTTTTGCATCCTTGACCATATAGAATCCAAACACAAGATGCTTAAATTTGTAAAAGCTATGATTTTGTCCACTATGTTCAAATTGTTACAAATAGACTTTCTTCCAATGAGATAATGTCAATTATAAGAAAATAATTCACAAAGGACAACTTATTTGCATCCAAGTTTATTTTGAAATTCCCTACTCCCCCTGTACAAGAAAAAAATGACTTTCCACAAAGGCAGCAGTGAACTGTCAGTACTTATCTAGGGAAGGAAAAACTTGTAATCACAGTGTGTCTTCTTTTCTCCTTTTAAATATTTCTACTGCTGTCATCTTTGGCTGGGTTTTGGGCAGACAGTTTTCTGTCGGACCAAATTCCTGGGAAGCAGAGGTTTAAGCCAATAGAGCAGAGCTGTGGGCTTTACATTTTACAGTGCCAATGCAGGAATGTTCTGGACCGTATACCTGTTCTTCATTAACACAAAACAAAACAATAAAAATCGAAATAAAAATAACAAGCCGTTTGTGTTCACAACACAAACAAATATTACCACCTGGGGAGATAGCGACAGTATGTCGAATTTCATAAAATTGTTTAGACAAAAAATAAATCTACAAAAATGGAGCTAGGTAAATATTACACAACAGTAAACATGTTTTTATTTTTTTCCTTTTTAAACTCTTTTTTCTTGAACCTCTACACAAAACCAAAGTTCTTGGTCTTAATGGCTAGCAGGAGTTTCTGTTTGAGTATCTGTTTCGAAGAGTAGAGTGGCACGTAGAGACGTGAGATGCAGGTGTTGGCTGTGGGGAGGTGCTGGTCGTCAGGCGGCCGGATGGTGATGGAGGGCATTGGCTGGAAGCCCTCCTCACTGGCAGGGAGAGACGGACTGGAGGTCCAGAAGTACACCTGAGGAGAAATCGCACAACTCGTTAGAAACGGACTCGATTTAAACAAAACTACCGAAAATGTTTGAGACCAAAGAACCGATCGCCTGCACACAAACTAAACAAATGTAAATAAACGTAGTGAAATACAGTCGAGTTCAGCATGCAGAGCTCGATGAGAGAAGGTCAAACTTATAAATGATGCAGGTTTTATTCATCTTGAACTTCACCTGATGTATGCAGCAGAATTTTCAATATGTGCAACCTCTTAGTGGGCCCTCAAACTGAAACTATTCTGATGTTGAGTGAGCTCATCTGTCTTCAGTAACGGGGTCCTATTTTTGGTGCTATTTGAGTTATTGTTTCTTGGGCAGAGCACCTGTCAGTCTTTCTTTGTCGGGCATTAATGAAGAGAACAGACTCACCAGATCTTGCCTCTCAGTCATACTCATCTTCTCCACTATGGACCAAAACCAGCGTTTAAACTGCAGTAGTTTGTCTGCATTTTCCCCTGTAGGATCAACCAAAGCTGTGCTCAATATGACGCCAATGAAAATGTAAAGAGGTATACTTTGTTTTATTCGGTGTGTAATGACTGCAGACCAAAGAAACATACCAGACTCATCATTGAAGGAGGTGAAGCTAATCAGCATCTGGACGTTCACTTCTCCACAGCCGTTGACCAGTAGCCTGAAGTCCTCGGCTGTCAAGTCCTCCAGAGCGTTCTTGGGGAGTACATCCAGTAATCCCTTCCTCATTGCCTTGAAACGCAGACACAGTCCCAGGTGTGAGTGCACATCCCAGCCGAAACATTATTCCAAAGACCAAACACACTCGCGTATCTCCTGTTGTGCTCGGTGAGTGTTTTACTTACATGGAGAGGCTGCTCAGCCACCACCAGCATTCTGTGCTCTGCATACTTCCTCACATACTCGTACACGTTGAGGGGGGTGACTGGCATGTTCACCCCACCGGACAAAAGCTCCACCTGAGGCAACACCAAGGAATGACCGCAAGTATTGTGAGCAACCGGTGGTCTTGGTTTAGTCACTGAATCCAATACTGAGCTTCTTTATATTGAGTTTTTATAAGCTCTGGTTAAGCATTTGTCATTTATTTGTTCTCTAGAAGTCACTCTGATCAAAGCAGCGTGCTGTGCGTTGCACTGCCGCCGCTGTTTGTTGCCGAGATGAGAAGCAACCATGACGGCACCATCAGTTACCTGTCCAGCCCCTTCCTCTTTGCAGAGGTCGATGGCGAAGGCCAGGTCCATGGCAGCAAACACTGCATCTGCTTCCCCTGCCTGGGAGTGGCGAATGAGCTGCCGCAGGCTCTCGTACATGACCGGGTCAAAGAAGGCAAAGTCATGCCAGTTCACCTGCAGCCACAAAGATAAAGCAGACCTTTAGCATTAATATTATGAAACCAGATGCAGGCAGGTGCTGAGCGTATGCAAGGACACACAGATCATAATAAAAACCCTGCTTTTTCTTACCTTCCTCCCAAGCAGCACTTTGATGACATGCCTGTTCAGCGTGATTGGACAGAGTTCATTCTGCAGCAGACATAACCCCAGTATTCTGGAGGAAGGGGGGGGGGGGACGCTTTTAGAGACATGAAATCTCATTTCTTTCTTTGTTGCCTTCAAAAACTGGATTATTTTAACTTCCAGTCAAATGAAAACCAATAACTCTCTAAACTTTTCACCTTCCAATGTTCCGAAAGCAGTTGAGCCTGGCCTCCGTGTTTTTGCCGGGTCGAGGGGAGTAGAAACCTCGTTTGCCGGGTTGGTAGAAGAGCGGCGCGTTGTCGTCTCCGTCGTCTGGGTCGTCGAGCTCCATGTCAACCACACTGCGTGTAGAACCGTGACGCTTACGGTTTTCCTGTTGCTACAACCGTGCGGAAACAGATGAGGGGGAGAATTAGGTCAAGTAAAGCAAACTGGTTCTCAAGCAACCTGTGTGAGCTGACGTATTTGGGTTTTAACTCTCGGTGCAAAACAATGACCTAAAATTCCTGAACAACCCAGATTTTTTAAGATTGTTTTACAATCAGAAATACATACTATAAGTAAATAGTGGAACATTAAATCAACAGTCATTAATAGTGATTTACCTGTGCTTTCTCTGGAGCCTCTGGAAGACCCAGGTCCAATATACTGTCTGCACCGTTTTCCCTGGAAAGACAACAACAATATTCATGGTTTATTCATAATGCCACAATGACAGGACTATTTAAATCTACGGAACAAAGCTCTTTATTGAAAGTGAAACAGACTAATGAATAGCTGCATTACAGACAGCACTGTTCACTGTCGGAGTTATTTTACCTTCCATGTGCAATAAGAAGCTCCATCGCTTCTTCGACTCTGGCCCTGAGAGAGTCCTCGCTGGCAAGCAGCAGCAGGAGCTGGGCAGGAGAAAGCTCCAGTAACATGCCAGTGATTTTACTGGCAAATGCCTGGCGAGACAAAAAGCAGAACATTTACTAAAACGCTTCGAAGGAATGCAAAAGGCTCATCAGTAATTACTAATAGTTGACTAATTTCTTGTGTAGCAAGTTAAAGTTTTTACTTTTTCCCCCAATTGGGAAAACACAACCTCAGAAGAGCGGTCAGAAGGTCATTACAAATACCGGTTGCATCGCGTGGACTCGTGGGTAGAGTCTCTCCCCAAGTGCTTGTCTGTGCACGGGCAACGGGTCGGGCTCGTCGCTGGGGTTTCCTTCTGATGAAGGCCTGAAAGGCCTGGTGTCTATGGACAGCTGCCTCCTGGAATCTCTGTAGGAAAAGGGGGAAAGAAGGGTTGTCATTGACAGGCTCCAAAGACATCAGGAGCAACACGATGAGGGTGATGTGAAAGCTTACCTGTCTCGGTCTCTCCGAGATCCTGCTCGAAGCCCGCCACTTCTTCTTTCTCTTTCCCGATCTCTGTTTCTCAGACGCTGCATTAGATCTGCACAAAGACGACGCAAGCAGGTTCACTTTTGACGGCATTTCTTCTCCAAAGTCTGTGTTTAGTCTTGTATTCATCTTTTAGCCATTACACACAGCATTTAACATGACAAAACAAGTTCCATAGTACAGTAGTTTCTATATATTGTCATACTTGAATTGTAATCGTGATGACACGTACTGCTGGCCTGCATGCCCTTGCTGACACTCTGAACGCAGTCCAGGTTGGGCAGCTTATCGTTGGAGAGGAGAGCCAGAGCGATGGCCGTGTAGAAGCTGCGGGCCACGCCGCTGCCTTCGCCGGGCTCGTCTTTGAACGTGACTTTAACCCGGTGTACCGCCATGGGCGTGGTCGTGCAGCGCCTGCCAAAGTGTGTATTCAGCTGGCGCATGGTCTGCTGAATCAATTGGTCTCTGTCACGGTCCACCTCCAGGGCCAAGTCACGCGACTGCAGGTTCCTCAGCTTCTCCATCTCTCGGCGGAACTTGGATTCCTTCACCTCGAAGCCTCCCAGCTCAGTGAGGATCTGCAACAAACGAGGAAGCAGTCGGGTCGTTAGTGAAAGCTCCAACATTTTGACACTGAATCCAATGTTCCCATGAGAAGTGAGATACTTCATTAGTGCGCAATACTCTGGTTGGTAACTAAGGCTGTTTTGCACAGTGTTTATGACCCTTAAAGCATGAATGGAAAAGATACATCTTGGCACCTCCCAGGGTTTGATTTTACAGTTGATGAACAAAACAGGAAAGAATTGGTGTCTGCTCATTCTGTGTCTTTAATCAGCTTCATTGCGAGTATTTACCGATCCAGGTTCTGCTCCTACATCCTCCATGAAGACACGACCAAACAGCTCCAGTGAAAGACGCCACCTGCCCAGCAGCATGTCATGCGAGATCATCATCCCCATGAAGCTGCAGTGAGGCCTGAGCAGAGAGGAAACAATCGTTATGAGTGCCCTGATTGTGCTCACCATAGAGACACATTATTGCAATGTAAAAGAAAGGACACCCAGACAAACTGGTCAGTGGAGACTCGCTGAACTGACGCCCTGACTGGTCTCGTACCTGAACGATGGGAGAGGGGGTCCGTCGCTCTCAGTCAGGCCGATCTCAGCCAGCAGGCTGCTCTTCAGCTGAGCGGCGAGGTCGTGGGGTGAAGGTCCCGGTTTGGAGGCCTCCAGCTCCTGCTCTGCGAGCGAGTGGCTCTCAGTACTCCGCTGGCTGGTTTCCATGCTCATCACGTTCTTGAGGTTTGCCGAATACGACATCTTCGTGGGCAGAATCTGTTTCAGCAAAGGTCAGAGATGTTTTTTAGTCAATTTTGTCTCCGACTAATGACAGCTTGATGATGACTCAATGGATATATGGAAATGGAGCAAAAAAACAGGGCTATGTTCAAATATCCACACTGGCTAACATGCATTATTTTTTTGAATAAAACAGAATAAAAAAAGGAAATTATAACTCTTGGAGAGATTTGAGTTTTTCACAGCTATTTCACAGTTTCAGTGGAAGTTGTTATGCATGGATATAAGAACACAGCTGCCAACATGTTTGTCCGGTGAAGAGGGGTGGTATACCTGAGAGGGGGAGGGTACAGAGGAGCCCATGTTTACCTCCAGGCAGTTCCTGTCCATGCTCGCCTCAGCCAGGCCTTTGGTTGCCATGTAGGAGGAGGAGTACAAGCCCTGAGAGGGACGACCAAATAAATCCTCCTTTCTGGCATTAGGCTGTTAAAAAAAGGGAGCAAAATTGAGTCGCAGCAACAAAACGCATTTATTTATGACATGACATAATGACTTTTAGAAGCTAAAAGACTGCTTGCAGTCTATAGATTTGGATTATTATTTGATGTGTTCTTACATTGTTTGAAAGTAAAGACTGCTGGGTAGAAATTGCCCGAGAATCTTTGATTATAAGAGCCATAAACACTAGTATCTCGGATCAGTTGCAATCTGAAGAATGACTGCTTCAAACAAAAACAATGCAGCCAATCTTTATTCTGAGGCAATTCAGAAATTCTCTTGGTTTTTTGTCTTGGTTGTCTTTTGATCAGGACAATCCTGACCAGCACCATGAGACCAGCGAATCTGACCTGCAGGAGGTGGGGCTGGTCAGCCAGCGGAATGGCCTCAGCCAGAGGGACATCGAAGGGGTTGGGTGGGATGCAGCCCAGGAAAGTCATGGAGTCGGAGCGCCGGAAGAAGGGGTGGTTCTGACCCGTCTCAGCCGGAACTGGATCCTCATCCTTGTCTTGCAGAGTTGAACCTGAGAAGGAACAGAAGCTGGCTACTCCACAAATAATTGCACAAGTACATAAAAATAAATGTAAAGATGAGTTAATAAAACTGTGTCCAATCGTGACTTATTGTCACCACAAGAGTTTAAAGTGGGACTCCAAGACAAGGACGTGCCATGAACCTGCCTAATATGCCAACATACATGGACAACTGCAAAGCACTACAAGACCACCTATGTAATAACAATTTGATACACATTCTGCAGTGTTCTGACATTCAGGATAAAAAGATGAATCTCACAGTACTCAATTGGTTTAAACAATGGAGATCAGGCTTACTCTGATTAGTGTCTTCATCATTCTCATGTTCAGAATCTTCATTGTCCAAACCGAGATCCAAAATCTCTCGGTTCCTGCAAGTAAAAGAGCAAACCCAAGAGGTTAAAAAAAGTTATTTCTATAGAAAAGAAAACGTCGAATTAAGCCGAACGTAAAGTGATATGACTTTAAATCATCATCAGCAGTTACCTCTTTCTATCCATCTGGGGGGTGTCCAGGGTGGTCTGCTGATTCATGGCCTTTATCCAGTAAATTAGAGCCTGGAACACGTAGGCCACATGTTTCAGGGAGCACACGTCCAGGACAGGAAGCACATCCGAGTGCTCGTCGTTATGGGAACGCATCAATGACAGAGCATAGTTCAGGAAATCCCCTCGTGCCGACATCATCCCTTGTCGAGCTGTCAGCAGGGTGGCTGCCCTCCTGAAAACAAGCAGAAGAATTTAGCTTCAAGTCTGTGGAGCTCACCCATTTCCCTTCAAGACACTCCTCGAACTTTCATATTTAGTACAATACAAAAAGTAGAACAGGAGTTTTACCTGCGTCCCTCCAACGATCGTAGGTTGGCTTCTTCCCGGGCGGTCATGCGTTCCCTGCGAGCAGAGTGCTGAGAGGCGTGCAGAGGGTGGCTGGGATGACCCGGGTCTCCAGCAGATGACAGGGCTGAACCGTACCTCAGCTGAGCCTCAGTGGAATCCATAATGGACACCATCCAGTTCCAGGTGGGAATCAGCTTCTCCTCAACATAGTTCTGGTTCACACAAACAGAAGATTCGCTTTTTACTCACATGAGGCGCACCAATATTTCGGCCAAACGTGCAGAAACAGAGATGGCAAAACATGCGAGTCCAATCACGCGTCCTGATCTGTCTCACCTGCAGGTTCACGGCATCCTGGTAGGTGAGCTTGACAGCAGCGGGGTACTGGGAGTACACCAGATGGTTGTACTTGGGAATCAGACTCATGAGGTCTGAGATCTGCCTGATGACGATGCTGTAGGCGCGGGCCAGACTGCTGGCAGATGTCAGGTAGCTGCTGGAGTTACTGGCCTCCAGAGCAGCTGCTGCAGCAGCAGCACTGGAGCTGATTGCACTCGAGCGGCGCAGGTTGGTGGGGTCGATATAGATCAGGCCCGTGGAACTTGCTGTGGAAAAAAGAAAGAAAAATTGATGAAAACAGTGCAAATTTCCCATTTTCATGGCAACACCGTCAATCTCGCACGATAATCCAGTCGCAGACTGGAGTTTACTGACCAGCTGGTGTTGACGAGCTGGAAGGAGCGCTTCCGGTGGCTCTTTGGCTGGGGGTGTTTCTGACTGCCCACTGCATGGAGCGAGGAGCCTGGGCGGCGCTGTTGGCGTGAGAAGCGCTCGTCGTCCTTTCCAGCGGCTCATCCAGAAGGAAGGTCTCGTGATCCACGTCATCGCTCTGACTGCTGCTGCTGTCTGAATCGCTGGAGTCGTTGGACTGGGAGTCGTCCTCTGAAAAGAAGGCCGGGACGCTGCTGGCACCTTCAGGAGAACGACGAAGAGAAGACACAAGGAAGACGCTGATTCGTTACATAACTCAACACCTTCACCTCCCACCTATTGCTTTTTTTTTTTGGTGACAGACATCCAAGCAAGAATAAGTTAGTGAATCACACCACTACAAGGCAAAAAACCATTAATATGACAGTGAAAATAAGGGCAGCAAGTCACACGTCAGCTGCAAATTCTGTTGACCAACTTGAAAAATACAAATCTGAATTTCTAGAGGAGAAATAGGGAGGGAAAGCTGCATTGTCACACTTGACAGAAGAACCAACCTAACCAAGTGAATCATTAGTAATAACATTTTAGCTGACCTGGGAGAAAAAGTAAAGCGCACCATTTGTGAAAGCCACAAGTTGGTTAGTTTGTTATTTAGGCTGAAGACCAGGAAGACTGCGCTTGTGATGGGAGATGGGGCGGGTTAAAATGAGAGAGCAACAGTGAAACGTGAGAAGGGGACAAACTGCAGCAACTCAACCAGAAACTGTGTATGCACTTTTCTCAAAATCACTCTCGCCCTGATGTCTGTTTATGCATTAAAGTAAAGAGGAGCTCATACCAAAAATAGGAAATGCCAAGGACACCCTACTGCCTGCAAATGAAATACATCGGGTGTTCAGCCAGGGACCACTTTGTCTGCTGCTCTCCAAACAAAAATCTCAACAACCTTCCAGTTCTGACTGAAGTGCGAGTGATTCAGTGAGGACCGACTTAGTTGGTCCCTCCAGGAAAAACAGCAGAAAAACAAAAATGTAACTTCTTTCTAATGAGCATTTGGACGCTCATGAATATTGGAAAGGATTCAGCTGAGGAGGGTGACTGTTTTTGAAAAGGGCTTCAAAAAAAAGAGGAGAAAGAAGTACAAAAAAACAACAACAGTTTAGAAAACAGGGGGGACTTCACCAACAGAGATCCAGGGACAGAGTACTCAGAGCTGTTGACTCACCCGCTTCAGAGCCTGCAGTGGCTGCGGTGACGACACTCCTGCGGCCACTCGCGTTATCCTGATTGCTGTGGTTACTTTCACTGTCACTCTCCGTCTCAGCTGCTGCGAGCAGGTCCAACTCCATGTCACTTCCTGAAAGCAGACAGGGTGGAGCCTCAATTACTGCAAGTTAGGAATAAATGAAGTATTGGTCATACCTTTGCTTTTACCCTCCAGTGAGTAAATGTTGGTGTGTCTTACCATCTTCATCGTGCTCATCGTGCTGCCCCTCTGCTTCGGCATTTTCTTCTCCCTGCTCCTCTTGGTCATCGTGATGGTCTTCCTCACCTGCTACACCTTCTACAACTTCAACCTGGTGGATGGATACAAAGCAGTCAGATCACAACAGAAGAAATGGCTTCAACCACAAGTTGCACAGCAAAGAGAAGTAAGCAATGAAACAAGACTATGGGCAATCAGAGTCACAGATTTTGACTCTGCGCTTCAAAAGTGAAGGCCCCCCTACCTCTTCTACATCTGCTGACACGATGTCATCCTGCTCTTCATCTCTTCCTCTGACGGGCTGAGACTGACTGCTGCGCCGAGGCTGAGGGTTCCTGATAATGTAGGAGGCAGCTGTCTGACTAGAGCTGGAAAACATACCAGAACAACAAGACCAATCAACCATCAATTATCAATTTTACCAAAAATGACAGAGTCGGAGATAATCAACACTGTATTCAACCTTTTCACACTTGCAACAAAACAATCCCCAAACAACAGAAGGAAAATAGCAAGATAACCCAACGGACCTGCTGGATTGATCAGGCGATGGTCTCGGTGGCAGCGGCTCCACGGAGAAAAGCTCCTCGCTGCCCTGAACGGCGTCAATGCTGGTGCTGGCCAGAGTGAACGGGGCGGTTGGTCGTGCGATACCCATTCGAACAGGAACGATCAGCGACTCGGCCACGTTGCACAGCTCCTCCACAGCGTAGGGCAGCAGGGCTTGGAAAACGCGCCGACATTTCCCAATTGGCTGAGGGATGAAGTTACTGGAAAGGAAAACAACATCAAAGTTTGTATCTGAAAACTACTCATTATGGGTCATCCCATTCATATATCTGTGTAGGGTTTTTTTTTTTTATGTGACAAAAATATTTAAGGCGGTGCTGTTATATACTCAACCAGTAGGGGGAAATAGAGCCATCACATTTTTAATCATAGAAAGTTGCTGGCAACAGACCAAATACTTTTATACACACACAAATCCTTCCGTTTAATAGAACAAAACATTGTGAATAATTTAGAAGAGCTAGTCAATAATGAATATATTCCAACAAATAATTGATATTCTGCAAACTGTGCTCTTACTTTTTCTTCTTGGATGAGGCCATTTCCACGCTGAGGATGACAAACACCCGAGCGACAGAGCGAAGGAACCTTCTGGTGACATTGACCGCCTCCTCTCGCCGGCCAGGAGTGTACTTGTTCTGCAGCTCCTTCACCAGAGTGCCCAGCAAAGTGTCTATGAACTAACACGGGGGAAGAAATGAAGACCCACAAAGGACCGTCATTAGAAAATCATCCGCATGCTTGCAGACAGGAATTACGGCTGAGGAAGAAGCCAAATGAGACAAGAGGGAAGACAAGAGATAAGGAAAGAAGACCTGGACTTACAGTGATGTCAGGAGCACACTTGACAATGAGGCAGTGAGTGAAACAATCAAGGCGAATGGTGCCGCTCTGTTGATTCAAGTAGACCTGCTCTTCAGGCAGGAGATGAGCAATTCTGCTGCTAGCACTAAGGCTGAGAAACAAAACACACAACTCTTAATGACGGAGTTGTTGCAAAGCATTTTTTGGCAAACGTAACCACATCCTTGAACTGCGTTGAATTCATCTATTCGATGATGTAATTCAGCAAAATAAACTAAAACACATGCGAGAAGAGTTTAATCTCTTGTCTTGAAAAGGACAAATTTAGCTGCTCTGCAGGAAATCACCCTGTCATTGACTCAATTAGCATGCTGCAGGGATACTTACGGGTCTTTATTCTCCTGAGAACCAAACATGATCATCGACTTGAGAGCATTCCAGTCCTGCAGAACCCTTTCCAGAGCCAGCTGAGCGAAGCGGGGAGGTTCGAGGTCGTGGTCCGGCATATCGGAGTCTGAAGACAGAAAGCAGCACTTTGAGAAATGGGGATTTTGAAAAGCTGTCAAATTTTTCTTTCAGTCTCCTCTAGATATCATCCCGATTACAGCCTGGCTTCAGGATTCCTCACCCATGGTGTGAAGTACTTATAGGTATATGAGAAAATGAAGGTAAACTTGCCTTCTGCATTGGCAGCCTTCCGATTCCTGTCTTCTCTGATGCGTGGAGGTCTGTACTGACAGTGTTCAACACTCTGCCTGGCAACAGTCTGAACCAGGAACAGTAATATATGCTCTCCCCTGTTGATGAATACAGATACGCTTTCTTACATTTGTTATGCACTGTGGTTGTTTAGCCCAAAATCTCAACAATGTGTCAACAACCTGAAACAGTGTGTATTGATTTTAAGCCTGCATTAAAGTCTCACCTGCTGTTTGGTGTGGTCACAAGGTTTGTGGTTGTGAGTAACCTGTAGAGCAAGTCCAGACGAGCAGCTTTCTGGCCAGCTATCAATGTTTTACACTTGCATTTCTCCCAGCAGTCACAGTACGCCGTGGGAGACGTCCTTTTCAGTCTGGGTGAAAGACAACAACACGATTATAACCTCACGTGACTGTTTAAGATGCAAACAATCAATAGCAATGACGAGAAAGACTGTAGCCTCGAAGGCTGAATGCAACCACGCTTGTAGCAAAGACTCACTTGCAGTCATGTCCTTTGTGACAAACTCTTGCACACTCGGTGCAGCAGCACAAAGACTCCAGCAGGCCACACGTTCGACACTCAAAAATATCCTGGAGACAAAGTCATCCCAAAGTCAGTGTGAGATAGAACATTAACTATGGAAGAGCCAAACAGCCATTGGCTCCAAAATGAGACCTATTATTTTACGGTCTAAATTCCAGCGCAACGGCCTCCTCCAGTGCTGACCTGGTTAATGTGCTCAGCTCCAGTCCAAGTGAAACTGCAGGTGTCGTTGCAGCAGAGAACATACAGGGGGGAATCATCGGGGTTGGTCCCCGAGGGGCAAATCATCTCCATGAACACGGAGTCTGCATCCTCCTTCTCCGCGATGCCTGGATCACCCACTGCGTCCAAAGCGTTTGTGGAGCACACAGGAAAGATGGAAACAGATGATTGCCAGTTACAAGCATAATGGTTAGCTGCTGGAAGCAGGGCAGCAAAATAGGTCAGGCTTCACATAACTCGTGGATAACCTCCAATGTTCCAGCTATTACCTAACCCATTAAAATGACATCAGATTCACAAAAAACTACACTGACTTCCTAGAATTTGTTCACAGAGATGCAGGCGAGCTGATCACGCAATGTCATCCTCACCAGCTGTCCCTTTTCCTGCATTATTCTACTTTTTGCTGCTACAATACAACGCATATATGAAGTTCATGATACGAAGCTAGTTTGTGAGGCCAAAGTTTCCCTACTGAACAACTAACCAGGTTAAAAAATAAAAGCTGGTTTAGTAACTTACCCTTGGCCATTTTCTGGGCAGCTTCGAGCACGGTGATTGCTGCAGGATAGGCTCTCCCACTGACAGCCAGCATGAATGGGGTCATTCCTCTGGCATCCCTGTCAGACAGCCACAAGAACACACTTTAGAAAAATAAAGTACAATATGGAATACCATGAAAATAAAGAGGAAAAGAAAGGAATTCGAGGGTATTGCTTATCATAAAGCAGAGTCATACTTTGCAGAAAGCAGCTCCCGCAGATGTGGCCTCAGAACAACACTGTCACACATCAGCTTGAGGATAAGATGGGCGTTGGCTTTCCTGTCTTTTGACTCAACCACAGAAGGCTCAGTGGATGGCCCTGCAAAGAGAACAGGTGGCACATTGTTTCACACTTCCACCTAATGCAAATGCAGTGAAAAGTAACTGCAGTTTAGGAGCCATTTTCCATTATTAGGAATTCTTTCGACTGCACTTCTCAACATAATACTTGTTCTAATTTTACAGTGTGATGGAAAGGTCTCGTACCAGGTATGGTGGAGGTGCTGGGTCCCTGGCTGGTACCAGTGGAGGCAGTCGTGAGCGAACCGACAGCTGGTGCTAAAATGAAATCAATGTCTCCATCTGTTGATAGAGAGAGACTAAAGTTTATTATACTGTAAAAAGGACAAGTGTCAGCCACAATCTTAAAAGCACACATCATTTTCAAAGACAAGAGAGAGGCGTTTGTTGCATTTAAGGACAGTGGACAGGAAACGCAACCTGGATTTACAAGTAGGCTAAATATTTTTAGAGGCCTCTCTGGTGTGGGTGGACTGCTGCAAGGGATTAAAACTTTGAGAGGAAGAGCTTCCAGAACAACACAGTTCTGCAACAGTCATTCGAATGACTAAATCAATAAAAACAAAGAACTTCAACCAATACAGACAAAGGGAATTGCATGTTGTTTAGATGTACTCACCAGGGTCCATGGGTGGTGGGTCAGGGACCCAACTCGGTGGAGCGATGGGTGGAGACACAGGGTCCTGATGGTCGCTGGATGACGGGCCAGACTCGTGACGGCCAAGACCTGCAGCTCTTAGAGACCGCCGCATCATCTCCCTCAGACGAAGCCTAACGAAACACGTATAAAAACAGAAGAAGGTAAGAGAGAGAAGCTTTTATTAAAAGAAATGCTAGCGAGACATTTCTTCTGGGACGCAAGACTGTTGGGATTGTAACACTGATTAGTTTTGTCTGACTTTACATGAAGGCTGCTTATTTACCCTCTACTGCTGGAGGAACCTGTTCTGTTTCCAGAGCTGTTGCTTGAGACCACAGAGATGGCGTTGGCGATGGCCTCCACAGCAGACAAACGCTCAGCAAATGTGTTTCTTTCAGACCTTTCCGCTTCTAAAAAACAAAATAAAAACCAGAATTTTGCATGGAAGACAAAGTCAGAAATGTTTTTAACCCAGCAGACGCGTCAGATCTCCCTCAAACAATGAAGGAAAAGTCACCTTCTTCCTCTTTGGTCTCCTTGTTGCTGACGGGGAAGCAGACGGAGACAGCAGCGTGAAGGATGTTACGGTTCCCATCGCATCGGTGGCCCAGAAGTGCCCCAAGTGCCTGGCTGCCCTGGTCCAACAAGAAGGCTTGTTCAAGGTTCACCAGGTACTGCCGACAAGCCTCGTAGTCACAGCGCAGCACATGCTGCATCAGCGTTTGTTTCTGAAAGTCACAGAGGATTTGTAAGTGCACATGCAAAATGGTCAGACACTGGCAATAATCTCATCTATCGAGTCTTGGACCATTCGAACGAGTTCAATGTCTGAAAGGACGTTACCTCAACAGCCATAATAATAATAGCAGCTTTCTTTTTGATGGTGGAGTTCGATGGTAGATTGGCCAGAGAGTGCACCCCCATCCCCAGGCTGTTTATAGGTGGAAGGTCCAACCAATCAGGATCTCGTATTCCACCCATGCAGTCTTTGGCCATCGGGTAGATTGTTCCATTCCCATCTCGGAGGATGATGGGAGACTCCTGGGAAACAAAAGACTTGAGGTAAGCAAAACTTTTTAAAGGCAGGTCCTTCACTGAAACTATGTTGGGTAATAAAAAGTCCAGTCACCTGTCCGGCTGTAAAGATGGCCACGTTGCGCTCACTCTGTCCCAGGAAGGCCAGGTTGCTGGTGGGAAAGTTATTCTCCTGCTCAGCTTTGCCTGTGGCCAGGTCAAAGATACAGTACCTAACCCAGTTACCAGTTTTCAGCACTGCGTGGACTCCTGCAAGATGGGGACATATATGAAGTTTGTGAATACAATACAGTCTACTGAAAAATTAAACTAAGAAAAAACCAAAAGCTTGGGTCACCTTTGGAGTCAACATTCACAGCGAGAATCTCGGCCTTTTCTGGGATGCAAAGTTTCTTAGGTGTTCGCTGAAAACAGTCTGGAACTTTTGGAGTCCCGCCAGTTTTGACCACCTAACAAGAGAAAAACAAACAATTGATCTGACCATCAGAGCACAAGAATCGGATACACCGTTTAACTGTTCAAAAATATGAAGAGAAGCCATTTGAGACCAATACCTGTAGTTCATCTATTCTGAGGAGTCTGCAGTCCTGTAACAGTGATGACGGGTCTGAGTCGGTGGGCACTGTGGTGCTCTGGTTGCTCACGCTGCTTGACGTGCCGGGAAACTTCACTGCGACATAAGCGCCATCCACTTTAAGCACCTGAAATGACAAAAGTAATAATGGGACTGTAAATCTAAGATGACTTGACAATAGAAATATGCAGATAAAAAGGGACTATTGATTATTGAAGCAGTATGCGCGTACAGAGACAGAGACAGAGAGAGACGGAGAGAGAGAGAGAGAGAGAGAGAACTGATCATTCCATACATAGTTCCTGGTTTACTGTAATCATCTGTTTTTCAGACACACCCACCTTCCCCACTGGAACATTTTTAACATCCTCCACAAAGACCACCTCTCTGAGTGGCCACTGCTCCTCATTCACCTTCTCTTCTTCTTTGGGGGCTGGGGTGGACCGCCTTCGCTCTGCAGGCAACACAGTACATCCATTTTGAGAACTTCCCCCCCCAAAATAGGCGATACATTTATTCGTCACAATAATGAACTGTGAAAGGTTCTGATGTATAATCCTAATTAGGAGTGAAAAACAGTTCTGCTGGCCAGGTGATTTGACTGAAGAGAAGAAGAAACAGTTATCAATAATGACAGCCTGCCGCTGGGTTCATATGATAAGAGGTCATTAAAAGGCGAGTAAATACAGCAGAGTTATACTGTGCGCTGGCCAAGTTTCCTTCATGTGAAAACAGGCAGGGGGAAAAAGTTGCTGATAAAACCCTGCACACCATCTGTTTCAAAGTCAAAGGACTAATGAGAGGCACAGAGAGAGGGAAAACTTGGTACTGTGCCTAAAAGATAGGGAAAGTCAAGACTGTGTTTGTTTAGCGAGTGAAAAGTGAAGAGGGAGAGAGAAGTCGGCGTACTGTAGGGCAGTGAGGCACTGCTAGCAATGGAAGAGGTATCACTGCAGGTAGATGCTGGGGAGGGGGGAGGACCCATTTCAGTCTTCACCAGCTCCGGCTTGCTTTCAGTCCTGCAAAGAAAAAGGGGGGGGGGGGGGTTATAAGCAAACTTCAATGACAAACTTCCAAAGCTGAATTTCAATACGAGCACTCTGCATATTGAAAAATGTACAACCTAAAAGTAGGAGAGGGTGGGGCATCATCTAAAGTGAACAACTTTTTGACGGACACAAAAGAAACTGACTTGATCTCCTGGGTCTTAGTGGTCTTCTCCATGTTCTTGAGGCTCTCTGGTGAGCGCAGCTGGAACCTGCAGCTGTCGTTCATGTTCCAGACGGACTCCAACAGGACGCCCACTTTGGGAATTCCTGCACTGACGGAAAAGGCCACTGCACCGGCATGGTAGAGGGGGTTATTCCTCAAGCACACCTGAAGATGAAAACACAACATGTTTGCAAGTCAATACATGTTAAACATATGACCCATTACACATGGAGTTTGGACATTGACACAGTGTCAATGTTTAAAAGCTTGAAACAACAGTCTTGGTAAATTGCAACTACTCCTGAGCTAAATTTGATCTTTGCTCCCACAGACCTTTGCGTTTTCAGTGAGTGTCCATGTCAGCTACTTTTAAAGCGACTCAAAGCATTTTTTCGATTGCTTTACTGAAGCTCTGCATCCACATTCAAGTGGGAACTACTTGAAAATGCTCAAGTGTTCCTATATCATTGAGGGTTGTCTTCAAAAAAGACTTACTGACCAAAAGCAAAGCCTCTTCTTACCTGTGTTCCCACGGTGATGTTTGGTATTGAGGAGATGCCAGCACTGGACTTTGGCTTTTTGTTCTTGGCTCTGGCCTTTTCAAGCATCTTTTTCCTTTGACTAAAAGGCACGACACCCCTGCAGAAGGAAGCGAGCAGTTGTAAAATCCATACAACCCTCTTCATACCACACGTTCCATGCTGACCTTTGACCGTTATGCTGTCTAATCCTTGTTACCTCCATCAAGGAGGTTATGTAAGAATTAAAATTGAAAATTACCAAGGTGTAGACTTCAAGAAAGAGCAATTCAGAACAGGTCATCTTACCACCAGTAGAGGCTATTCTCCAGCTGTGCGCATGTGTAGAGTGCACAGCAGTGCAGCGACACCATGCGTTCCCCCTGCAGCTCAGGGAAAGCCTGAGCACTGTGCTCAAGTTTAGAGGCCACTGTGCTCAGCGTGTCATCCACCCAGGTTGCCACCTACACAAACAGTAATTACTTGTTTAGAGTGACAATGAGGAAATAACACCTCCAATGACAATTCTTTCCTCTATCACTGTCATCAAGCTACACAAATAACTTTGTTTTTGTTGACCAACGAAAGTGTACCTTGTTGGACTCTGTAGCGACAGTCGCCCTGATGCTATTGGCTGACAACAAGGTGATCTTCTCATTGGCCAACCCCAAGAAGGATACACGTGGGTGATGAACGGAAGGATTCTGATGTGAAACAGGACAACGAAGTTATCGCACATGGTGCCCGAACATAAACAAACTATCAATGTTTGTGTCAGAATAAAAAGAAAGCACTAATATTTCCTCAATAAGACATAACCGTCAATTCTACTGGGTTGAATTCCTCACTTGTGCATTCCTGTAGGGTTCAGGTTCACTCCATTTCCACTGATATAGCTCTCCTTTGGAGCTCACAGCGACAAGCTCTGAGAACATGGCTCCAATGCTTACAAATTTTACACCATCCTGGAAAGCAAAGTCGAGAGCTTAAACGATGTCATGGAATCATTTCCACTAAAATAGTTTGAGGGAAAAAAATATGTGAAACTCCTGCAATTGCAGCCGTCTTCTATCCTGCTGTGTTCTGAAAAGAGGCCCAGTTACCTTGTCAGGCCACCACTGGAGCTCCTCTCCAAGAGAGACGGGGCTCTGGACCGGAATGCTCTTCTTGTCGAGGCTGGGCTCGCCCTCGCGACTGGTGGAACCTCTCTCTGTGTCGAACGAGGCCCCGTCGAGCCACCGGCGCTCGCGTAACCTCAATACAGACTCGCGTTCGCGCAACAGCTCTGAGTCACGTTCTAAGGGAAGAAGGAGAACTGGTATGCAATAAGGTCACACCAGTGGGATAGAAGTAAGCCACTCTCTGGGAAAGACCCGTTGACATAGTTTTAAGAATAGAGAGAGAAAGATAGATTCTTGAGAATCAACGTGATGCAAATCAATCAGTTGAAAAACTGGAGGATTGAGTGGGAGACTAAATTAAACTGTGGGTGAGTCCTTTTGCACGCTCAAGTGTTAAAACGCGTGTAGAAGAGAGGAAGTGGACAGAAAGAGAGAAAGCATGCGAGAGGGCTAAAAGTGTGCTAGATAAGTTTTAAAATAGACACCATAAACGGTCCCAGTTAGGACAAGTGGGCCTAGCGGGCCTTTCTCAGAGAGCTCACAGTACGTACTACAGCCATGCAGCATACAACACCAAACATTTGAAATTCAGCTGAACAATCGGAACAAAAACAAGTACCCAACAAATTAACAAATAAGAATCTGTTCGAATTGAATCATTGACTCAGATACATGCAGGAGTAATGCCTGTCATTACTCCTGTGTCATTCCCTTCCTTTTAGCTGCTTTTCAAAAAAAATCTGTTCTTAATTTCCAAGACTTTTGCTGTGTTCCATCCCCATTACCAAAAGCCATCACCAGTGCTGCCACCAAAGCCTGCCCAACAGCTTATCCTCCCCCTGGCTAGTCAGAGGTAAGCTGTAGAGTTACCTCTAGAGGATCCGAGGCGAGACAGTGAGGAGCGTCTAAAAGAGGGGTAGCCAAAGTAACTGATGTCCTCCGAGAACATGGCGTCAGCATCGATAATGACGCTGGGATGAGCCGAGTGAATGTCTGCATCCAACAGGGACATCAGGTCCTCTGCACAGGGACACAGACACAAAGGATGCAAGCTTTAAGCACATGACTTCTGTGAACAAAATACTGACAAGCACTTTTCTGTCACACTACATCACATTGAAAATTAAAGCTCATTGATGTTCAAGTTGATATATTTCTGCTTTGAGTGAACATTAAGCAATCACATAGTTGAGGAATAACAAAAACGCATTTCGGTGTGTATTTTTCTCTCTGTCTAACAAACCTCCGGGAAGGTAGGACTCGCTGGCTGTGTCATCTCCATCATCTCCATCCTCATCGTCCCGACTCAGCAGGTTGTTGACTGCAAGGTTAACATCTAAGTTGGTCCTCTGGAGCTCCCGTATGATCACACTCCGGGATTTCCCCTGAAGGACTACTTGGGCCTGGGGGAAAGCAGAACATGAAAGGGAAAAACGTGTTTGGTTCATACGCAGCTGTGTCTTATGATTCAAATTTACATCCTATTAACGAAATGTACGCAGGCTGATGGTGTACCTGAGTAATAAGCTCTTCGGGGATGACGGAGGCCGGTATGACTGGCTGAGGCTGGCTGCCTAAAAGGCCTGAGCCACGGTCCCTTCCCGTACGGATCACCCGGGTCTGTCGTCGGGAATCGCGCGCTGCTGTTGACGACCTGCCAGACGTGCCGCCTCCACCGCCTCCTCCTCCCCCGCTACCGCTTCCTCCACTGCTGCCACCCCCTGCGCCGCCTCCGCCTGCTCCTCCTCCACTTCCACCTCCACCACTGCCTCCATTTACACCAGAGCTCCAGCGACTCCTGTTGCATACAGCACAAGGCCATGGTCAGACACAACTGCCAAAAAACACCATCTGACTAAAAGAGCTGAGTGAAATCGCACACATCTGGCTACAGAGATTCGGTGCGGGGAACAGCAGAGAAGGGCCTGTCCGAAACAGCAAGGTTTTACAGCAGCAGCATTTATAGGCCGACACACATTACAGAAGGGCATTTTTCTCATTTATTCTGACAGTACGAGGGAAAAGTTCCACTGAAATAAAAACGGTCACTGTTAGACTCAAACATGTTTTACTCATACATTAGGAATACCTAAAGCATCAAAATGCAGGTTAAGCATAATTCTGCCACTCACACTGAAATTATCAGACCCTACAGACTATTTCAACAGGGGACTTCTTTTCCAGTGTTCACCAACATAAATATGACCTGCCTTTTTTTTAAGCTTATGTTATCGTCTGGAGGACACATTCATCCGTCACTTTTTAAAGTAACCCAAACAGTTCTCTCTCCAGAAAGTGCACAACCAAACTGAGTGGGGGATACACCCCCCCCATCCCACGGCTGTGCTCTTATATGCTGAGCTTTCACAGGACCATTTGTCTCTGACAGCCCTGCCAGAACTTACCCAAGGGTGTTGCCTGCCAGTCTGCCAAGTGTGTCAGAGCCAGACAGGAACCAGGGCGGATCACTAGTCCTGCCTGGCCTGGAGCTCCTTCCTGTCCCTGAACCACTGCTCAACTTTGAACTGGAAACAAAAGATGGGAGATCAGTTACAATCCTAGAGAAGTCCAAAAAGGACTACAAAATATTCTTTTGGAAATTCCTGGGGAAACAAACTCGGTTTACCCCAGATAATTGTCAGATTACACCCCTTGTTTCAGAGTTAGCTTTTGTCTCATTATTACTCTGTGAAACAGGAGGGGATAATTGGAGACTAGCATGGCAACACCCTTGGGAATCAGAATTGGCTGCAACTCGTTCCTCCTTCAAGACTTTGCTTTTGTTAAAAAAGTTCTTGGGGCATTGGGGCTGCGACAGCTTTCTCCTAATTCAAGATTTTGTATCATGAGGTGTGTTGATGAACCAAAAGGTCAACTTTGCTGCAATATTTTACTCATCTGGTTCGAGTAGGACATCAGCACAATTTATGCTCTGCTGAGACCATGAAACTAGATGACAAGTGTGCCAATATTTCAAGTAACTTAAAAAACAGTAACACGAAAAATACATTCACATTTAGAACTGCATTGTGAAATAAAAGCAATGATACATAAACATATTCAACATCATTGACACAGAATATTTAGAAATTCAATGGAAAACCAAGTCATCCCGTCATCATGATCCATGTAGCGATTCAGAATCACAGCATGTATCCGGCTTTGTTCAATAAGCGAGCAAACATGCCAGAGACAACCTGCTACACTCTTATTCTCAGTGCTTCCCAGACACCCACAGCAGTGGTGATTAAAAACGCTCTTGCATTTTCATCTTATTCTCTCTTGCAAAATCAGTGACGGGGAGAAAACATGTGCCTTGCACAAAAGTTAGGAGCGGGGAGCTTTTCAGCCTTTTAAAGCCCGATTCACATGCATATTTAGCAGCTCGCATATGAAAACGCTGTTGGAAGTTTCTCTGCTGGCGAGACATCAACTACTATCAATGAGACATTCAGCAAAAAGACATACTCATAGCCAAGACAAAACAAAGCGGCTAGTGAGAAGGTTTCCTTTTTTTCCCCAAGAAATAGGGCTCATAGCTAATACAACACACTTGCAGCAATAAAGGTGAATGGATTCAGGAAAAATACAAAAATGAGTTTGGTTCCATGAATAAATGCTTCAGTTCTTGAATTGAAAAGCAAATGTTCTTGTGCAAGGGGAAAAATCCAAATAAAAGTTATCTTTTCAAATATAAGACAAAAACATCTGTCAGGTCAGCAGCAGCCTGACAAGAGAGCTTTTGAAAATAAGCCCTGTAATGTATGCACATGCATGTTTCACTCCAAATGTTTGGACATCTCTGTGGCAGTGAGCCAAAGTACGATCATCGAAGTGAAACCATGTCTAAACGTGTCATACTCGGCAAAAAGGGCACAAACACTGCATGGAATTCTAATCACTGCAACAAAGATCACTGAGCCGGAGCATGTTTTGTGCAACTCCATCACCACAAGCAATCTGTTTTCCAATTCAGTGCCAAAGCAAGAGACGATTCCGGGACCTAACCCATCATAAAGAAAGTCCCTCACCCATCACTGCCATCCGGTTTGCTGAGCTCCAGGCGATCGGGCTGGACAGCAAAGCTGATTCGGCACACACGTCCATCCTGAAAGAGATGCATGCGTTCAAAGATGAGACCCTTTTAGAAGGCAGGTATTTAGAGATTTGGGCTGTTTATAACCA
>JASSRZ010000007.1:13123543-13155190 GCA_032164315.1 Malacoctenus gilli
CTGAAAGAGATGCATGCGTTCAAAGATGAGACCCTTTTAGAAGGCAGGTATTTAGAGATTTGGGCTGTTTATAACCAGTGTCCATGGGGTCTTTAATCAATTTTAGATGAGACAAAAAACTGTTCCTCTGAAGACGTAACCTTTGACCTCGTAATTAACAAGATGGAAAGCTCCAAAGATATAAAAAGAAAAAGTGAAAAGAAGCCAGCCTTGTCGGTAACCTCACTGCAACAAAGCCCTCTCTGACCACTAGTGAGCAACTTCAATGACAGACTGTGACAAGTAGCACAACCTGCAAAACCCTGAGGTACCAGGAAGGGTTATTAAATTACTCTTAAGAGCCAAGAAGTGTCCAGATAGGTCCAAGTTCCAGTGTAACGAAAATCACAAACTCCCCAAAGTTTCTATGTCTCTTTTCCTGTCTGTCCCTGCAAAACTGACCTCTATACAAAAGGCTAATGACCAGAAAAGTGTACTAAATTAAAAAAAAAAAAACTTTGCCTGTGACTGGAAGTCTGCTCATTATAGTTCAGAGCCAAAAATCTGCAAAGGTTCCACTAATGAAAAAGATCACAAGCCCTACAAACAGGTCCTCTCTGCAGTGCCTGTCAAAAATGTAGAAGTAGATCATGGGCTTTTATAAAATACACTAGTAAAAAAAAAACCAACCATTTTTGTTTGGTATTAGTCTCCTCTGCACACTGCCAACACTGTGACCTTTAACATGATCCACCCTGGACCTCGAAGTGTTGGTCTGAATGACAAATGAGTGGATCACACAAATCTTTGGGGGAAAAAAACAACTAAAAATCAAATCCTAACCTCACGTCTCCATTAGACTATTATGCAAATAATTCCATGCACTGCATGTTAATTCATAATTGCAGTGCACAGAGTGCAACGACAACTCTATCTCAACATTTCTTCAGACCGTGCATCAGTGTGCTAATGGTCAAAGCTCAAATAAACAAAGCGAGGTCAATTTCTACATGCCTTTTTTCTGTGCCTGTAACCCTGTTTGAGCTGAATCGCCCTGATTCAAACAACATAGTTTGGTCCAAAGAAGTAAACCAAACAGGCACTCGTTATCGAGCAGGTTAAGAAAATAGTCAGCTAGTTCAGACGTGCATCTCTCAGTTACCTGCTTTGGTCTTCAAAACACACTGAGCCCTCTATCAAAGTGTTTGAGTTACATTAACAAAGGCCTGTCTTTCAGCATTACCTCGAGAAGAAAACCGGCATGGTTTGGACCAACAACACACTGTTTCAGGGTGGCCTGCTCCAGCAGACTGAGATGCGGATGACTAGATAATGGAAACAGCAGAAACACAGGTGAGATAACACATAGCATGACAAATGACAGTTTAAATCAACAGATCGCCTACAATGATGAGAAGCCCACAATAACCGCTAACTCACCTGTTATAACTGTATTTGTTGAGTTTTTCTGACACTTCACGGAGCCTGAAAAACAGAATACATAAATGACAATTTCCTCAGGTTGGCCAGTTTTTATATTCATCAGTGAAGCATTATGGTTTACAAGACATTTGGTAAATATCTCTGAAAAGCATTTACAATGAGGTAAATCAGCAAAATCACATCTGTTCAATATAATCACGTGACGAAATATACATGAGTAGGAAGATTGCCATAACATTGTGCCAGCAATGGAAGTTGGTTGCTTGACTTAAGATTTTGCCAAATACTCATATTTGTGGCGACACAAAAAAAACCCAAGATCACAGACTTGGTTGTGGGATCGCAAAAGTTGAATACCTTTCCAATGAATATGGGAGGTTTTTATGTATACATATATACTGACATCATTTCCCACTCTCACTGGAAAAGGAAGAGACAACAAAAACAGCACACCTGAGTGCCTGTTGCTATGAAAAAACGTGTGTTGCCTTTTTTAACATGTGGTCATGAGGTATGCAGAAGTCTACAGCCCACAATTACTGCTGGTGGCAACAAGTTTGTAATTGTTGGTCACTGATGGCTTGCTGTTACTTGATAGTTAGTCTCAATTGTTTTTGTAATCACAAGAGAAAAAATTGAGATCATGTTCATCACAGTAAAATCTTGTGTCATAGTATGATCAGGTCAAATGTCTGCTTCACAACTGGTTACTTGCTATAAAAACTAAATAGAATGACAGGTTTTTTTTTTAAAATAACTCAACTACAACCACTAAATATAAACACAAAGATTGTGTCAGTTCTGCCACCAAAAAGTAGTTAAAATCAGTAAAACATGAAAACTATAAAAATTTCAGAAGCGAGTGCATCAGTGAAGTCTAAACCTGCTTCATTTCTTTTATTCAGCCAAATTCAAATAAATAATGTTGCACACAACTCTGCTAAAGCCAAAATAAAGGCAGTAATCTGACGAACAGTGTGCCGTCATTCAGATGTAGTAGAAACTAACAATCTCCAATAGCAAATCTGAAACTATCAAATCCATTTGCTCTGCTGAGACTTGAGGGAATGCACTCATGTGATCACACCTAACTCAATCATGGGTTTTTCTAGGATGTACCCAACATTTGGCTTGTGTTGTGTCAATAAGCACACAACTGACATCCTAATGCTGCTTTGGCCTCATTACAGACAGCTAAACAACAGTTTTCCATGGATTTCTTGTGATAACAGGGGTCATTGAGCTAAAGCTGAAGAGTGTTGAACAGCAAACTAATCCTTTTTGGACACATGATTCTCCTAAATAATACATCAACAGTCACGCTAAATATGAAAAGATTCAAATGTTGCTCAGTTAAAGGGAGGTCACTCACACACATACACACAGCTTAAGCAGTATTTCAATGAATTTGTCCACGTCACCAAGGTGAACAAATCTTAAACCCTCCCTGAGGCCTAAATGGCAATCTCTTCACTCCATCAAATGAATGTTGAAATATAAACACACATAAATCAGCAGGAGCACCCTCGTCACCTTTCTCAGCTGCTGTTAAGCAAAGACAGAAAAGGGGTAGATTTCTCTGCACTGTGCAAAAGTACATTTAAAGCACCAGACTTTCAAACCAGTGCAGAAAGGTAAGAGGCTAAAAAAAGCATCCAGGTCAGCTATTAACTAACTTATCCATCAAACAACTGAAGCACAGACACCAAGTCTCCGGGGCTCAACCAACTATTTAAAACTGTTTCACGACAGCAGGGCAGCCACATACTAAACATCTATCTCCAGACAGGAGAATCCGTTTGTCATTCCACTGTGCTTAACTAATGTGTTGAAACAGCAGACCTTAACCAGGTCAAACAAACCACCAGTACTTGGATGAAGAAATCCAACCGGATGTTCAGACTATAGGCAAGTGCTTTTAATGAGGCAACTTGGACCAAGCCTTTTTTTGTATTTCAGATAGGAGCACTTATCTGCTTTGACAACTGCAAGTTCCTTCATGGGGAAGAGAGAGGAGGGGGCCTCCCAGCAGCACATGGTGACTGTTGCATGCAATGGCATGCATGCCTGGGGATGGAACAGCCATGACCTCTTTAAGGAAGCAATGGTCCATACCACCAAGACGTTTCACTAGTGTTTTCAATAGGATTCCTAACCTGCAGAGCAAACTATGCTCTCCTGTCAATCAAAGTGAAGCTGTCTCACTCTCCCCTGGAGTCAAGACTGCCTGACATGATGAAAAACACGTCCAAATTCTCAGAGTTTATCCAGATCTCAATTTCAAGGTCATTCTATAAACACTGTGACTTCTCAACCTCTTTGTCTTTAAAGGGAACAGCTCGTTAATCAGTTCAATCTCAATGGATGATAAAAATAGGTTTATCATAAATCACATGTGCTGAGACGATACAGGTCGCACAGTTTCTTGGACCCATTTCTTGCGAAGTCTACTAATTAACGATCTATTTCGTCAATAGACCCACATAAATGTATGTGATGGAAACCAGCAATATTTGTTACTGCCAAGAAAATTGTCTGCCACCTCATTAACTGAACAACAGCGCTGATGCCACACAGAGATGGCAAGAATAATCAAAATACTACACAATCATCTGAATACAGCGGGGACCTATATAGATCATACACAGCTTTCGCTAGCCCCCTTATTTAAGTCGATAACAAGATTAATGCGAACGCAAGGGTGCTAACGCTGCTTCGCTGCATATTTTAGATAGCCATCTTTCTACGCGATGGAAAAAGACAAACGAGTTGATTCTTTCGACTACATAAGGACAAACGTGGTGTAAAGTCCAAAAGAAACAGTCTCATGACATGACTTGAAGTCCCTCGAACAGAAATATTTGGTGTTGTCACGAGCATGGTAGCAAATTAACTAGCTTGCTAGCATGTAGCACCTAGCTCGCAGTTAGCTGACGTTAGCGACTTCATTGATCGTGATAATCAACGGGACGCACACAAAACAAACACCGAGGCACGTCAAAATAGCGCATATGTAAATCTACTCCGGAAAACGCGTGGATTTTGATTTCATTAGCGTTTTACGACCTTTATTTCCCTCTCAATTTCCCCATCCCCCAACCCGCATTGTCTATCTCAACTTTGACTGCGAGCCAATCCTTCCAGAGAACCAAGGAAACAGCCTGCTAGCAGCCTGCTAAACGGCTAACGTTAGCTCGACGTTACGACACCCAGTTACACGGTTAGCATGTAGCGTCTGTTTAGGCAGCAGCAAGCTAACGAGGATTGTTCAAAATGCCGGGCCTTGTTTCAACCCAGGGGGGTCATTTAAATCCTTTAAACCCCCGTTCATACACATGTCATTAGCAACGTAAACCACAAACACAGCCTTGTACCACATTTAACGCGAACTGTACATCAGATACGATTTGAATTACTCCTTTTTCACGGCCTGCAACAAAATACCTGTCATTGAGCTGATCCTCGGTCCCGGGTAACGGGTGAACCACGAAGTGTATAGATGTCATGGGGAATATCCAAAATCACACGGAGTCGTGTGAAAGAAGTGGAAATGGTTGTTTTTTCGATTACTGTATATATGAAGGCTCATAGGATTCGTTTAGTGGCGAAAAACCTCGAGTTTAGATCCCAGCCTCTTCACCCACATGCCGCCATCTTAACTCCACCAAGCTTCTTCTGTGTGTGTTGATTAGTGCACATGCACTCGCTCCGCTGGTTGGACGTCGAGCACAAACAGGAAATGTATCAAATTGGATGGGACTGGCCTCAAGAAGAAAGACTCGACCGCTGTCACACAAATATTACACTTTGTCAGGACCAAAGTCTTTGTTCTGGTCCTCTGCATCGTTGCTGGTTTGCGTTTAAAAGCACAACGAATTCAAGTATGCAGGTCCGTTGCTGTGCTATAGAGGTCATTTAAACAGTTGCATTTAGCTTTGCAAGCTAAAACAATGGGACATGAAAACATAGGACAAAGGCTTGAAAAATCTCATTTCAACTGAGCATTTGGTTGCCTGAAACAGAACTTAAAACCTCAGAAGGCTGCTGAAGGTTGATGTGTGACTTTTTCCATGAAATAACTTGCATCAGTTGTACTTTGGTGTTAGTCACCCCTTCCTCAAGTTTTGTTGTATTGGTTTGATTTACGTTAAAAAAAAAATGTATTAAAAAAAACAGTTTGATATCTGAAGAAGATGGTTTCCCCCTGTGCATGAACAGGATTTTTCTGTCAGGTTACTGCAGGTTAGAAATGAACCAGCAGCCTACGTCACACACTGTTATACGAATGAGTGTTTTTACCTCATTGGGTTCATCTGAGTTTGTGTCCGGGTACTACAAGAAAAATAGCAGTTTTTCCTTGTCGATTCATTTTCTATATTTGCTTCGACCTGAATGGTATCACTGCAGGTTAGATTTGGAGCCCAACTGATTCTACAGCATTGAAACATGCAGCCTGCAAGGTCACACCAAGGCCAGCACACACAAGAGAAAGAAACCGGACACAATTTCACGCCAGCACTCACTCATCTTCAGGACCAATCCCACCAGACGGCGGGTGAAGGCTCACTCCACCCTGGTTGGACCACCGGTCCATCACAGTTGGCCTCATTTGTATGTTTTTTGGACAGTTGGAAGAAAACCTGAGTGCATAAAAATATGATGTCAAAATATACTTTCACCTCTCTCTCTCTCTCTCTCTCTCTCTCTCTCTCTCTCTCTCTCTCTCTCTCTCTCTCTCTCCCTCTATGTCTAACTTTTGCCCTGTTTAGCCTTGCTAAATTCCTGCCTCTGTAAACCTAATCTGCAAAACGAGCATATTAGAGAAAGTGAACGGGTTAGATGCAGCTCGCAGGTTTGAAGGATCCTTTTTTAGAAAGAGCAGCTGTCGAGTTACACCAGCAGGTGGCAGAATTTGTCTTCCTTATTAGAATGAGGAAAAAGTTCCAGAGAGCCATTACAAATGTCAGCTGTCCCCTCTTCACTCAGCAACAGCCACTGCAGAGCTTTCTGCACTGAACCCGGTGAAGCAGAGATGAGCCTCACTGAAGGAAGTGTCCTAAAATAACCAAGTATAGCACAAAGAGCTTCCGACTGCTGTGTGTCTGGTTTTGCCATCTGTCTATTTTCGGCCCCCTCTTTAAAAAGCCCAGACAATTGAGTTATTAATTGATGGTTATTCTCCAGGTCCTTCAGTTTGAGTGAATCCAAATCGAACCATGAACAAAGTAAACAAGTGAACCGGCCCCCCAGTTTCTTGCGTCAACACCGAAGCCTTGAAGGAGGACCGGCCGTTGGGGAGGGAAGTGGGGGGGGGGGTCGGGAGGGGAGCGAGGGGCTGCTTAGGTGGAGAGGCAGCCTGAAGGGAGCCGCAAGTAGTTTTCTGACGGTGTTGCTGACCAGCCAACAGCTTGGCCTGATTACGCAGCACCTGCTCTCGCAGCGTCCTCAGACACCATCTCCCCCGGCTGACCCCCGAGGAGCTCCTGCTCGCCACCCATCAGCCTGGTTTCGTCTTCGGCCTGTTGGTGTTCCTCCTTGTTGCATGTGCAACCAGGCTCCGGGAAACGCCTCATCGATGGCTGACACGTGAGCTGTTTGGGCTCCTGCTGCCAGCCAGGATGCCGTTGCTCCTCCTGCTCCTCCGACTGCTCATTACTCTTCATTCGGGGGTGGGACTCTCTTCCCAGCAACATGTCATCCAGCTCTTCTCTTGCCTTCTTCACATTAATTACATGCTCTTTGATTTTGTCCCAGACCCTCCTCTCGTCCCGCTGGTCTCAGATGAAAAAGGTGATATAGCGGCTTCTTGGTGGGAGGGCGCTGCGTGTCGTCCTTCACCAGGCAACCATCGACGAATGTGATAAACTTGTGGGACCAATCAGCGGGAGCTGAGCCTGGGAGCAGAGCTTTATGTGATTCTTCATCGTGCCCTTTCTCCTCCTTTCATTTTTTGTCAGTCACCGTGATGCCACAAGACCACACGACACTCCTGTAATCATACGCAAAGTTGGGGGTCATCAAGACAAGCGACGACCACAGGAGGCATGTGATGAGGAGCAGAGCAGCGCTTGATTCCTGTAGTCTTTTTGGTCATCTGCGTGACCATCAAATGATTTGCACAGAACGGGGAGGAATCACCCATTTACTTTTCACTGTAAAGAAGTTCTAATAATTGAAACCATCATAATCATTCCCTGAAAATGTTTCAGGAGATTCTCTCTCTGTGTTTGCAGACTTTAGGTTATTGGAGTCCGGGCCATTGCCCTGCAAAAAAAAAAGAGAAAAAAAACTCAACAGTGTCCCTTTTAAGGAGTAAGTCAAACAAATCCCAGAAAAAACTGCAGGGATATTTTTAGGAAGGAGGGCACCAGGGTTATCAAATGACCTCGGGTGTTGTTAAATATGTGGACAAGAAGTGATAGCCAGCAAACTGCATCATCACCCTAGCAAAGGTGATCAGCTCTGGATTTAGGAAAGGATCCGTTTCCAGGCTCTTTCATCAGCTTGTTTTCGTCTATATGACAATGATCTATCACTTTAAATGATTGGCTCGGTGCTTGAAACATGACACTTGCGTTACTGAATAATTGAACCAGAAGAACCACCTGTTGTCAGTCCTACTTGCAATCAAGCCGCTCTGACGGGGTTGAACCAGTCGCCAGTGTTAGAGAGTAACACTTGAAATAACCCGCCTCAGTACTGGCTTTGACACATCCTTACGGGTGGGGCGTGGGATGGACCACTGGTGTTCATGAGAGGTCAAATCTACCAATCAACAGCGGGTCAGTGATAGCCTCAGGTGCAAGCTCCTCGGCTTCACCTGCAGCCTGTCAAAGACTGCTGCACAGTTCCAAACGGCTGAAGTCGGAGCGCATCGAGAGGGATCAAGGAACCTGTGGCGTCTGGGAGGGTCCTCCCACTACATTTTGTGCTCACGCCACGGTGACAACGTGATGTTCTGTCCTGAAGAACTTGGCCGGTGTATCCGGCTTTCTCTGCCAAGAATCTGGCCCGTGACATCATGCTGAAAGAACCAGGGCAACTTGATAGGCCAAAGGTCACTAGCACAGCACATGACCCAGAAAAAAAAGGTCCACTCAGGTCATTTTCACTCACACTGCAATATTTGCAATACTTGTACTGTTTGTGTGGTCGCCGCTGTGGCTTTACTCTTGTTAAAACGCTAGAAAAAACACAACGGAAACATCGATTTATAAGGGATTAATAACATAATAACAGCTTCAAGTTGTGTCAACCTACAATACTACATGCTGAAGAATTAAAATAAGGTGAAAGTGACTTTATGAAAAACAATGATGACAGAATATTTCTTCTTTCTGATTTGCTCAAAAATATGATGTGTAGCTTTTGTATCAAGACACCAAATATCTCCTCAGAGAGCAAACAGAAATGCAAAGATGAGGCTGTTGAAGCAAATGAAAAGTAATGTGCATTCCACTGACTCTGTTATTCTTTTTTTTTTCTCCTATCATCTAATTATGCTTTTGAGGAACAGCCCACATGGCCTGACGCAGTCAAACATGCTGCCGGACTGTGTGCGTACTTCTCTATTGTTTTCCTACAGCCGCCCTTTTGTTCTGGCTCTCTGTGCTGTGAGGGAAGGTCTAGACGCCTGACACTTACCTAATCCAGCGGGCTGCCTGAGGCCATCTCCTGCACGCTGCCCCCCTTCTCCCACCCATGGTGAAAAAAAAAGAGCTGAAAAATCCCAGGAGTCTGAACGAATGACAGTTGTAACGAAGCCCAGACACTTTTGGAAGTTTGAGGAATTCTGCATGTTGGATACTCGCAAAAGGTTTCTTTTGTGTCTGAATGAATTTTGTGTTTTCAAAGTCATGTTCTGAAAAATAAAATCGCCCAACAGTCCAACAAGTTAGTATGAAACAAAGCAATCACTGATACACCTGTTACTAAAACAGTCATTCATCTTCTTTTCTCACTGCAGGTCAAGTTAATCGCAAAAAAGTGGGTGATGTCCGGCTGGCAATGAGTAAAGATGCAGGGACACTCTTGGGAGGCCACTGACCAATCACAAGAACTTCACATATTTTCACTACCACACATTGACAGCTTTGGCTGATTGAGAGAAACCTATACAACTGAACATCAAACTGTGTTTCCAGAGTATCTGTGCAGGAACAATGAGAATCCACAGACTATTATTAATTAATATTAATATTATTAAATAATAATATTAAGTATTAATAATAGTCTGTATTAATATTTAGTATTAATAGTATTAATATAGTATTAATATTTGCTCTACAAATCAATGAGTAAAACATCTCAAAATAACACCATTTACGCTGAACAGTGTTTCCTTTCCTTGGGTTGAAAACAAAGTCATGAAGCTGAAGTTGGGTCAAAGACTTGGTGCATCCTGAAAAGAACAGAGCAGCATGTTTATGAATCCCACCAGATAAGCTGATGGGGACTCAGTGTGAGTGAAAGTAGGTGGTGAAAGACTCAGGCTGTGAGTAACAGAAGAAACTCCGACACGACTGCGAGTGACTCAGCGGGTTGAGGGGGCGCAGACGGGAGTGTCTTCTCACACGTCCGCGTGCTGTTGTGTACCACGCCGCCTCCACGTTACGGCCACCCCGCGATCATGCACCTCGCGCCGCTCCCATTCGCCTGCCACTCGCACACCTTTGCCTCTGATTGGACGCCGCCGCGGGGCCCGCCCCCCTGGTGCTCCTCTCAGCGTTTGAAACTATGAATGAGATATGGGATGAGAAAACTGGGAAACATGCAATAAATGTTCACCCGCACCAGACAGGAGGAGTGTCCACCGTTACCACTTGTCTCACCAACACAATTTCACCTAAATGTAAGTACCTTTTTTACCTCAACGCTATGAATTATAAAAAGTTTTAGCCTTTAATGAAAAAATGTGTCCATAGACAAGAAAACGACCAAAAAATTACACTAATGACATAAAAAAAACTTGGACGTGTGGTTTTTATTCCTGGATGCTCGGTTGTTGATTATTTATTCATTATATTTTTTTTATTTAACTTTTTTGGCAATGTAACGTGTTATAAAGTAGACATGTTGTGTAATGCAGTGTAGTTACTGCGATCGGGTGTGATGCGGTCTGTGCCAGGACAGGCCAGGTCAGGGCAGAGCTGGTTGGGACAGTATTCCGTGTCTGTTTTGTAACCAGCACACTTGCAGCGTTTCATCCGCTCAGGAAAGTAGGTAAAAGGGAACCGGTGGGAGAGAGCACCTCCTAACCATGCTCTGCTCACATGCTGCCTGGCTTTCTCTGCAGATGAGCTTCTGATTTTATAATGTGTGTCAGTTTCCATGTTGGCATTGGAATTCAAGTTGCTTAAGAAGATTTACAGGAACCGTGAAAACTTTTTCTCTTTGACTTTTAGGGGCCTTTAGCCGTGGTGTAGTCAAGGCAGGCGAATGTTCTACATGTTTTTAATGTTCCCTGAATTTAACACAGGAATCTATTGACTGTGCTGTTTTCAAGCTGCACATACTTGATAATAAGCCATTTATTACCTCTATTAAGTGTTTTGCAGCAGGTAGGAATGGATTTGGAACACCAAGAACAAGATTTTAACATCTCTTCTTTTTCGTGGAATGTGTCTTTAATCTCCCAGCTGGACGAACTGAAATCATTGCCCACTTCCTCTTCTGTTTTTCTCAGAGTTGCAGCATGAAAGTTGAAGAGTTCCACTCAGAGGTGTCAGATGTCCACCGGGACCTCGAGCCTTCTCGCATGGCTGCAGGTGACCTGGAAGCCGTGGAGGCTCTGATGTCCATGACGAAGCACTGGAAGAATCGAAAGGCCTGGCGGACACACTTCAGACCCCTCACGCCCTCCTCAGACTGCTCGGAGGACGACCTGGTCCCCGCTGCTGCTGCTGCCGCTGCTGTCCTCCAGAATTCCCCTTTGGTAAGACATCCAGATGGTGCCACGACTTTTAGCCCCTTTGGCTCAAGACCAGAAAAGATTTATTTTTGCTTGACAAGGATTTTCTAGGCTTGCACTTGCCTTTAATTTGAAAGGATCACATTGTGACCACGTTACACCACCGCTTTTTCTGAGATTCAATTAAATCTCTGCCATTGAATACGATATCAGCAGCGATAGCTTTAAAACGATCTCTTGTAATTTTAATAGATGTCCTATTTTTCCTTTTTTTCAGTGTATGACACCCCCACATAGTCCACCCCTCTTTCAGGACGCTGATCCCACCTCGCTGCATCCTCTTCCAGTAGAGACACGTGCACCCCAACACGCTGGCGTTCCTCTGCGGAGGTTCCAGTGCACCAGCGTCATCCGCCACACTGCAGATGGCCAGCACTGCTACAATAACCTTGACCAGGATGGAGAGAAAATCAGTCATACAAAAGACACTACAACAGACTTGGCCTTCAGAGACAGACTAATGACAGACTCTGATATGGCTGAATCAGGTCTGTCCAAACCTCGAAGAAATCCTTTCAAAACAAGGGACAATTCAACGCCCAAGTCCTTCCCTGCTGGTGGTACCGGGGTCCCATCTGTACCACCCCACTGCCAGGTGCTTCCTGTGTCTTCATCGTCCCCCACTGTTGAGCAAAGCTGCGCTGCACTCAGCGAAAGACTGAAAGGAAACTTTCTCCCAGCCGCATCCACCATGGCTGCCGTTCAGGCGCCACCTCAGCAGCAAGAGCGGGCTGCTCTGCAGCCACAAGCGGCGGCGCCTCCTGGCCAGGTCTTCCTGGTCAGTGGCCAGGTGGCCCAAGGCTCCGTGGTGCTCCTGGTCCCTCAGCCATGTGTTCCTGCTCTCTACGTTCAGCCGGCGCTGGTGACCCCTGGTGGTACGAGGTTAGCTGCCATCGCGCCCGCGCCCGGCCTGGCCTCGCTGGAGCAGAAACGACCCCCACCTCAGGCTGAAGTGCCCCGTGTGCGCAGCCATGTTTGTCCCCACGAGGACTGCAGCAAGACTTATTTCAAGAGCTCCCACCTCAAGGCTCACATGAGGACACATACAGGTAAGACATGGGAGATGCTCCTGAATGACGCCAGACTTTGACAACTGTAGGGAAACCTTTAAACCATTCAAATAGATATTATAGTCGGAAACCTGAACTGATCTTAAGCAGTTATTGTGGATGAACTTCATTGTCACCTCTTGTGTTTCAACTGTCTGTGTGAGCACAGGTGAGAAACCTTTCAAGTGCAAGTGGGCAGGCTGCGAGAGGCGATTCACGCGCTCAGACGAGCTGTCCCGTCACCGGCGCACCCACACAGGAGAGAAGAAGTTCGCTTGCCCCTTGTGTCTCACCCGCTTCATGCGCAGCGACCACCTGGCCAAGCACGCCCGAAGACACTTGGCAGCGAGGAGGGCCGGCCTGAAGGGAAACCACCCGCTCAGCTGATCCTGCTACCGCTGCACCCACGAGCGAGCCTAACGCAGCTTCCTGAAAGGATCATGCAAATAAACTGGAATGGACGAGACTGTCCAGCTGAATATCAGCAGACACTTCACCTGTGGTATCAAATGAAGCTGCACAGGAACTCCAAGAAAGGCTCAAAAAGATTTTGGCTGTGTCATATAAAATCACTGTGTCATAACTCTGAAATATTGACCTTGACCACTTTATCAAATTAAGTTTCAGTTTTATAACTGATCCCGAGTCAGTGTTCGTTTACTAAAGAATTTTGGTTGCTGTGACAATTTTGATACATAGGAAATTTGTTGTTGTGAACTGTTTTGCACAATATGCTGTTGCCTTACACAGGACTGCAGTTCTTCATAAACTTGTACAAGCTCCCTTGCGGAGTCGATCCTGTTTCCACGGACGGCTAAATTTTAGTGCTGGGAAGAACAGGTAGCGCTCAGGGATACGGGCTTCGCTCAGGCCCACAGGGGTGGAGACCAGAAGTGGTGTTCACGTTCATTCTCCCACTGGGATTTAGTCCAGCACCACACTGGACCGCCTCTTTTCGAGCCCGTGTAACCAAAACACCGAGGCCCGTTTCTGCGGCGTTTTTCTGATAATAGAAGGAAAAGTGATTCACTGTTGAGTCAATGACGTGTATTTCTGTTTATTTCAACAAGCAGTTACAAGTTACTGGCAGGCAAAAGCCTGAGAGTTTCTCATGCCTTGGACAAAGACTGGGAGACGGTTTCACAACGATGGTACATGCTATGCAAGAATCCTTGCAGGCAGCAAAGACTGTCGTTTGCTTTCAACACAAACACGCATGTTGAAAAATATCCCAAAACAAATACCAATATAAATACCAGGAGCAATATAAAAAGTAACGTTTCCAGTTTAATAAACAGCGCTTTCCAAATTTGATGGAAAAAAAAAAATCTCAATCCATCTTCGTTGATTCTCGAACCTTCCGACACTTCCTGTGTTGCATCTGCAGCACAAAGCCGCCTCGAAACTTGCTTTGCTTTCCGGTGGTGTGGCGGTCACCTGCGGACCCCCTCCCTGCTTTCCAATCTGCCAAGCCATTTGGAGAATCACACAAGCACCATTTCAGTGGTGAAGACGCTAGCTTTAGCTTGCTGACCACACCAGAATCAGACAGTGAAATCTTTATGTTTTTTTCCCCCAACAACCCGGCATGAACTTCCTGGTGATTCCTGACACTTATTCACTCCTGTAAGTTGCAGCTTCGTATGTGCAGCACTTTTGCACTGCAACGTCCTATTTTAAAAACACAGAGGACAGCAGACTTCAAACTTAATAACTGAGTAAAGCGCCTGTCACACAAAGAAAATGTACAACAAATTGAAATCTTCGACATTTTGTAGCAAAGCGAGCCGCAAGATGTCGGGCGTGCCACTCTGTTTAAATACACCGGTTCACTCGGGAATACACATCTTATTTCACAAGACTGGCAACAGCAAAGGAGATTTAGAGGAAACTCCTGTCAAAGAGAATTATTTAAAATCAGTACGCGTTTATTGGAGGAGTGTAAAGTGGTTCCAATGAGGCTCGAAGCAAAGTGAAGAATGCACCCGCCATTTCTGGACTCGTCCATTTTGCTGCATACTATTAAAAATCTACAGAAGAGTTTCCAGGTGGAGATACGCACTAGCGCTGTACATCAGGGGTTATTACAAAAATTCAGTCTGGTCCCAGCAATCTCGAGCGCTATCTGTACAGTCGGTGCAGTTCGTCCTGGCGGAATGTCGACCAAAGGAAGCGAGCAGCAGAAAACCAAACGAGGGCGGCTGAAAGTCCTCCTGGTGCCAGGGTCGCTAAGCTGGGACCGACAGTGCAGCCCCGGTTTGGCAGGAGTTTAGAAAATAAGGGACCAGCGAGAAGTTCTTGAAAGTCGTCTCCTGGGTCACACCAGTGTCCTGCATCTCGAACCTGGAGGCGGAAGCACACAGGTCAGGACAACGTCTGCACCCTTTGCTGCTCCCCAAGCGCCACAGAGCGCAGTCTCACCAGTCTCTGGAGGAGATGATGCAGTATACAGGAGGAGGTGATGGCTCGGTGGAGGTGCACAGTGGCTGACCGAGACCGTAGGCCCCGGCGTGTGTGAACATGAGCCAGTCTCCGATGTTGAGCTCGGGAAGCAGACAGTGTTCCACCACCTGGTCCAGGTCATCGCCTGAAGGACCCCACAGGCTGCTGCTGAACACCGGAGCATCCAGGGACGTGTTCTGTCAACGAGGCACCAAACACGATCATCTGGTTATCCTCACATAATGAGTCAGTTTGTTCAAACTCACAAATGTGTATTATGGTTCCCAACTCTATCCAGGGCCCCGCTGGGGGCTTCAGATGACATATTGGGGGCCTGAGACTTCATCTAATTAAAAATTGCCCATTGAAAAAGGGCTCTAAAGAATTTAGATCCAATCTGGAAAATGGCAAAATGTGATCATTTTGAAGGCTCATGCTTTGTTGTGAGAGTGGGTGAGCCTGCAGTGGCGTCACCCCAACTCAGAGATCACAGACAAGGGTTCACAGCTTATCTTAGAGGACATTTCAAAGCGGGCTTCAACTAGAATCACTGCTTTGAGGATGATTCCGACTCACCTTGTGAACAGAGGGAGCTGCGATGGCCGTATCACATAGTTTGCTTGCAAACGATCCGTACACTCCCTCACTGATGTAGTACTGGAACTCCGGTTCCTCGTTGGGAGACAGATCGGCTGTTCAGAAAACACAGCAGGCCACTTTTATTCACAAATCTTTTTCTCTATGCAAGTCGTTACATTACTCTTCGCAGCGATGCACACTCCCGGGATTAACATCGCTTCCCTATCCTTCATCTTACTGTATCGATTGTTCATGGCAGGAAATTCCACCAGTTGGTATGAATACAGCTTTTAGGGGCACATCCCGTCACTCACCCTGTTCCTGTTCCTGGTCCTGGCAATCACGGGCCACTACCTCCTTTGAAATAATGTTGACAGCCAGAGTGAAAGCAGAAGACACAAAGTAGCTGCCAGGCTCAGCAATGATGGATACGCCAGTGGAGGGAGGGAAGTACAGGTCCACCATTGACATGACTGCATGGTTTATCTGGTTGAAAAAAAAAAACAAAACCCAGACAGACATTGAAATTCAACAGAAAAAAAGTCAATTAACTTCTACAAATATATCTTGCAATCCTTGTTAACACACAGCATGCTGTTTACCAAACATTCGCTAATTTGCTAAAAGAGAATAAAAAGTTACCAACCATTTCCAGCTGAGTCTCAGAGCCGCTGAATCCTCCTCCAATGTCCAAGATTTTCATGTTGAAGCCAATTTCCTCCTGCAAACAAAGGCGTGTAACCGCATAACTACAGTGTGTATTATTAACAGAGTATTGACTGTCTCACTGAAAAGGATGTGGTGGTTTCACAGGAAGAATCTGCTGCTCATAAAACAGAGGCCACACAACACTGCTAGTCATGAAGTGGCTTACCCCCATATCAAAAACGCAACGAGCATCGGACATGGCGTGAACGTACACCTGGTCGTCCTCACAGGAGCTGGAAACATGGGACCTGTGCGCACAGAAGTAATCTTCATGAGTTAAAAATGCCCTTTGTTACAGGTCACGCGTGGAGACATCTACCTGAAATGAACCGTATTGCAATTAACTGCAACCTCACCTGACACCAACCACTTGTACACCCAGTTCCTTGGCACTCTCCAGCAGGTGTCTGCAGTCCTTGAGGGAACAGCCGAATGTCATGCTCATCTCGTCGTCAGAGTTGGACGCTTCGGTTGACACCTGTAGCAGCAGCCTGGATTCGCAGACAGAGAATAAAAAAAAAGCTCTGTGAATGTGTCCTCAATTACAATTCTGTGGCAACGAAGACTCCAAGCTCTTCAGGTGCAAACTTTGCTTCAGTGGAAACAAAATGAAGGAAATTCAAAGTAATTACTTGGCATTGGGGTGGCAGCGAGAAATCTTGCGAAGCTCTGCTTCGTTGTCGCACACCAGGAGGTCAATGCCGTTCTTAGCAGCGTATTTAATCTGGGAGACCTGCTTGCAAACCCCGCTGTAGATGATGTCTTCAGAAGGAATACCGTGACTCTGCACCAGCTCCAGTTCAGACTGAAATTCAACAACACAAAAAAACAAAACACTCTCAGGGAAGTTATACACACATCATTGTGCTGTATCACAAAATCGAGACGAGAACCTGATGAACAAGAATGTGATCACATGCCCGGAAAGAATACCTTGTTGGTGCATATGAAGCCAGTGCCGACGGCAGCGAGTACTTCGACCACAGCTGGGCTGCTGTTGCATTTAACAGCGTAGTAGGGTCGGATTTGAGGCATGTGGGTTCGCCAGCGAACATGCTGCCTCATTATGATGCCCAGGTCGGCTACAAAAAAGGCATTTTTCTCAGACTGAAACAGAAGAAAGAAAAATAAACACACTGATGAGGCACAATGAACTCTCATGAAAGAACACACAAACTTTTTGCAAACCCTTTTAAAAAAAGACTTCACAAAACTGTGTGCAGTCATCACGAAAAACACTGATCAAGATAATCAAGAGTAAATGAGTCCATGTTTGAGATGTGAGCACATACCAGAGTTTGCTCATAAATGTGACTGTCAATCACGTCGCAGAGGGCCGTGCCTCCCTCCAGCAGCCCGACAGAATACTGTGGTTCATCAGTGATTCCTTTCATCCTCTCAACCGTTTTCTTTGTGTCCGACAGGCATAAAGATTGTGACTAGTCCAAAGTGGTCTTGCTCACTTCCTTACGAGCCCCTGGGGTCCTAGACTTATGCAACAAACTGCAAAAACAAAGACGAGAAGTCAACATAAAACAGTGTCCCAGAAATAAAACAACTCTCCATTCGTTTTTTTAGTGAAGCATCATCTGTGCATTCAGTTGTTTGATCTGTCACGACACCCACAATTGTACACAATGAACTGTGTCATTTTTCCGCGACTGGCCAATGAGAGGACAGAGCAGGTTCCACATTACAGGGAAGCTTTGTGGAAGAGCCCCATTCTTCTAAAAATCCACTGTGAAAACAGTGGCTGGGGCACAGAGTTCATTCCCATCAAGTACTCCTGACAATCACCATCAATCTCCGAGGTGGTGACCCGTAAAGGTTCCCTCCACGGCATTAACCGAGGTACAATACTGGCGGCGGCGGTCGACACGGCTTTATCACTGATACGGCAGTAAGAGCAGTTTCTCGTAAAAAAACTTATTTTGAAAAACTTCCTCATCCAAACACTGAGTGAAGATTCAACTCGACGGTCGAAAAATGGACTGAAAATTTATGTCGCATGTGTGACCGAGAGACTTTAAATAAGAGTGCCGCAAATAAAACCCACCAGATGACACTGTTCTGTTATTTAATGCGAGCTGGAAATAGATCTGAAACAGAAGATCTGAAAAAACTACTGGCCGTTTGTGACTTATCTGGGACAGGCTGCTAGAGTTTTTAGTACCACAGTGGGTTCTAATGAAGAAGAGACTTACTGCACACAAATGCAAATAAAAATGGCTTATATGGTCTCAGTTCATATCCAGGGAAAGTGTCAGTTCGATATTCAGGTAGAGTGTAATCATTTCTTTTCCAGTGCAGTGGAGCCTTTTCACTCACATGGATGAGTCCTGAGATGAACTCGTCCACTATCAGCTAGGATCCCAAGGTGGCTCGGCGTTGAAGTCAAACGGTTCCCGGTATAGAGCCGCCCCTAGGTCTTCCGGGTAGTTGTTGTACACCTGCAATGGGACGAAGGAGCACAGGAGGGGGGGGGGTCAGACACTGGCAGTGGCGAAAAACCAATGAGAAAAGTGATTTTTCTCAGCTAATGCAAAGCTGTAGAAAAATGAGGAATTAACCTCTCTAAAAGATGTGGGGAAAAATTAACACCGAGGGCAATCAAACAACCATCAAGAAAAAAGGAAACCAGGACCGAATAAGGCAAATCATATGTAATAATAGGATCATTCAGACGTTATAGCAAATCCACAAATAAAGCACATTCTTACATTTACATAAATACATTCTTGACTTGAAAAAGTTAACTTTCAAGAGGCTGTGCTCTTACAACGACGTTTGGAAAACTACATGCTTTATTACATATATTATTAGTAAGTACAAAGCCTGTGAATGAGAATATTAATTGATACTGCAATATTTGGCAGTGAAATAAATATTACAGAAATTCCCAGTGACTAATGCAAGACACAATCATTATCAAACAAACTATACCAGTGGTGCTATTGATTTAGTCTTCAAGCCAACTAAAACACATCAATTTATTCAGTTTTTTTACAAGCACGATAAGCAACTTATGTAAATTCTACAATGAACAGCATTATTTCGATTCAACTCATATTTCTTTATTTCACCATATTGTCGCTCGACCATATTGATCTGATCCGCTTCTCACAGCACTGATCGTCTTGTCGCCATTGGTAACGCTAGCAAATGACATTGGCGTTAGCATAGCATTACTCGACGCGTCTTTGGGGAAAAAAGACGAAAACTAACAGCTATTTTTTAACGATAACGAAACTCACGGCGGTATAATATCAAGTAGGTTGTACAGAACAATAAACGTGAGGTGACCCGGTTGTTACGCTAACAACAAGCTAACGTCATTAGCACGCTAACGTGGGCTAGCAATACTTACGTCTGCTGAAAACCCAACAGAGGGGACAGAGCGCTTTTTCTTTTTCGGCGGAATTTTTAAAGAGTGATGGGGAAACTCAAAGAGAAAACAATCACTGCCATGAACGAGGTGGCCCAATCCAGGTGAGCGCGACTCGACGTGCCAACTGTGCAAGCAGGTGTATAAGTGAGTAACGAGCGGACGACAGCTGCGGAGGTCGAGTTAACAACAGACACCCGGGTCAAAAGTGGGTAGCGCAGCCCAGCTCGGCTTCCGTAGATAATTTTCCAAATAAAATACACAAGCAGCAGCACAACACAGCGTCCCGCCGTTCCCACTCGTTTTATGCAAACTTGAGGCAGGAAAGTGAAAAGGTGTCCCCAAATATCAGTGAGTCGTTAAATACATTTCCAGAGTAATTTTAGACAAATTAGCGATGCATGAAAAAAATTGCCGATCACAACAGCAGAAGATTCGGTGCCATTCTCGTGAAATCAGGGCAACTTTACGCGTTTCAGATCGCTGTAGAACTCGAATCTAGTTTTACAACACGACAGCGGAGGACACATGAAAAAAACACGTGCGCACTACTAAATACATAATTTGTATAAAACAAATACAATCCCAATTCACATCAGCAGCAAGATTAAACTTTGACGCATTTCTTCAGGAAAACAGGTCTTTCAAAATTTTCGCAAAGATTTGTTGAAATAACATGATAAAGTAACGACGATTGACAAAGTTTACCTGTGTTATTTCTCCATTGTATCCCCCATGGCTCTGCAATAAGGATGGAATGTTTTCCAACACAAGTGCCTCGATGAGTCCTTTTATTTTTGTAAAATCTGCAGTCGCCGGCTGGAAAATTTTTAATCCCACAAGCTTTGAGTAAATGAATGCATGTGAGATGTTCCTGGAGTTCCAGCCGTCACTCTTCTGTCCTCCTGCCTCTGTTGTTGTGACTTTGAGAAGTTGCGCCTGCCTCTGAAAAAGCAGGGTCCGGGCCACTTTTTTTTATTTTTTTCCCCCAGGAAGATAAATTTGCATGTCTCCCTCCTTGACAGTGTCGGAGGAGGGAGGAGGGTGCCAAGGAAAGCTCGGCCTCCAAACAGAGGGGAGTGTGTTTTGCCCCGAGCCTGCTCTGACTCCATATCAGTTCTGTGGTCATCCTGGTGTATGAACCCCAGCCCACCTGAGCAGAAATAACCAATAGTTATGGAAGTTTGTTCACTTTTTTAGCCCTTGTTTATTTTGATAAATATTTCCTAAAAGTCTTCCTGGTGATTTATAGCTTTGTTGTATGTGTTTACCCTTATCAACCATCCATATCTACAAAGTACAGTCAAAGTCCATCCATTGCACTGTTTGTACAGCCCAAATTATTATCTCAGCGTTGCCCTGACACAATGTTTCCTAGGATGTTTTCAATGAGTGACAAGGACACGGTGTACCTTAAACTCTCCAAACAAATTAACCCCTTGGAATTGCAAGACGTCATGCTTTTGACACACATTGTTCACTTCTCCAGTGAACTTCATCCTACAGCCCTCCATGGAAATCCTGCGTGGACCCTCGAATAAAGCCCCCGCTCTGCTCCCCAGTTGAAACCCCATCATATTTTGTATCACATTGCAGTTCGTGATGTGTGTTTTTCCTTCTTCGCATAGCTATAACATTCTTCAGAGTGTTAGATGAGCTTTGAGAGTCCCTCGGAGGAAAATAAACAATAGCTGCGTTTGTTTCACTAATAAAACTGCAGCTTCGAGCCCATTGTACAGGCGGCACAAGCTGCGTCTTTCCATGGACCGCAACACAAAAGCTGTTCCGTGTTTTGTGCCTGTTTTCTCCAACACCAAATGAGAGCGTGTGTATATATAAGGCTAATCACACATAGCATCTAAAGTGGCTTCCAGTAAGCAACAATGTTTGATTTCCATTGTTTGGATCAGAATAGCCATTGCAGCCCCCCTGGCTATGTGGCCAGAGAGCGATGTGTGTACCACCCACTGTGAGGGCAAATACTCCAGTGGCTGCATTGTGCAGCAGGAATTCTGATTTGCAAACATTGCAAACCGATTACATCAATACACAGAGTTAGAAAGACCCTCAATCAACCCAGACTGACAGCCAACCTCTTGGCTAAAGGGGAAAAACAACACAGTTACACAATCAAAATGTAAAATAATAAAAAAAAACATCCAACCAAATGAATGACGTTCACTGTTTTAAAGCTATAAGTTAAAAAAACAATCCACTTGTCAAAAGAAGCACTTTATCTGTGATGCCAGAATTTTTTCATTATTTATTTGTGATGAATTCAATTCGGTCCACCATAAATTGGTGTTGTTTAAAATGCCACAGTGTTGTTAAGTCACAGAGAAGTGCTTTTGCCTCGTTTTGCCAAAGAATGTTGCTAAGTAAAAAGGAGCCCCAAACAAACTTCTCTCACTGATCTGCATGCTAAGCAGGGAGCCATAAGCCAAGTGTCTGCAGATATAAAACACAAATGCACCTGCAAAGCCCTTCAGTGTTCCACAGGCATGACTGAAAAATGACCAAAAAGTTGATGGAAACAGTTGCATCGAGCTCAAAACGAAGCGGAAAAAAAGCTCAATGAGTTGGTTCTGCGTTACGCCCCAGAAAAAAAATAACTTTTATGACTGGGCTTTTCCAGGACATGTCATGTACGACAATGATATCAAAGTAGAGGTCAGACACAGGAAGATATGCATGACGCTCAAACAATAGCACTGACTGAAAAATGATGCACGTTTGACCCACATTTCCTTTCTATCTGGACTGATTGCCCAATAACGAATCACGATAGATGCATTACATAACTCTGTGACAACATGTCAGATTAAAATGAGTGTAATACTGCAGGGTTGTATTATTTACGAGAAAAGCTGTCCATTTGGGAGTTTCCAAGAACTTCGCTAAATATAATGAGAATTTAAACAGGTTGTGCACACTGACACAATGTACCGAAAGAGATCAACATTACTGGAAATCATTTTATCAAACAGAACAGACAAATGAAGAAGAAACAACTACTTGCTGTGTAGGTTAATTACAAGCATGTATATTCTGTTAATTTGTTGATACTACTTAAAAAGTAATGCCATAATTGCATCAGTGGTTACAGATATAAAACCTGAAATGCATTTACATCTTTTTTCCCCAGTTTCTACGAGCTACTGTTGCTACCTTCATCAATTCGTTCACCAACAGGGCTCGTGGAACTCTAAAGGCTATATTGAGTTCTTTTCAAAACACTGAGATAACTAGTGCGCATGAGAGTGGGTGGCTTCGTGCCTATGACTCGTTATTCATCTTCTTACTGGTATTCATTGCCAAGATAACACACTTGTTGCTTTGTTATTTTACCTGAAGACATCGCAGACTGTCAACACTGTGCTGTCTTCTGCGGACTGATTGTGGGGTGTGTGTGCGTGCGTGTGTGTGTGTGTGTGTGTGTGTGTGTGTGTGTGTGTGTGCGTTTGTGTGTGTGTGTGTGTGTTCCGATAACATCCTGGGCAGACTGGCCTCTGACCAGCCATGGGCAAACTCCACTCTGCCGTTTGATGTAGAGGGTCGGCTCCAGGCAGACCAAGCATTGTGTCCCAAACAATGAACCCCAGACCCACTGAACTATAAACATGTCCCTTTGGGGGGCGTTTTCCTCGGTTTCTCTACAGGAGACACCCAAAGTCAGGAAACCTGACCCTGCTTTTCTAAATATAGTAACTCTAAAGTCTCGGGTGCTGCTGACTTGGCACCCAACGTTGTCTGTCTCCTTTTCTTATAACAAACTAATGCATGAGGAATGTGGGCTGAGCCTCAGGACCTGGGTGGAGGTCATCGGATTTGGGAAATTTGCTGAAATTCCAAATGAAAAAACAAAGTCGAACAAATTGATGTAAATGGGCCTGCGCAAACTTCGCAGGTGAATTTAAATGTCAGTGCCCCTCTGCAAATAAAAGCTCACATTTAAAGTTTTTTTTAATCTTTTTTTGCACAAAATAGTATCAAAACACATAAAAAAGCTGAAAATTTTATATGGTTAAATGGTGAGCAGAACTGGCAATGGCCTGTGTCAAGTAAACTTTTCTTTGTTTGTCAGGCTCTTGATTTTTTTAATGTGTTTGAATTTGTTTTTGTTTCTCATGTCTTTTATTCATTTTTATATTGCTTTTCCATTATATTTTTCTTTTCATATTACTTAAAACCAAGTCAAGATTATTCAGTTTGCAAAATCAAGGGAGATCAGGCCCACCTCGCCGTCGGAGTCCTGCTGATGGGACTCTTGCTCCCATGAGCGCATTCCTTTGCATCTCTGCTGTGAATCGGAGCGGGTGATGCAGTACCGCCTGTCGGCCAGCTGTGGTCGCTGTGGTGCCCGCTCAGCCTGCGCAGACCGACTGAGGCCTTCCTGTTGCTCTGATCAGCTGACTGTGATGCTTCTGTCAGGAGACCTCACGAGCTGTGTTGAATGGCAACTATGAAATCTACCACGCTTTAGAAACACAATAACACCTCGTTTTATCCTGTCATACCAGCTGCGCTTTCTGACACAGAGGTGAGTGACGCTGTTTCAAAAAATATTTTCTGTTTCTCTGCTCTTGTTGTATGTTGTTTTTTTCCGAGCTGGTTTAGCTAAGTGGCTAACGGCAGCTAATCCCTGCTGGATGCAGCTTGACCTTAACCATCTTCTCTGCCAGCTTCGTCTCATGCACTTCTCTGTGTCACTGTTAATTACGCCTTCGTAACGTTTGGAGCAGACGGAGAGTGTAAATGTGTCGTGTTGGCGTCACGTGCGTGAAACACCACAACACTGAATGAACCTCTGTGAGCACTGACTGTGCTCAACCTTCCCTGTACCTTGAATGTTGTCTTTCCATATGCTCTTTTTCCTTGTATTATACATTCACTTGTTACTTTGTGTAGTACACTTCTGCTATGTGTTATGAGTCAGTACAACAGCTATGTCAAGAGTTAAGTACTTACAGTGCTGGTACTACATTTTCTACTGATTTTAATTTTAAGATTCACAGTTATTCGTGGGTTCTTTGGGGGGGGGCGGGTAATTGCTTTTTATTAGGTTCCTTTTCCCTTTATTTTGAACGGTTTTTATCATACACAAAAAAATACAAATCAAGAGAAGCTCATTTTGACAATAAACAAGAGACAATGAGGAGAGTATAAATTAGATTCAATCACAAATCTAGTGTCCTGAATGAAAGGACGATTTATATGGTTTCACAACTATGAAGTATATTCACTTGTATTGCAGTTTTATGGCTCTCTTATAAAACTCCACCAGATTCCTTGTATGCGAACGTGCCTGCTCCCAAATTCTGACTTCCTTTTCTTGTACGGGCAGCAGTTCCTAATTTTAAACGACAAGCCTGATGATCCGTTAAAGTCCACGGGTTCATACATCCTTTCTTTCAGTTTTCTTTAGCTGCATCTGTGGTCTGAACATGACTGAGTTTTGGTTGATCTCGGCGCCTGGAGAGAAGACCTGCCAGCAAACATGGGACAAAATGATGGCGGCCACCACACGGACCAACAACCTCTCCGTCAACCACAAGTTCAGCATCCCAGACCTCAAGGTGAGCAGACGAGCACCGCTTACTCTACACAGCTGCAGAAACGAACCACAGTCTTTGCATAGTGGGAGCTGACTTACAAAGAGACACTTTTCAGTATCGTCCATTACTTTCATACTTTAATGACTCACCTTGTTTATCCACTGTCAAGAATAAGCTGATTCTGCATAGGGGAAGCAGCCTCTGCACAGGTCGGTAGCTTGCATGTTGGCTCAGGTGAAGTTGTCACGAAGAGATCGGCGCGGCTTGTCTGGTCGGGTTCCTCTCTGCGCCCAAGGTGGTGTAACCCCACTGACCTCGCTGCTGTGTGGGGCCGTGATGTCCTCCTGGAACTGTTAGTGCCGCATGAGCGGCTCTGGACAAAAAGGCGCCGTCCTAAGCACATAGGGCCCCCCCCCCACCCCCACCCCCGGACGTCACTGTAGACCGGGTGAACCCCAGATGTCACTGTTCAAACACAAACCTGCTGACCCCACTTAAAATCAACCCGCATCTCAGAACGAATATGTCTTCGTTACCTTTTTTAGCATCTAAAAAACTCGTTCATGCTTCGTTTGTGTTTTTGTGTTTGAAAACAGGTCGGGACGCTCGACGTTTTGGTTGGGCTGTCCGATGAGCTGGCGAAGTTAGACTCCTTCGTGGAGAGGTGTGTAAAGCTTCTGTATAGTGACTCAAATGCTGCTTTTCTGATGTATCCTTTCTGTTTTAATCATCGTGAGTTGAAGTCACAAAGGCAAACCCGCCCTGCTCATGCCGAGCTCTGATGTGGTGCGTTCACTCTCCTCTAAAGCCTCCCCCTGCGCTGTAACAGTGAGGAATTTCACAGGACCCTGAGGGGACTGATCTAAACTTGGCAATTTACAGTTGGTTGACACACCGGCAGCTCTTTCTTTAGTCGTATTTATATCACACGACTTCTCCTCTGTGAGGATGCCGGACTGTAATTTATAGTCTTTTGGAAATATTGACACACAGAGCTCACACGGAGCCATTACTGCCTGAGCGCTGCTCGGCTTCCTCTGTTGATATTTCCAAGTCTGTGAGAAACACCAACATCCCAACGTGGCTCGGTCATTAATCCAGTTCCTTTTTGAAGTTCCTGTCCAGTATGCAGGAATAACAAATCGAGCCAATCTTTAAAGATTGCCTCAGTTATACGGATATTTTTATTCTTTCCAAGTGCACAGTGGTTCTTTCAGGTCAATCTGTCGTTACGTAAACATTAAAGATGTGCTACATGCAGGTAAAGATGACGCTGAAGTGGCCGATGTGCTTTCTTATGAAGTCTTTCGACATTAAATGTGAGTTGGCTCTCAGGCTTTCCTTGGCGTCACTGCAGCTTTGATGTGCACCTGGACAGTTTGGTTAAAACAGCCCAACTCTGAAAGTCGGCCATATTATAAATTGCCTTGTCAGGAGATTACCCTAGCGTGAGTGTGTGAAACTTTTTGATGTGCGTGCGTGTGCGTGCGTGCGGAACTGGAAGGGTCGCGGGGTCACGGCGGTTAGGCGAGCGTGAACGTGTGGTTTACAGCAGCTTTGTGCGCGCAGTTTGTGTTGGCACGGCACGGTTTGATGTCTGCTGCATGTTCACAGTGTGGTGAAGAAGGTGGCTCAGTACATGAACGACGTGCTGGAGGACAGCCGAGACAAAGTGCAGGAGAACCTGCTGGCCAATGGAGGTAAAGTCAAGGTTGCAGCACTGTCTGCTCTGTTTGTGGTGGTTCACGTAACTGGTTATTTTCTAGGTCAGGGCAAGTCAGTGTTATGACGTGTTAATAACCGATATATTTGCTGTCTGTTTTGTAGTGGATCTTGTCACCTACATCACAAGATTTCAATGGGACATGGCCAAATATCCAATAAAGCAGTCACTTAAAAACATCTCTGAAATCATCTCAAAGGTTTGTTTATTTGCACAACGATGAATCATGAACAAAGACAATCTCGTGCTCAGAAACTGAAACTCGTACTCTTGTGTCTTTTCTGTGGTTTTTAAAAAACGTTTTCTAGCAAGTGACCCAGATTGACAATGACTTGAAGTCCCGAGCGTCAGCTTATAATAACCTGAAGGGAAACCTGCAGAACCTGGAGAGGAAGAACGCGTAAGTCTCACATATGTACAAACCTGCTGCACCATCTTCGGCCACACAATTCTATTGAGAGTATTTTAAAGATATTTTCAGTTTCTACTGAAACAGAACACAATTTTTTGTTTTATTTTGATCTGATGTGTTCTGTTTTATGCCTGATGATGCTGCTTCCATGATCTTGTCAGTGTGGCCATGAAAAGTCTGCTGGACTTTCTACCATAGAATTGTGCGCTCTGTGCTGTTGTAACTCTGCCTTGTGCCACCAGGGGGAGCCTGCTGACCAGGAGCCTGGCTGACATCGTCAAGAAGGAAGATTTTGTACTGGATTCTGAGTACCTCATCACTCTGCTTGTTGTTGTACCAAAGTCAGTATTGATTATGCCACTCGCGATTAATAAGTCGTCTTTTTTAAGCGATGCACTGTGAGCTGACAGACTGTTGTCACTTACCTTCTTTTATAGGACAGGATACGCTGACTGGCAGAAAGTATATGAAACTCTGGCTGAGATGGTGGTGCCTCGATCCTCGAAGTTAGTCAGTCAATCACATGTCACAGCAGATCAGATACATTGAAAAATATCTGAAGTTGCTATTTTTGGCAGGTTTTAGAGACTCAGGATCTGTATTTTTTCAGCGGAAGTTTTTAACACTTTCTTCATGCTGTAGTTTGTCCTACTAACAAGTGCATTGTGTGTTTTTCTTCCAGTCTGCTGTTTGAGGACAATGACAGCGGGCTGTTCAGCGTCACTCTCTTCAGGAAAGCTATTGACGACTTCAAACACAAAGCCAGAGAGAACAAGTAGGACTTTTAGTGCGGAGTCTCCTCTTATTCACGACTGTGTGGACGTTATATGGCACTGAGTTTGACTGAGATATAAACGGGAATCAGATTCTCATAGCAGAAGTTGGCGGTACCTTTTGGAGTCCACCATTTGTCTGTTTTCACAAAACATTGTAGTGTAATGGGGAATAGACTGATTCGTGTCGCCTGTGTTTTATCTGTAGGTTCACAGTCAGAGACTTTCAGTACAACGAAGAGGAGATGAAGGCAGACAAAGAGGAGATGAACCGACTGTCCACAGATAAAAAGAAGCAGTTTGTAAGTCATTCTGAACATTGCTTTTCATTATTGCTTTCATTTGTTGTGTTCTGGTTAAATGATGAGGCAAACTGGCGAATTTACACATCATACATAATTTTTGGGTGTGATGTTTTTAATAGTTTGATTGCTTTTTTTCTTTCAAATAGAGTTTCAGAACATCCTCGAGGAACTTCACACTGAATGTGATAAAAACCTAAGTGTTGGATTATATTAGATGCAGACTGAGGCAGTGTTAAACAGCTGTTCCAGCCAGCAGTGGTCAGAAAGTGCTGACAACACACAAACCCACTGCAGGAGAAATGAAAGAAGTTATAACTCATTAGTGCTGTTGCAGAGCTTTAGCAGGAAGAGAAATGGCTTCTGCAGGATCCGTCTGCTCGATTTTATGAAGCCGATTTTGAAGGGGAGCCGAGAATCCTCCAGCAAATTAACATCCGACCGAAAGTGTTCCGAAATTCAAGGCAGCCTCGTTGGAATTTTATGGTGACCATCAATCTCCTCTGCAGGGTCCACTCGTCCGATGGCTGAAGGTGAACTTCAGTGAAGCCTTCATCGCATGGATTCACATTAAAGCGCTAAGAGTGTTTGTGGAATCAGTTTTAAGGTAAACATCACAGTTCTAACAGCCATGTACGCAAGTGCACACATGCCATCTGTGATGTTCATGCTCCATGTCGCATGTTGTTGTTTCAGATACGGGCTGCCGGTGAACTTTCAGGCCATGCTCCTGCAGCCAAACAAGAAGACCCTGAAGAGGCTGAGGGAGGTGCTCAATGACCTGTACAAACATCTGGACAGCAGTGCAGCTGCTATCATTGATGTGAGTGCCACGATAACCGACTCACTCACCGCACATCATGCGTATGCAAAGATATCAGCATAATGCATGATGTGACCGTTTCTTCCAGCACTGAAAAACTGGAGGCATTCTCTAACATAAAATGTGTAACATTTGTTGAATAAGTCTATTTTTCAGCGCTATAGTGTATTAAGAGCTTATTCCAGATGTTTATAAGAATGGCCAAGAGAAAGAACAACCACTTCACTGTAATGTTGAGTGAGTGATTGGTTCTTCAGTCAGTGTTGGCCTGGGGTGCAAAGATGAGAGGTTCTACCTCTGCAGCCAATCTGTCTTTATCATCCCCATCATCATCATATAGATCAGGCACTCCCTCTTGTGGCAGTAGCTTGCAACTGCGTAAATGTCAGCCAACGAGGCGTCATCGTTGTAAATAAAACTGAAAATAATTTAGATTTTTCCCCAGTTTTTAGCACTATGCAAATATTTGATAAACACCCAGCTCAAATATTTAAAAAGGGATCACTGTGATAATGTGACTTCATGTTTGTGAGATGAAGCCATAATTGAAGGATGGCAGAACTTTGTTTCTGATGAAAACCGAAGCCCCCCAAAACAAGAGAAAAATCTCTGCTCTACTCGCGAGGATTCAAAGTTTACATCAAAGCTTTAGCGTTCAGGTTTTATCCACGGATGAAACAGAGTGTTTTGCAGGGAGCAGGTGAGGACAGCGATTGTGTGACATGCTGGGAGCATCACCAGCATCGTTGTTTAATCATCGTCCATCCAGGGGTCAGTTTGTGCTTTCTGCCTGCGTGACTCATGAATGGTACAAAATAGTCTCAGCAAATGTTGCTCCAGCGCAGGTCTTCGTAGCACTGAACAGGGATGGCTTCTTTTCCATGAATGTTTAAGTTTCCTCATTTTATATTTTGCATCTGAGTTCTGCTCCTTTGACTCAAATGTTTGTCTTTTCAATCTGTCTTTGCGTTGAACGAGCCCCGCTGCCTCTTGTGTGTCCTCTGCAGTCTGCGATGGACATCCCCGGCCTGAACCTGAGCCAGCAGGAGTACTACCCCTACGTCTACTACAAGATCGACTGCAACCTGCTGGATTTCAAAGTGTAACCCTGCTGAGTGTTGATTGATTTAAGTCTCTTGTGGGTCAAACCTTGCTCTCCTCTCACTGTCTGTCCCCCCCCCCCCTCCGTCCTCCCTCCTCACCGCCTGCTCGACTCACAGTACTGCATGTTTCATTCCTCGTGGCGCAGGTGCTCAGGAACAACCTGCCACCACGTTTTACAACCAAGGGACAAAAAAAAAATTGAAGACTTTTAAATATTGTTTTTGTTTACAAGTTGATGGTTTTTTTTCTTTTGAAGCCACACTGACAAATTTAGCATTTTTCGGACGTGGATTGAATAAAGCGATACTGATGGAGCGCTGCTTATTTTCTGTGTCATTCCACATTGTGCTCGTGTGTATTGATAACCACATCTTGTGTATCGGTGTTCAGAGATTTGTGTTTACATTTGGGCGGTCCCTTTACAGTACCCATGGCAACCACAACAAGTGTGTGTTTCAGAGATTGTGGGTGACCCACCCCCCCCCCCCCCAACCCCCAACCCCCAACCCCACCCCATCCCACCGCTGACATTGTGAAACAAAGGTGTTACACGGGTGTGTGCTGTCCTCTCATGTTGTGTGTATTTGCTGTCAAAGAGTTCTATATCAGAGTATTGTGAAGCCACTGATTGAATAAATATGATTGAAGAGTAAATCATGTGACTTGAGTGTGAGTGGATGAATAAATATGAACTAAACTACAACAGGTGATGTGATTCTTTTCTCTGTGATTAAGAGAGAGAGAAAAAACTGAATGATTCACTAAATAATTCTTATGATGTGGTCTTAATATGTCCAGTTTGGAGGAATGTGTATCTAATCAAAAGGACTGATGAAATAAATCTGTGAAAAAATACTGAAAATGGCTTTTTTCAATCAACTAAAAAATTGTCAAGATTAAAGTCACATAACAGACGACAGTAAAATGCAAATTCTTGTCAAACCGAACGAAGTCGGTTGATGTGACAAATGCTGCTCTGCCTTCATGCAAAGGAGATTACTGTGCTGCAATTTACATGGACAATCCCCAGAAGAAGGCAGGTGTACAATGTAGTAGTGTTTCAAGTCCCCCCCCCGTGGCCAAATGGAAAAACCCACCTCCAGACCTGACTCACTCGGGCAGAGATCACGTCAGCTGGCAGCCTTATTCCTCAGTCAGGGAACAGAGAGCAGATCATTAAACCGGGGTCTATTTGGGTCCCCAAGTCACTGAATTATAGACAGCCAATGTTAATGTCTTCTTGGTGTGAATCAAAGGAAACGTGCTAAAACATGACCAGTGTTTCAGACCGATTTGCCTGAAATAAAAGCGCGTGCGCGCGTGCATGAGAGAGAGAGAGAGAGAGAGAGAGAGAGAGAGAGAGAGAGAGAGAGAGAGAGAGAGAGAGAGAGAGAGAGAGA
>JASSRZ010000007.1:13170452-13186256 GCA_032164315.1 Malacoctenus gilli
ACACACACACACACACACACACACACACACACACACACACACACACACACACACACACACGCACACGCACACTCACTGCACACACATTTCATGCTGCGCTTCAGTGTTTGGTGACGGTTGGCTGTGGTCTGTGGAGGGGAAACGTGGAGATGAGGGACACTGGTCAGGAGGAGGACGCTGAGGCGGGACGGGGGACGGTAGTCGTAGGAAAGATACAGAGAGGTCTAGTTCCAGTATATATTCGCTGCGATGAATCTAGTAGTTTATTTCAGCAGTTCCAAATATGGTCGAGAGGAAGAAACAGATTTGCTGAAAAATTGTTCCCAAACTGAAATACAGACATCAAACAAAAGCAGCCAGCTGCAAGAAGTGACACTTAGGGTTTTTCTTTTTTAGAAAATAACATCTTTATTCATTTACTTGATTAAAAATGAGAGAGAACTCATATGTATGAGTCTCATTGTTAAGCAGGCACAGCAGGCAACCTACTGTCTGTGCTGCCGTTGGAGCTGTTTCCTCACAGGCAGAATCAAACCATTTTAATCTGTAAAGCGTTGAGTTTTGAGGACAAATGACTTTACCGTTGCCTCAGTAAACATCCAGTCATTTTTCTATTGAGTGAATTCTGTCGCTCCTACTGGGACCTTTCCAAAAGTTATCTGTAGTTTCTGGCAAACAGCTGAGCGGCGTTATGTAAGCGCTCTAAAATGTCCTTGGTTGGAGCCGCAGCTCTCTGTAAGACTCGAAAGAAGTGTCACCTTTGTGAAGTACATGATCCCCTGAATGGGAGCGAGGGACGGAGGCGTGCTGCCAGCCAGCTAATGAACGGCTGAAAAGGGACGAACCTGAGGAGAAACAGCCACCTCAGTGTCTCTGCGCACCATCAGCTTCACACACAAGAGCCTTTCATGTGCCACAGTGACTGTGCAGACCTGCACGTCGGTGCGGAGGGGGGGGATCAGCGTGCTGCCCGACGCTCCCGCGCGGCGCCGGACGCTCGCAGCCCACCGCGGCCCCCTCTGGCACGAGTTCAGCCTCAAACACAATGACACAAAACGTCAAGCGAGGCGGTGCGGCGGCCTCGCGAGTGAGAGATGTGCTGCGCGCCGCTTTCCCTCCCTCTGAGGCCAGTGTCTCTCATCACGCCGCGGCCTGCGGCCCCTCCTTCATGCTGACATCTGTGCGTGCACTGTGCGCCGCGTCCGTCCGTGATGGATTGCCCCTCAGACGGTGCCAGCAGTTTGATTGCTGCGCATTTTATGGGGAGACGGTAAACACTCAGTGACACCATACTGAGCATGTTGCAGGTTTTAATCAGTGGCAAACAAATTGTGTGTCAGCAAGAAGTATCATTTACCAAATTACCGAGCAGTTGTCCCGATCGGCTGCATAATGTATCATTTGTTCAATATGTGTGAACAGTTTGTCATGTGGTGGTTTTTCGCTGGTTCACCAGCAGGCTGAAGGTGACAGGATGTGTTTTGGGGATTTAGTTTGTTGGACTCATTGAGAGAGTTCAGTTCCTTGCGGTACAAGAGTCCTGAAAATGACCATTCTGACCTTTTGATTGTGAATCTTTAGTTCAGGTTAAAAATCAGTTACTGAGATGACAGACTGAACAAACACACGAACAAACTGAACGAAGTGCATCATAGGTGTTCGTTTTCAATGTATCAAGTACATTTCTGAACTTGGTCTCAACAGAAAAGTGTTAACTCCAAAATCCTTCAAAATTCTTGTGCCTTAAAAAAACTTGTATCAACTTCTATTAAAGCAGCAACAGTAGAATAGAAAACTTACATCAAATGCATTTGAATTTGTGCTTATATCGCTAAAACACATCCTGGTGTGTGTGTGTGTTGGCTAACAGCAGCAATGTGCAGTGATTCACCTGCCTTAAAGTGCCGATAGATTGATTCTATTAAATGATTTTGTCCGAATTTGCTGTTTGGTTGCTAAGCAAAGCTCAATTCCTGCTTGTGGTCCAATCGAGACATGACGGTCACGTTTAGCTCTTGCAAACTGGCTAAGCTCTATGACAACTATGTTGAATCAGGACATGTCAGACTAAGGTTCGATCGCTTAATCATCTCCACGGCTGACAGATCGAACCCACGTGGAGAAATTCATTCAAATTCAGACCCTCGTTTCTCCGTCGGTGCGACAGTAATGCAGCGCAGCACCGGGGAGAATCCTGATGACACCGTGTGACTACGTGACTAATGCAACCCGGAGCAGAGAGATCATACATCGAGCTATTTATGAGCAGATTAAACATGTTGGAAAATGGAGGTTGCAGGAGGATGGATTTCCTCTCTAATCCCATCATCAGATCTAAACGGTGTCATTGAAGCTCATTGTTTGGAAGCACACTGCAGATGGACAGAGTGGTGGATGCACTTCCAGCGATTCTAATGAAGGAGATGTCCCCCCCACCCCCCTCCCCACCCCCACCCTTCTAGGTTTTGGCAAAACTCGCAGTATGCCTCAGGATTTGTTCCGTACAGGATTAGGTAATGTATGAGCAATGCAGTAGTCTGAAGGCCTGACTGCCCCTAACCTAACGGCCTCCTCTGTCTCCCTCCCTGGCTGGAAACTAATTCCTCCTCTCGTTGAATACTCGCTTACAACGGGGTAAAACAAAGCCGGGATAGAAAAAGGAAGGCGACGCGGCTGGACTCGCCGGCTGACCGTGCAGACTCTCAGGAATGTGGACGGCTCGTTCCGTTTCGGCAGCAGGAACAGAGAGCTCCTGTTGAGGGGCCATGAGCTCATGTGGATGCTTTTCCCCACAAACAGGAGTGAAAGTGGGCTCCCAGAGATCCTATTGGCCACCGCGCTCTAGCTGTCTCTCGCAGCCCTCGCTTGCGTCCTCTCTTCAAACTCCCTCCCTCCCTCCTCCCTCCCTCCTTTCAGGTTGCCTTTCTGCTTTAGCCACTGGATGCAACCAGCATAGTGCTCCCCACCGGTTTGCGATGCAAAGTGATTGCAGGAAAAAAAAACCCAACTTGTTTCTAGGAGATTGTAGTTTGAGTGAATGTTAAAGAAATACTCCATCCTCTCAGCGTAACCTTGGCCTGCTCCTTTATCCCCCTTCAGACCACCTTAACTCATCCTTCCCACCCTCTGTAACGCTCAGATGGTTCTCAAACCTCGGCGCTCTCTAACAGGATTCTTTGCATCCCTACATGTCATTTTCATAAATGCTATAAATGGTTCTTCTGGGCCTGTAAGGAGCGAGCTAATCGGCAAAGACATAAAAGAGCCGATAAGGATGCAAGGAATCGCCAGAGGAGGCGGTTTGGGAATCATCGTCACCGCTTCTCCTCGCTGTTTCTGAACGACCCTCTTCTATGTGGCCTGGTGCAGACGAGTTCAGTCCATACATGGGCCGGAGGACGTCCAGCTCTCTGTCTCTGACCAACGGGTCAGCATCTCCCAGGCCAGAGCCGTCCGGATCCCAGTCTGTGCCACCCAGGAAGAGACTCCTGAAGGCTCCCAGCCTCGCTGAGCTGGACAGCTCCGACTCCGATGTAAGTGTGAACAGCTGGAGGCCCCAAGAGAACATTTGTGGTACTTCCCGACTCGTGTTCAAGCAATATCAATTGAGAGAATATCATACCTCAGCAGATATTAGTTGCTAAATATCAAGATCATATGTTTCAGGTTCGTCTGCATTTAAATATGTACACATCTTGTATCTTTTATCTGATTTCTTTGAGGTGCTCAAACATTTTTCATGGGTCTGGACAGGCAATGATACCAATTACATCTGAAGAGGCCGGGCAGTAATTCTCGTGAGAGACTGCCTGTATTATCTGCACAGTGAATGATAACTAAAGTGCTGGTGTGTTCTGTACATTTAAGGATGAGATTGTTGGCCGCAAATCAGCAAGCAGCTCCAGTGTGGCAACATCGCTGATGGATGATACGTCCCCCGAGTGTCCGCTGGGGAAGAAAAGTGAGTCAGGACATACTCCCGCATCCTTGCCCCCCCCCAAACTAACCCTCAGCTTGACAGTGATCGATTCCTGGTTTTACAGCCTCACCAGTCTTGTTGCGCTCATCCCACTTTTTCTGTTTGTTTTTTTTAAATGTCTCTTCTTCCTCGGCTCTGCAGCTCCACCACTCTTCCTTCCCATCTCCTCGACGCCTCAGCCGGAGAGGCGTCAGACCCCGCAGAGGAGACACTCCATCGAAAAGGAGACGCCGACCAACGTGCGCCTGTTTCAGCCGCCCTCCAAGCACAACTCCAAGTCTCTCGTGAGTCCGATCCTCCTGCAGTCTGGAGGGGCGTGAGAAGTATTCATGGCGAATAATTTTCAAAAAGAATCGAAAAACTCAGCGAGTCAGTTTAACGCATCACTGTTCTTCTCTGTTGCTTTTGTGAGGCAACGGTTTTGCACTGGGCCGGGCCCCACTGGTCCTGTGGCTCCCTAACTCGATAATACAAAGAAACAGATGGAAGGAAGCAGAATAGGGAAAGATAAGAAGCAATGGTTCCGTGTAGGGAGGGATACTGTGAGTGAAACTAAACACTCAGTGTCATCAGTCGTATCCTCTGCTGGGGGGAAGCAAACCAGTCCCCAGTCTTTTCCAGAACACACAGTTTCTTCCCTCTTAACTGCGTGGTGGCTGCTCTTCCTCCGTCCCACCTGCGCCTCCACCTTGTCTCCTTCAGGTGAGGATGATAGCCTCCTTCCCCTCCTGGATCCCCTTCTTCCTCCTCCTCCTCCTCTTCCGCCCTTCTCCCTGCACTCCTCGTCCTTTGAGGAGCGCGCTCCCCCCCGTCGAGGCGTTCTCGCTGGGCTTGATCAAGGCGGTTTTTGTTCTGTGCAGGAGCGTTTACATCAGACGGAGAGAGTCGGCCGAGGTTTGACAGTCTCCCCTCAGTCTGTCCCTGGACGAATAACCGTAGCTTCACATGCTCACCTAACTCTAGTCTTCCTTCATTTGGAGCATACCATGGTGGGATGCTTAGCAGGAGACCATCCTCACTGCTTTGGATAATACCACTAAATTCCATTTAAACCTGTTCATGTGTAGTAACTCTATTGTGTCGATTAACCTTCAAATAGATTTACAGTGTTCTGTATCAAAAGTGTCATTTGAACTCTATTCGTTATATTTTTGTCTTATTTTTAAATGAGGAACTTCAAGCTCTCTGTTTACAGCAGAGCGACAGCAATCATTGAATTTGCAGAATTCAGGTGGGCTCGTTTTACTGGACTGGCTCAGACGCCACTGAATGAGCTTCAAACTTCGTATCTTGTGGTATCATATTTTCATCCTTGTGGTTAAACACCACAACACTGGTGAGACTTCCCCGAGATCGTCAGAAAAAAAAAGCTATAGTGTGACTTGGAGCTGGTAATAAATGGGAGGAAAAGCGTTTGTCAGTAAACAACCTTCAGGCAAGCTGACGAAGAGGCACATGAGCTGACAGTGAGTCCCACTAACGAGGGTTCAGTTGCCAAATGTTCTCCACACTCAAATCTCTCTCCGAGTACAAATATCCATCTCGAGCTCAAACTCAGAGATCATGACTAGTTTGTTTGTTTGTTTATTCACCGATGAAAGCTTCCTCTTGAATCACAAAGGCCACGATGCGCCGTCACACAGTGGTCTGAGTCTTGTGACCAACGAACCTCTCACGACAAACTGGTGCTGTGGCTTTTTACAAGGGATTCGCTACACGACTTGTAGAAAGCTTTGAGAAGTGTGTTTGAAATGCAAAAGTGCTGATGGTCGATCAGCCGCCTGCTAGCATGCCAAACGAAAGTTACAGGTGTAACTACAGTTCTATGAATCCCGAATGACCGCCAGAGGGCGGTGCTGAAAGCACTGAATGTTTCCTTCGCGCGTGCGTAGCTCTAGTATGCATACCAAATTAGTCATTTATGACCCCCGGGTGACCCAGGACAGATGATAAGTTCCGGTGTCACCAGGGTTCAGTTCCTACAGAACCTTCTCGCGTGCCCACGAGGATTCTGAGTGACGGAACGCTCTGGCGGTCATTCGGGATTCATAGAACCGTCGTTACACCTGTAACTTTTGTTGTATTTCACAGAGTGAAATGACTCATACCAGCGAGGTCACGAGGAATCCCAGACCCGACCTCATTGAGGAGCCTCCGGGGAATGCAGGACGACCCTCAGTGGGTGGGGAGCGGCCACATTTACATAGTAGAACCTGGCAAAAGTGTCTGGTGCTGCCCATGCAGCAGCAGCACATATGTCCTCCAGGGTCACGCCCCGCAGAGCGGCCCATGATGTGGACACCCTCCTGGTAGAGTGAGCGCGCACCCCCGAGGGCAGGGGGTGGCCCAAGACACGGTACGAATGGCGAATGGCATCCACAACCCAGTGAGACAACCGCTGCTTAGAGAGAGCAGAGCCCCCGTTGGGGCCACCATAGCACACAAAGAGCTGCTCAGACAGGCGCAAGTCCGCAGTAGCTGCAATATAACAGCGCAGGGCCCTCACCGGACACAGAAGCCCTGGTCTGTCACGACTATCCCCGTGGCTGTCACACCACCATACGAACAACCTCCACCTATTGTCGTACTGTAGGCACGTGGACGGTGCTCTGGCGCTCAGGATGGTCCGCCTGACGGGCTCCACGCAGCTACTCAGCAGCAAGTCGGACCCTTCAGGAGCCAAACACACAGCCGAAGGCGCTGAGGGTTCAGGTGCCAGACCCGACCCTCGTCCTGCGACAGCAGGTCCCGCCTGTTGGGGAGGGACCACGGTTCGCCGTAACTGAGGCTGCGAAGCAGTGGGAACCAGACCTGAGCTGGCCAGAAGGGAGCCACCAGCAACAGCATGTGGCCCTCCTGCAGGACTCTGTGCAGAGTTGTCCCGATCAGAGGGAGGGGTGGGAAGGCATAAAGCTGGCCCCCAGGCCAAGGGTGCGCCAGTGGGTCCTGACCAAGGGCGCTGGTGGTCTCCATCAGGGAAAACCAAAGGGGGCAGTGGGTGGAGTCCTCTGTCGCAAAGAGGTCGACCCCTGCCCTTCCGAAGAGGCCTCAAATCGCCTGTACCACCTCCGGGTGAAGGCGCCACTCCCCTGGCGGCGGAGTCTGGCGGGAGAGGGAGTCCGCGAGCCGGTTCAGAACCCCCGGGATGTACATGGCCCGGAGACTGGCCAACCGTGGGGCAGCCCACCCAAGGAGTTCCTGGGAAACCTGCAGCAGCCGTGCAGACCTGGTGGTTGATGTGGAATACGGTCGAGGTGTTGTCTGACCGTATGAGCACATGCCGCCCCCCTCAGGTAAGGCAAAAGACTCTGGAGCGCCAGGTGCACCGCGCGGAGCTCCAGCACATTGATCTGGTCGCCGCCGTCCTGCACTGACCACCGGCCTTGCACCGTCCTGTGCTGCCAGACAGCACCCCTCCCTGAGAGGCTGGCGTCTGTGGTAACAGTCTCGCGGCGGGCTGGGGCCACACCCAATGGAATGCCTGCTGACAGAAAAACCCTGTCCCGCCACAGGGCAAGGGCCTGGGAGTACTGCTGCGACACCCTGAGTCTTCGGTGGCGGTGCCGCTTGGCGTCCAGGTGGAAACCGTTCAGCCACCTTTGCAGGGGGCGCAATGACAGCAGACCCAGCGGCACAACAGCTGTCATGGACATTAGTTTGCCCAGAAGACGAACGAAGGTGACATACGGCAACCGTTTGTTCACCTGAAAGGAGCCGAGAAGCTGCAGCACAATCGTCCACCCGGTGAGAGGCCAGCCGGGTCCTCATGGTCAAGGTGTCCAAAGTTATTCCAATAAAGGTCGTTTTCTGGGAGGGGACCAGACAAGACTTCGGGAAATTGACCCTGAGGCCCAACCAGGCCACATGGGCAAGGAGCCTGGTCGTATCCCACACCACCTGCGCACGTGACCGTGCGCAAATTAGCCAGTCGTCGAGATACGGCAGGACCTTCATGCCCTGTGACTGCAGGGGCGCCAGGGCCGCTTTGGCGAACCGAGTAAACACCCTCGGGGAGAGGGAGAGCCCGAACGGCAGCACCCGGAACTGCCAGTGGCGACCCCTGTAGGCAAACCGCAGGAACTGCCTGTGCTGCTGCGCAATTGGGATGTGGAAATAAGCGTCCGCCAGGTCGACGGACATGAAGCACTCCCCCTCGGCGATATTGCGCAGGACATCCGCTGTGGTGAGCATGCGAAAGGGCAAGACCTTCAAGTACCGGTTCAGCCCCCTCAGGTCCAGGGTTGGGCGGAATCCCCCAGTCTTTTTTGGCACGAGGAAGTACGTCGAATAAAAACCCCTGGGGCAACCCAGGGGATCCACTGCCTCGATCGCCTTCTTGGCCAGGAGGGCAGCCAGCTCCTGATCCAAGGCCAAGGCCTTTGCCGGGTCCACGATGATGGTGCACTTGACCCGGCTGGAGATAGGGGGCCGGTGCCGGAATTGAAGCCTGTACCTATGGGTCAAGGTGGAGACAACCCAGGGGTCCAAAGCAAGGGCAGCCAAGTATTGGAGCTGCTCGCGGGAAAAGTAACCGGCAGCCGGCCCAGGGACTTCAGTCCCTAGCCCCCCTGCACCTAGGGGGCCTGGGGGGACGGCGGGGAGGACCCGTGACCCGGTGTTGCCTAGCCGAGACGTGGGCTGGGGTATGAAAGGGTGGGGCGAATGCCCTCTCAGGTTGGACCTGTCGTGGTGGGTGGGGACGGGGAACCGCAGGGGGGGCCCTAGATCTTAACACAGTAGCCCTGCACCTCTGTAGGCCTGACAGCTGCTGCCTGGTTGCCTGAGCCCTCACGGTTCTCTCCATCGCTTCCACTGCGGCCGAACCAAAGAGTTCCCCAGGTTCCACAGGGACACTCCGGAGAGCCCTCCTGGCTGTTTCTGTCAAAGGGGACTGTGAGAGCCACACCTGACGGCGTGCCTGGACCAGCAGGGACATCACACGCCCGAACTCCCCCGTCATAAGGGCAAAAGCCTGCAGAGCTGCGTCGCTAATGCTCACCGCAGGGGCATCCACATCACCATCCTGTACGGCCGCAGAGAGTGCGAACATAAGGTGGGCCAAGGAATTTCCAATACGGCCAGCCCGGGCCCCAGCATTGTAGGTGCGAGTCAGATAGTTGTCTGTCACTCGACATTGGGGTCGAGGACACCGTACGGATGACCGGAGAGCCTCCTCCAGCGACACGATCAGGGATGCAACTCCCGGCTCAACGTCTGGCATCCTATCGAGGCCGGCCCCTGGAGCATCATGCATGGCCGCCAAAACCCGGCCATCCAGCAAAAGCCGGGCAAGGGCCCCAGAATCCCTCCAGCAGGAATGCAATTCCCTCAAGTAGTCCCCAGAAGGGGGAACCGAGAAAGCAGAGGAGGACCGTCTGCGTCGGAAAAAGGCACTCTCATGCACCGGATGAGTGTACTGCGGTACCTCCAGCTGCAGGCGCCCCAGCGCCATGCGCATAACAGCCTGCATGGAACCATCGACTGAATCAGTCGACGAACCCTGGGCCGAGGATGGAGAGCTTGGTTCAGACACGTCCGAGACCTGACCAGGCTGCTCAAACTGGAACTGGGAGGCCGAGGCCGCCAGTGAAACCGTATCCTCCTCTGGGGCAGCCGAAGGTGTGAGAGAGTCCAGACCACCCTCTGGGGCAAGCACTGGAATCAGTCGTGTGGACATCGGTTCTCGCAGGAGGGACCTCATCTCCGCCAACTCCTCATGTAGGCGGTCCACCTGCGAAGCCAGCTGGTGGTCGGCCTTCGCCTTCTTCCGACAAGGGCCAGACGCAGAAGCAGGCGCGCTCCGGCGCCTCGAACGCCGAGGCTGGAAGGACGGGAGCTGCCCAGGGGGAGAGGGGCCACCCTTGATGGTGGAGGCCACCTGCTCCAGCCTGGTCACCCTCAGCGCACGAGGCACGTAGCTGCAGTTCATGCACGGCTCGTCAGGCAAACCCTCCCTAAGGTGGTCAAGCCCGAGGCACCCTGGGCAGAGGTCATGGCCATCGTCCGGGTGAAGGAGGTCACCGCAGGAACTACAGCAGCGGGATCCCTCCATTGTAGAGTAGTCGGTCGCGGTAAGCTGAAGGGAGGGAGCGCTCACGCCGCCAATACAGCAGTGGCAAGACGCAGTGATCACCTGTGCCGAACAAGATCAGCACGGATACAGATTAACTGACGGAAGAGGAGGCGCGAACGCTGCCGTCACCGCCAATATCAATTAAGAATATGCGCCACGCCGCTGGCCGGGTTTTATTGCCTGCGGTGAGGGCAAAATCGCCGTCCGAATCCCAAGCTACGACGTAACACCGGAGCCCGTTTGTAATAGCTGGGCTATCCGGATCGTCAACGGAACGGGAGGACGGCAGACGCGCGTCCGCCACACGTCCGCCCTTTACAGACAGCGCAAACGACGGACAAATAGCGGGGCGAGAAACTCTGCCGTCACTGTCCGGTCAACCCGAAAGACATGCAGGTGAATGTCGGGGAACAGAGCGCGAACGCAGTCTGCCGACAACTCACCCCTCAAATAGCGACGGTAGCCACAGTACTCACCCGCTCGTAGAAACCGAAAGAGACGCTGACGCGGCGCTTACAAACCTCCAAAACAAAAGGAAAAAAAGGGGATCACCGTCGCAGCCTTTGGAGGGCGAAATACGCAGCTCCGACTCTGCAGTCACAAGGCTCCACGCGACGGGGTATAGGCAAAATCCGTCTTTCATTGCTGTATTCAGCCGGTATGAGTAAGCACGCAAGAAAAAAAAGGGAACTGAACCCTGGTGACACCTGAACTTATCACCTGTCCCGGGTCACCCGGGGGTCATAAATGACTAATTTGGTATGCATACTCGAGCTACGCATGCACGAAGGGAACATTCAGTGTTTTCAGCACCGCCCTCTGGCGGTCAGCAGGGATGAAATAGAACTACATTTCCCATCACACCAAATCTTCTTAAGTGGTCTCATCAAGGGGTTATCCTTGTCGGTTTCGGGCTTATTTATTGAACTTGTCCCAGGAAAAGTAATAAAAAGTCATTTTCCAAGGAAGAAAACATCAGTGCTCTTTGATACTTCAGATTAAAAAAAAGAAGTTTGAGGGGGAAAGAGATCGTTTCGTAATGTAGTTATTTAAGGCAAGCAAGGCACAGCCTGTGCAGCAGTTGCTGCCATGCATGGCTGCAGGAACCAAGTGTTCGCTTCAGTTTTCCACATCATGAACCCGCCGTTGTCTGACTTAAAACACAAAAACAGGGCGAATTTCATGGTGCAGATGTGGCTCGAACTTGCTCTGGCTGCTCTGTGAGGTTCAGGAGGGTTGAACGGCAAACGGCAAGACCTGTTCATTGGACCCGCTGTTGCCACGGTGACTCACAGCTGTGTGCGCTGTTGTTGTTGCAGGAGGAGTTCTGCTTCCCTGTGGAGTGCCTGTCTCTGACGGTGGAGGAGGTCATGCACATCAGACAGGTGCTGGTGAAGGCTGAGCTGGAGAAGTTCCAGCAGTATAAAGACGTCTACAACGCCATGAAGAAGGGAAAGGTAACACTTGTTTGTTTACACCTGCTCTTGTCATTGCTGTCGATGCTCTTTGTGAATGAGTGGGACGAAAGCGTTCCTGATCGCAGCCAGAAGCGAAAAGCAAGCAGCTTTCACCTGAGGAACACCGAGCGACAGAGTCGGTGCGCATTTTAATTCTGTCTCTGCGTTTCTCCTGCAGCTTTGTTTCTGTTGTCGAACCAAAAGGTTTTCCCTCTTCACCTGGTCCTACATCTGCCAGTTCTGCAAAAAGTAAAGCATCTCAGATGAATATATCGATTCATACTCTGATGGCTTGTATTTCAGATGCGGTGTCTCTGTTTTCTATTTATCCTATGGTCTCCGTTCTCTCTGCAGGCCTGTGTGCTCGCAATGCTGCAAGAAGGCAAGTCACACTGAGCTACTTCTTTGCTGATTTAAAGTTTACAACTTCAATCTGAAAAACCTTGACAAAATGTAAAAAAAAACCCCAACATTAAACAGAAAAAACAACAACCTTGTTTTTCCTTTTTGCCCGATCTTCTTGTGTGAAGCGTTTCACTTTTTAAAGCATTGATCCCAAACCTTTTGGTAAAACAAACTGAATAGCCAACTCAACATTCTGTTGAAGTTTTAAGTGCTGACAGATCAACTTTCCTGCCGTCTTGTCTCTCGCAGATGCGGCTGCCATCCAAACCCTACTCCAGTCTGCCCATCTACTCTATCGGCTCAACCAACACCCTCCCCAGGGAGAGACTCAGTGCCATGGCGACGGTGGGACAAGGACTGTCGGTGGCCGGAGGCCCGGGGTCAGTGCCAGCGCCGGCACTGGAGCCGGCGTCTGTGCCGGGGCCCTCGGCAGCTGTGGGGCCCGCAGTCCCCACGACTTTGAAAAGAGCAACAAAAGGAGCGTCTAAAGGAGCTGGCAAAGCTTCAGGAGCGGCAGCGGCGGGAGCGACGGCTAAACCGGACAAAACCTCCGGCAGTCCGCAACGACACAGCATCCAGAAGACCATGTCTAAGTAAGAAACAGCTCGAGTCGGTCACTGAACTCCTTCTGCAGAGCAGTGACATATTGACCTGGGAGGGAACTCAGACACTGAGCTATTGAACTGTAGAAGCTGCCAACTGCATTCTTAAGGTACTCTGTCACAAACTACACCGCTGAACCAAAAACACCAACACAAAGCAAAACTCCAACCTCACTTGAACCCGCCGGACCTGTTTGTTTCTTTGGACTGTCACTTACTGACACCTAGTGGCTGACAGTATAACATCTGAACCACAACTGCTCGTGTCTGCTCATTCATGAAGGCCATTTCCAGTAAGACCAACTGAGCAGCATGCATCTGTACGTCAGTATGTCAAATAGTCCGATCCACCTAGTTTTAATAACTAGGTAACTGGTGTGGTGGATGGTTATTTATGCAGAGGCTAAGCAAAAATATCCCAGAATTTGTACGTTTCACATTTAGAGAGACAACAAAGATCAGTGATAATCTATGAAGCTCCAGAATTGAAGTGCCTAATGTGTATTTTTTTATTAAAAATAACCCCAAACCCAACATTGTGCCCTAATTATGTTCACTCTCCATTGTAGGTTTTCCAAGCACGGCTCTCTGAAGTCTCACGAAGAGCTGGAGCTTCCCTCGGAGCTGACGGAGGACTGGGCCAGCATGGAGGTGTGCGTGGAGTGCAAGAAGTTCATCTCCGACATCATCGCCTCCAGCAAGCACAGCCTGTCGCTGGCCACCAAGAGGGCTCGCTTAAAACGCAAGACGCAGTCCTTCTACATGTCGTCCCCGAAAGGCAGGGAGGAGTACCGGCCCTCCGAACGAACGATCAACGAAATCTGAACAACGAAACTGTCGCCTGCCGTCTCTCGGCCGTCCCTCCAGCACCACCGGGACGAACGCCAAAGACGCAGCGCAGGATTTGATCTTAGTGTCCGTATTTGCTTGAGTCAGAATAGGTGATATAGACGGTGTGACTGTGTCGCTGTGTCCTGACCATCGTGTACATCTCCTGAGGACCACCGCACACTGTAGATGTGCCCGTCTCTTTTCAGTGATATCAGTGAGGATCCTTTAATATCTGGCCGCAGCCGCTCGACGGAACGGAGTGGAGTTGAAAAGGGGGCCGATCCGTCCCCTCCCCTGTGTTGGCACAACAGTGAGGTCCAATCAAACTCGCTGTCAACTCAAAGCACAATACAGAAGAGCGATGGCGTTGGAAACCGAGTGTGACACTCGAGAAGATATCAAACTGTCCATTTTGTATGGGTTACAGTTTAGTTTTTTACGTGCGTGTGTGTACAGTAAATGATTGTTGGACGACAATGTAACCATGTATTTTCAGTTTGGACAGTTGCTGATGATGCCGGGGGGGGGTTTCCCCACCTCTCTGCCGCTGTCAGTGCACTCAAAAGCATGCTTCTGCTTTGCTTTGTGGAGTTGAAAGAGAAGTCGGACAGAAAGAACGACGTTACAGTTCCTCAAACAGTGATTAGTGCCAAATAGGTTTCATTCTCTTTCGTGTCCAACCAAAAGAAAAGGTTTGCCCTGGATCAGTGGTAGAGCGGAGTTGCAGCAAGTCTGCAGACCACCGCTCCTCCTTCAGAGTTCTTGGAGGGTAAAGGAGCTCGAAGCAGCTGTTTTCGGGCTCCACGGAAATATGATTGGCTGCAGAACATTCCTCTAAACACAGGAAGTCTGTTCAAGGATGAATTTGGATTTCCACCATGGTTTGGGAAGAAGCTCAGTCCATATTCCCCCATGTTTTATCTCCTGGTGGTTTCCAGAGGGTCTAAACCGCTCCCCTAACTCGATGTGGACAATCAGTGCCATACGTCTATAAGCTAACGCTCCCTAACGTACCCCGGAAACATTCAGTCCTCCTTGGTGCTTGCACGACACAAGTTGTTCCTGACTGAGCCCCGCCCCTTTTTAATCTTTTCAAGTCACACAAGCACAAAGTGAACGGCGGGTAGGTGATGGAGCCCTAAACCGACCGAACGGGTTCATGCACGGCTGCATCATTCCGAGATCTGGGGGATTGGAAAATGATTCATTTTAGGGCTTCTAAAGTACATTGCTTGATTATTTACTCCTGTGCACTGCAGTAATAAAACCTTTATCTTTTTTAGATTCGTCTTTTGTTCGTTTTCAGAAAAAATGTTCATATTTTTGATTTTATTTTTAAAGCTGTACCTTTACATGGAGAACTATATTGTATCTGTTAGTTTTCATTCCATTGAGTCCTTGACTTGTGTGTGTTTGTGTGGTGCAAAGATAAATCGTACTAAAATGCCTCATGTACAGACAATGGAACCCGGTTCACTGTATAGACATCAGAGTGACAGCACGCTGTTTCACGCAAACAATAAGTCTTAAGTACACCTTTATGGTTTCCATTGGCAGTCCACCCTCTCACTGGCAGGTGCCAATACTTGCCTAACAACTCAGCTGTTTCTTTAAGTCTTCATCACATTCCACAGCACTCCCCCCCCCCCCCCCCATATATTTCTGCCTTAAAAGTTGCCTTTTATGACCGCTCTCATTCATTCAACAGTCATCATCCACTGTTACTGTACATACTTTGTTTCTTATGGTTCGTTCGTAGATCCCGTCTCTGTTGCCTCATTAATGGCCACGGTGACTGAGACACAGATGTGGATCTTCAGGGAGGTCACAGTGCTGCTGCCATGGGTTCAAGTACGAGTAGGGGGTGGATGAGCGGGAGCTCCAGCGGGTGGAGACAGAGAGCATCATGCATGTCTTACAGTGTAGCTTGTACCTTCAGTCTGTATTACCTTCAAGCTGTTACTCCCAGCGGAGAGTGCAACAAATGATGACTACAACAATAAATTGTAATGCAATACCTGACTAAATGACCGTCTTTCTTTTTCAAAGTCCACGAGGACGTCTTCTGCAAGTAAACATGCAACAATTTAGCGCTTTGTAATTTGATATCCGTGGCTCAGGCCAGAAATAACGTCTTATCGTAAATGTGGCATTTGACAGTATCGATAAAGTTCGGTGAAAAAAACGGAGTCGCGGCCACCCTGTTACCATGGTGACGTGTAAACGTTCGACTTTTCGCCGAGCCTCGGTAGCATTGGATTCACTCCGAGTTTTCCAGCGTGGCTTCAAATCTTAGCGAGTAGGCTTACCAACCAAAGTTCCTCCAGGCCGAACAGGAGCCGCCGCAGTGAAGTGAGAGGCTGCTGTGTTCAGCTTCATGGACGCTGCGCTCAAACATGAGACTGCAGCAACCGTCTCTGCGTAAGTAAGGACTGACACTCACGCTGTGGGGTGTCT
>JASSRZ010000007.1:13204238-13222429 GCA_032164315.1 Malacoctenus gilli
ACACACACACACACACGCACGCACGCACGCACGCACGCACGCACGCACGCACGCACGCACACACACACACACACACGTGCTCGCACGCACACACAGCAATTATTCTGTCTTCTCTGAGTTAAGTGTATCCGGTTGCTGATGCGTTTTAATACGCGTCTACCGCAAATCACCGCTTTTGTTTTGACGCTCCTCCGCCATCACCGACAGTAATGGAATGTGTTCAGCTTCTGCCTTCCCCTCTGACCGGGCTTGCTCCGTCAACGCTGACAGCACAGTGAGTAACATCCGACTGAGGAAGGAGGAGGAGGAGTAGGGGGGGGAGGGGGGGGGCGAGGGGGGGGGCAGTGGGATGGTGGCACTCCGCCACGCTCGGGACCATGTGGGGCAGTTTCCCCCTCTTTGTTCTCTTCTCACGGCCGTCCCAAACCTCAGCCGCCATCATCTTCGGCGCCTCCTCGGGTGGGAGGCGGCCCGGTGCTCCTCTCGAGGGACCGGCGCCTCCCTCTCAAACCACCTCATCTTGCTGAGAAGATGCCGTTTCTTCACATACACACACCCACCCCCCTCCTACTCTGCAAAGACGCTGCACAAGGCTGTAACAAGATACACACAAGGTATATTTTCCACAAAGAAAAGAAGAAAACGAAAAGGAAGAAAAGGAAAAAAAAAAAGCTCCGTTATAACTGCAGTAGTAACGCACAACAAAGCATCCGATAGCTGGCTTGTGGCCTGGGCAGCCCTGGTGATGTGCAGTTAGGTTTGGGACGTTGCCATTGTTCTTAAAGGAGGACTCCTCAGTTTGCCCCTCGCAGGACTTGTTCTTTCGCTTCTTCCCTGTGGTGCACAGTTTGCTTACTCGAAAGCCCAGATCTCTATGTCCTGCACATAGAAATCCTCCTTTTTGGAGAGCATGGGGTTCCCAAATGTTTTACAGGAGTGACTCCTGCCGTGGTAAAGGTCTCCGTCCAGCCACAGGCCAAACTCACCGCTGCAAGACAGGAGAGCACACGGATGCCACGGTGAGCGACACAGCACGGAAGTTCGGATGTATGCAGGTACACACATGCATATAAAAATATACACACATATTTTTCTTCTTCTCTTTTAGTGTTGCAGCATACAAAATTGCAATATAGAGGAAGAAAAATGGCTCTCTACGAAGGAGCCTGTAGGTTTGCCCTAATTCTTCCCGACTATCAGTGTTGCCAAGGAAGATATGTGGCTGATTTTGTGTCAAAGTTCACGTGCCAGATACTTTGGTATGACTGCAGGTACTCGGGAACACACAGACAAGGAAGACACGAGTGGCTCACCTTCCTCCACCGAAAGCTAAAGAGTCCATATCTCCTTTGATGAAGAACATGTTGTCACCTGTCCACTTGTACACCTGTTGGGGACACAACAAAGCATACGGTCAATGCCACACTGGCTGCTGGTGTTGAGAGGTGAGATGTCTCGGTAGGAGGAAGCAGCAGGAACGCTCGGTCGTTTATTTTGAGCCATCAGAAGGAAGCAAATCAAACCGGCATGTTTCAAAATAGAAGCACTCAGAGGATCGACTCTTTCAAAGAAACAGACTGTTGTTAATTATAAAGATGAAGACACACACACACACACACACACACACACACACACACACACACACACACACACTGAACGCTGGTCACATGCTCCTGACTCTGCATGTGACTGTCTCTAATGACTGTACATTTGCTTTGGTGAACCTTGCTCTCTTCTGCAGTTATCCTACATCATGTATGCAATGCTGCAGCATAATGTATAGAAAAGTGAAAAAAAAACCCTTTGTTGAGCAATTTAACAACTTTGACTTCTGCAATGTGAAATTATGAGAAAGAGGTTTGCTTCTATTGACCAGTAATTCTAGTTTTAAGCTAGAACCAGTTTCTCAAACATCTAACGACTGTCTGTTCAGCGGAAGTGATTGTAACAATGCAAGTTTGCTTCTTTAAATTTAGCCTTGAACCATCAGGTCTTCAAGACGCCCCCCTTTTTTCCTCAGGATTTTTGTACGTTGACACAACTGTCCTTTTTAAGTCCATGACTTCAGACTGAGACGCACCTCAAACTCTGGGTTGAAGGTGAAGAGGAAGGTCTCTCCTGTGCCGTAGAAACCGTCGCTGACCTTGAATGGCTCGGACGCCAACGCGCCAAACACCTGATGGGACGAGAAACGGGAGGGGAAAAAAAACAAACAAGTAAGGCTGGGCAGCTTCACAAAGCGATGACTCAACCTGAACATCGTGGAGCGTCGCAGGGAGGGTTCTGCCGCTCGTGGCGCTCACCTGGCCGTCGCTGTCCTTAATCACCATGAGCACTGGGGTGTCCTGGCCCTGCATGGCTCTGTAAAGCGTCTTAATGCTCATGCCGTGCTTCGATGTGCCAAAGGCCAGCGTCCATGGGTACCCAATGGTCCGTGGTGGGAGATTCCTGGCAAGCTGTGTTTGGTGGGGGGGATTAGAAAGGGACGAGTAATGGAGGGGGAGGGGGGGGGAGAAAAGAGAGAAATGAAATGAAACTCGGAAAATGCCACCGCCACCAATGCTCAATTACATCTGCAGTGACCTTTTAACTCCGTCTGGCGCTTAAAGAAGAGTAACAGGGCTCCAAACAGCGAGGCGGGCCTCCAGAGGAAGAGGTCCAGCACTCCCTGAGAGAGCTCTGCTGCCCTGCTGCTGACAGACTGAAGGATTAACTGGGACTACGGCGCGTGGGGAGATAAGGCCGACAAAGGCGCCGGAGGAGCGCCGCGGCGTATGCTTCATTTTAATGGACAGATAAAACAGACACGGACTCAAATGCGAAATTAGAGTGACAACTTTCTCCCGTATGGTGACACTGGTCCCGCTGTATGGAGCATAAAAAGGGCTTTAAATGTTCTCGTCGCTCGCCAGCAAGTCATCAGTCCCCCGCGCCACCTTCTTGTCGGCTCAGCACATGCTCTGGTGCGTGGAGCCGGGGCACCCGTGTAATGAGCCGGCCCGGAGACCGGCTGCAGCGCGCCGGGCCGGGCCCCGAGCTCCGAGCGGCATCCTCGGGGGTGATTCAGGCAGCCGAATATTGCCGGTCAATACGCCAACCGGGACTCATTTGGAGCTTGTATGTGCATGCTTGTTAGCCGGCGATGCCTGCAAGGCAAACGGTGCACCTCGCAACAACATGAAAGGTCAATGACTTCGAAATACCTGCTTCATATGTACCATCTCTCCCTATGATTATTTCCGAACTGTGCGTGCTGGTGTTGCACTGAAACAAATTACAAAGTGCACGCATTTTCTGCTTATTTCTCAGACAATAAATAAAACATCTCATGAATGTTACACGTCACGCTGCAGCCAATAAGCGCGGCAGCTTGTTCATTCGTTTCAACAGCTGACGTGGCGGGGCATTAGATGAACGACGTGGCAGACGTTCTGTCTGTAAATAGAACGGGTTCCTGCTCGGTCTATCCATTCATCCACCTCACCATTGCTAGATGGGTGGCTGTGCGGGTTCCCTCCCAATGAATGCATCTGTTTACTAAAGCAGACGGCAGTGGAAAAAAATGCCAAAGAGGAAGCTTCAGGAAACAAAAGACTTGGTTTGTTTTGCATGTGCAGTGTTTGATAGGAAAATGACCTGCAGCTTATGCATGTTTAACTTCTGCACCCTACACATGCTGCAGGCACAACTGAACACCTTGGAGAATAAATACATTTTTTCTTACAGAAAGCAGACTACAGGTAACAGAAACTACACATTTCTAGTGAGGTTTGACAGTTCATCTGAGGTCCACTATTTTCAGCAGTGGCTTTATACACAGGAGGCAGAGTGGTCATTATTTACAGCAACACAGAGGTATATATGACACAGACTCAAAATAGTGCAACCCCAGTGCTACCATGTGTCTTGCTGATGGGTTTTAATAGTGTGTGTGGGACAAAAACAGGTGTTTTACAGTGGAAACAAAAAGAGCAGAGGGAAGAAATTATGTGAAGCTCTGGTTACCAGACAACAAGGTCACCAGAGCAGCTGATAGGCTGATGGTCAAGGAGCGCGTTTGTCTCATGTAAACCTTGTTTTGTATGCGCTGTTCAGAACTGCAGGATGCTTTCAATAGCTATTCCATCACTGTTCGAGTAGCATCGAAACATGTGGGTCTTTGAGGACAAAGTAGTCGAAAGCAGCTTGCCAGTCATGTGCACTTCTGAATTGCTGTGATGAGTGAACTTGGAACTTCTTTGCACTCAACAATAAATAACAGCAGGGAGGCATTACTTTCTGTATTGTTTGCATTGTTTCTGTAGAACAGATTGACCTCTGCTTCCTTCAAAACAACCATTTTATTTTCCTTTTCCAATGCTTTTTCTGAAGAAAACACTCCACCACACGATGAAGTCCAGGTGTCGCAAGTGGAGTGCAACTTGGTTCGTGCAGGTGTTCCTACCTTCTCTATCTGGTCGGCCTCCAGGAGATCACTGGGTTCTCTGAGGTTGGGTTTGAAGGTTTCGGGCTCCAGCTCAGTTTTGATGGATGTGCCATGCTTGGAGTTCACCTCTTCCTTGGTGGTGATCTACGAGTAGAGACAAATGTTAAAAAAAAAACACCCAGATAGGGACGCACCTAACTTTCAGGAAGCACTGATGGGCTCAATAACAGGCACTGTCATCCATTTACCTGTTGACTGTGCATCGTATCGGGCTGCTAATATTACGGGCCTAACTACTATCTACAGCACTGGAACTACCCAGTAAAATCTCTACAATATATCCAAAATGAGTGGCAATAGTTACACTAGAAAAAAGTAATTGCTAAATGTAGAAATCAGCAAAGCCTAAAGGGTTCATCTAAATGGATCACATGGCCCCTCATCTCAAAGCTAACATCCGCAACAGGAAGTCAAACGCTTTCCTTTATATTTGTGGGGTTCAAATTTAGCAGCTGTCCTGCTAAAATTAAAACACAGTGTTTGTCGCCAGACGATCGACAATCCAACAATTTGATGATGACAACTCAATATCTCCCTGCCACTCAATCACAAAGATGACTTGGATTGGGTTGGCAGAAGTGGGAGGGTGGGCAGGGACGCTGTCTGGGAGAGGAGAATGCAAAGTGAATAGGAAATCAACCCAATGAATAATTTGCACGCCACTGTTTCAAATTTTCGCTGACCAACGGACTGTTTGGGTTATTTATCTTTCTCGATAACAGGGACTGATTGTGGGGTGCTTCGCCATTGGTGGCTGGGATGCTCTCATGTTTCAGTCCTCATTCAAATAGGAGCCTACCTGCATTGTCCTCAGAAAACATCACTCAGCCTGTCGGGGGAGTCTTACTTCCACCAACACACAGAGGGTTTGTCCTTCCGTCTCACCTTTTGTCTTAATCAGTCCTCATGCAGCCCACATTCAGCTCATCTTAGCATCAGGAGGAAGTTTTTTAAAAAGATTATTTTTACGGGGGAAAAAAGAGAGAAGTGGTTTTTCCACAGTCAGCCTAAAGAGCTTGCAGATACTAATGAGTACCCTCATGTGGTGGACAGAGGCACTAAAAATATCCAATGGGTCCAAGAATCAAAGCCTGACAGGCGGAGATAAGGCAGCTAGCATGCGAAGCCTCACCGCTGAAAACCAGCCAACTTTTCTGCGATCAAGTGATAAAAAATATTTTGCAGTTGAATGTTTTTCTCATTTAAGCTGGTCTGCGCTGACACTACCCAACAGATAATACTTCGTTAAAGCAACAAGCACATGTGTTATGGAGGTAAGTAGGCAACATCTAAAGCTTGCAGCAGGGACCCGAAAGGAGACCCCCGATGGTGGTGCGGGGAGGGTGGTGGCAGGGTCAACAGTAGCAGAAAGTGGGGGGGGGGTGTCAGACAGGGCTGGTCGGGGCACCTGGAGTCGTTTGCAGAGTGAACGCAGATCTTCGCTGTTAAGAGCATCAATCCGACGGTGGTACTCCGTCAGAGACACTACCTGGTAGTACAAAGACAGGAACATGTGGAACGTAAACGTCTCCCCTTTGCACTGCGGGCCTTCGGGAGACAAGGATGAGATTCGGAAGGCAGAGTGTGTACCAGGGAGCGAGTATCCAGCCAAACTTAACACTCCTCTGAACAAGAGGGTTAAAAACACCGGCTTAAGGCCCGTTTAGTAGTTTCCTATCAGGGCGGACGGGGCTTTCCAGAGCACCCAGTCCATTTTGCATGTTTGTGTAATTCGTTCGACATCACCGCTCTCAGATAATTTGGTTATTTAGACGAGGGGGTGAAAAAAAAAAGCAACACTGCAGCGGAAAGCAAAGCAAGGGTGATTGTGAGAAAGCCTCGTCGGCAACGCACAGGAGTTGGAAGGCGGCACAAACAACACTAACGGCAAACAGATGAGACCTGACCGACGCGACAACACGTGGCAACTTCGGCCAGTTGTTTGTCAGGAACAACAAAACACCTCTCTATAACCCAGACAGGCGAGCACAATGACCCACTGAGCATGGCTACATTCCAGCAGAGTTACACCCCACGCTGATGCAAACTCCGCAGAGCTGCTGCCTCTGAAAATGTTGGCGTGCAACAGTCCGCTGTGTGTCAGTGCGAGGCAGATAAGCCCAAAAACAAAACAGTCATAAATACAGATCTTTCTCTCTGTAACTAAGAGGCCCTCACCCAGTTTGATCCAATAAACACCGGCAGAACATACATGTCAAGAACTTCCATTCGTTTTCCTGTGCAACCTGGATAATCTGCTCACCATTCTGCGACTAGTGTAAGTAACTTTTCTGGTAACAGTCGGGCTCTTTACAGGTCTCAATAATGCAGCAGAGAGGGTTAACTACAGCCCTGATGAAAAATACATCTGTGCTTGGCTTCGCCACCAGCTCGAAGCACTTTGTTACACTTGCATTGGAAATGGGGGAGCTGGGAGCATGCTAGCTGTGAGGGGCTGAAGGGGCTGCTGGAAACGTTCCAAGAGGGATGAAACGCAGATCGATGCCATCAAAAAGGTCATAAATAAGGATGGGAGCTGTGAGACAGTTGGTGTGTCACGTTTAGTGGCTTAATTACAGGGCACTCAACCAGGGGAGGTTCATGACAAGCTGAACAAAATCAGTCAGGAGGAGTAAGTTAGGATAAACTAGTGTGTGGCTAGGGGGATATATTTTGGATGGCACTTAACTTTCACCCGGTGCACGGGAGAACACACACACACACACACACACACACACACACACACACACACACACACACACACACACACACACACACACACAGAGAGTCCCGAACACGATGCCAGGCAGGGGACGGTAAGCGTTGTCCTGACTGCCAACGAGTGGTCTCACAGTGCCCACTTTGTTTTATCGCCAGTTACAGAAGTAGACCGACCCCCGGCTACGGAGCTAGCAGGCTAATTAGCTCGCTAGCGAGTTAGCTTCGCCTGCTAACAACAATAACAATGCAAACATGCACAAAAATACACACACATCGCCAGAAACAGAAAAGATGAAGTGAGCGCACGAGCGACATACACAGGTGTACTTCGGGGTCAGCCGTTTCTCTTGGTCCTTCGCCCTCCTAGAGAACATTTCCTGCTTACTGGGCGAGGTTAAAGCTGGAAAGTCACATCACAGACCCTTTAAGTTCCCACCGCGTAGCCTCCAGACAAGCGCAGAGTTGGAATAAAGCCTGGCAGCCTGCTTGACTAAAATAGAAGCGTTTTTTTCTATAAAGGGTTCTCGCCGCTGAACGGTTGGAAGGACAATCGTAGAGTCCAATGACAGCGCACGATAGGAAGAGGAACCGGGCTTCCATTGGCTGAACAAACAACGGGCCATCCTACAGCAGTCAGGATTTAAAGAGACAGGCACCTCCATCCCATGAGCTAAATACGATTGTCTTGTAAAAACATCATAAGCAACCAAAAGTTCGTTTCAGTCAATGAAAACTGGTGCTTGGAATCGACTTCACAATGTAAGATTAAACTATGAATGACTGTGGAATGAACTTTATTCCCGAATTGCCCATTTTGTTGAACAAGACGTTACTTAAAATTCAAGGTTCAGGTTCCTATTTACTTATTCAGTTGTAATGGATCATGTGGCCTCTATTTGTCAGAAGTCCAAGGACAAACGAATGTGTCCACTTTGTTTCCTACATCATTCATTTACAATAAAATTTAAATGAAGGACACTGTCCTCATCGTATCACTTTCATCATACAACAAACGCATCCTTTCCATTCCCCACAGGCTTGTAAACAAGTCGCATTCAGGGACATCTCATCCACTAAATGCAGGCTGCACGTACAGGATCTATATAAACAGCTATTTTCATACTTCCTCCTCCTGCTTCTACACTGAGAACAGTGACGCATTGAGAGATTAGTTTGAAAAGATAGGGAAGAACCTACATCATTGCCACGTTTTTTGGGGGTATTTCAGCACCCAAAAAGCATGAGCAATTCACGAGTACCATTCAGCAAAAGAAGTAGCCAAATGCCAATCCGCACTACTCACAGTCACACAAAACGTGATGAAACGTCAATACAGTAACTGAGAAGAATAAACAATTACACAAACATGCAAAACACTTTGGTTGGAAGTTCAGAGAAGCGCATTTCCAAGCAAAGCAAGTGTTTACACTCTTACAAGTTGTACATGTGATTAAGGGGCTGACACAAAATGTTACCATTGAACCAAGAATGTGCAGTGGTACACACAGGTGCAAAAGACAGAAGCAATATACAAACTTAGGCAATTACACAGTTCAAACAGATAAAACAAAATTAGCACGATACATTTACACTATGCACTGCATAATGAAAGCAAATCAACAAAATTATTCAACACTATATCCCATGTGTAACAATAAACTTAATGATTACAACCCATGGCACTGCAGCGTTACAGGATATGGATTAAACCACAGCACTGAACTGGACTTAATCCATGTCTGAGACAACACAGCGGGGACACTGTAAGGGAAGTGGAGGACCGGTTTTGGCTCCGTGCGCCTTACCTCCCATTCCTTAACATTGAGGTCAGTGATGGGCTCATCCTCGGTCGTTTCCGTGGCCTCGTTCTTCTTGACGACCATAAATCCAGGCTCTTGCCCCATCCCCCTGACCCCCTCACCATACATATCCGGGCTCCACTGCATGAAGAATACATACAGGTGGTCTGATCTGAGGGAGGAAGCCAAAGAAAAACAAGGGTTGGCTTTGAAACTCCACAGATTAGGCCAAATACCAAGACACGAAACATGAGACGTTTCTTAGGTGTATCTCATAAGAGGAGAGGAGAGGACAAAGTCCCGACACAAAGGAGACATGTTAACACCAACACGCTGCTTCTTAGTATTCTGTAGGCAGAAGGACACAAACACGAGGCTCCCAGTCCACCTTAGAGGCAAAGAAAAATTCAGTTTCAGACAAATTTATATTGCAGAAGAGAAGCAGAGTCCACTCGTTACGAGCTAAGCAAGTGAGGGGCCAGTGAGAGTGGAGGTGAAAACAGACACGCACACGCCAGACGTATTATACATGCAAAGTGGGTTACAATTGCAAATTTGTGTTTGCACACAGAGAGTTTTGATCTGTACAAATTTGTGTGTGCACAACTCCCAGCGTACACTTACAAATCCCAACACAGGTATTATGTTAGGCAGTTTATAGGACAACAGCGATACCAAATAAACTGCCTTTTTTTCTTTTTTTTGGTATTTTTTGTGGTTCTCTGCTTTAACTACCTTAGATTCATTTTTTCTTAACGATTCAGTGTCCTTGGGGAAATGACGAGCTTCATATCAACTTAAACACCCACTGTGTTTCCTAGCTTGTGGCTTTGTCAGTCTCCCTTTTGGTGCTGCGAGGATAAAGTGAATTACAGGAGTGAAACAGTGTATTACAGGCGCTGTCTGCAAAAAAAAAAACCCCAGCTGGTATTGGAAAAGGGGTGGATGAAACAAAAAGTGAATTATTAGAGACGGTAAGGACAAAAGCAAAACAAAACAAGGAGCTCATAAAACGCTAAAATGACGTTTAAAAAAATCAGGACATTACAAAGTTGTGTGGAAATGCTCTCATGTCAGTTATTTCAAATAATCAATGAGGTGAAAATAACAGTGAAAGATTCTCAGTGTTTGCCTTAAAAACCAACAACCCCTCATCACTCGCTCTTAATGGGACCTAATGTGGGACTTCGGACTCCTTTCATGTCAGCGGGGCGTGAACGTCCCTGATAAGTTACGAGCGCATGGCCTAACTCACTGAAAAAGTTAGCGGCAAAAACAGGCAAGAGCCTGTCATGCACTCATGAGCTTGGTGGACATGAAGGAGCTGTGGCAGAGTCAGGCGGTTAAGCTGTATTCAGTGTCATGCTTGTGTATGGCTTATTCAATAGCCTCCTTTTCTTCCCACGCGAACGCCAGGACACTTAAAGACACATCATGCGGGTCGCCTCCCATCTAGGTCAAGCTCCAGAGACAACAACACGGTCTGAGGAGGAGGAGGACTGCGGGCCGCTGCGTTGTCGCTCTAAAAGGTTGATGATCACCTGGACACACCTCACTGCTGCTCGCGGCGGATCACGGACGATGAGAGGGAACATGTATGAGCCCTGCATTTTATCATGACCTTTAAATCTGCCGTATCCCCGAGAGCAACACGCTTCACAGCGAACCTGTTGTCACTGGGTGGGAAATGTAGCTAAGCAACCTGTGGACGAAAACAAGAAAAAAAAAAAAAGCCCACAAGAAGCAAGAAATCTGACATTCATCGTGGCGGATTTTGGTCCCGCTTCTGCGATTAGCCCCTCAACTCATCCCAGGATGAGGTATTTCTTTGTACCGTGACTAACTAAAAAGAGCACGCCTATTTGTCTGATTCAAATACGATTAGAAATCTGAGCGCGAGCCAGTCGCCGCAATGAATCTACGGACGCGACCCGGCGCGTTGACGTCTGGTCGCTTGCCACGGAGAGCACGCCCCCTTCACCGGGGGACACAAGCCACAAAAACATCTGCTGTGACCAATCAGGTCCTCATCTTACTCCAATAAAGCTAAAGAGAAGTGACTTATTAGATTAAGCGATTCGGGCAATTGGGATTAATTCACCACATAAATATATTAGGAGGAAACTCGCGTGGAAGCACAGATTTTTTCCCCGTCGTGCGTCTCCTAGCAGTGTGAAGAGCTCTAATGTAATCATGGCTATTGCTGACTTGGCAACTGTACAACCAAGAGCGGCGCGCTCAACGAGGACACATAAACAAGTCAGGGCCGTTCTCGGTTGACGCAAAACAGTTTGAATTTCGGCGCAGGTCAGAAGAAGTTCACAGTCGTCGGTGTCGCGACGCAGTCCGAGGACACAAATCATGAGCTTTGCGGAGCACACAGAGTCAACTGCTTTATCAGATCCTCGGCCGTGCGTGAGCCCCGGCATAAAAATAAAGTGTCTGTCTCCCTGCAGAGCGAATGAATAATAAATCGACTGGCACAGGCAGCACTGGGGGGGGAGGAACGGGCAGAAGCTGCAGTGGAAGTCAGACCTGACAAAGAAGTTGGGTTTGATTGGTATCAAATATTGAAAGTGACTTGAGGTGAGATGTCTCAGCTGCTGCGGGTTCGCTGGGAATAAAATATGAGCGTATGGATTCGGTTCCCATTGCTTTCACTTTATATATCCTTTAGCTGCAACGGACACAGGAAAACGATGTCGGGTATCAAACCTGCGGCGTCCGCGTTACAAAAACACGGTTTCGGGGTCATGGAAAGCTGGAGCAGCGGTACTGACCTCTCCTGCGGCACAGCGAACCAGTACTCGTGTTTCTTGCCCTGCTGGGCGTACTGCTGCATGGAGGCGCTGGCGTTGGAGACAAACGTCTTCTTCATGGGCTTCCCCACTCGCAGACACAGGAACTTGTGGGAGCGGTGCTTCCGCCTTTCAGCCGACCCTGTCCCTGTGCAAAGAGTCCAATCGAGAGGTCAGATGAGTCCGACAGGGAGCAGTCTGATGCTCATGTTAAAACTTGTCATTTTGAGACGTAATCCCGACTGCTTGTAAATAATAAGCTACATTGGCAACTTAATCCATCCTGGAGACTAAAAGCCTTCTTCTCGTCTTTGCTCTTAAACTTTGATGCCACTTTTTTTGCGATTTTCCCTTAAACCTTTCATCCTGTCTGTTTCAAACATCCTTATTAGAGGTGCTTTTTACTTCTGCTACTCATGCAGCATCTCAAACAAACCATGCTTGCTTCTGCCCCTTTGAAGACATCCCCGCTCAAAGCTCACACTCCTCTCGCCGACAACTCGCCCGGACAACCCCTCTCTCACAGGTCAGGAGTCTGCTGACAAATTTGCACACCTTTTCCTGTCATGAGACACCATCCTCATCACGTTTCCATCTATTTAAACCGAGCGACTGAGCAATAAACTACAAGGTGGATCGGTTCCTGGCGAATCTCGGAGCGATTCAGCTCACAAGATGCGTGGCTGTTGCTGAGCCGTGAAGCCGTCGAATGCCAGATTTGAATAACTTTGGGTTTTGCTCCGCTTGAGGGCCGCCCCGACTGAAATACTTGCGGTTCCGAAGTGTTCCATTTATCTCATCGCCAATGAGCATACTGTTCTGCAATAAAGGTCTGACATCTGAGAAATAGAAAGCCATCTCCTGGAATAACTGTGCATGCTCTTTACAACGCTGGCTTCGTGTAAGTGACCTGGTTTCCTATTTATACTTCAGTTAGCATTAGTCATTTAGTGGCAGAAACACACCAGATGACAGAAATAAATGGAGTTGCACAGTGTAATTGATAGTGGCACCGAGTCCACGGTCCATGCTACATTATCAGAGGCTTATTATGAGGTCACAGCCTCCAGGAAGCTGAATGAGATCACTGTGCCAGCGGCACTGCACTGGCAACCGCTCCTGGATTGATAGCATGTAACCAGGAAAGAACAACAGGGGGGGAATCTATTGGAAAATGTCTCAATGATGATCAATTTTTTAAAATTCATGTATTTGGTGTCTTTTTCCCCTTTTTAAGCTGCTGGAGTTACTTGCGTGGGCTGCGCTAATGTGCAGGGAATAAAGGGCAGCCCTGCTGAGATGGCTCTGAATGAGGAATCCCACAGCCGCTCAGCTTCCCGTTTGACAATAATTGTCAGTAAGAACTAGAAAATGTCCTGTTTGACTTCTCTTTTGGGAGAGAAATCTGTTTGGATTCAGAACTACATCCGTTAACCTGAGTTATGCTGACTGAGTGAGCCAGTGGCCGTGACAGGCTGAGTCGCTGGTGGGTTTAAACCGTTGAATCGCAACAATTTTACTGGTCTTTTTTTACGAAGAACTGCCTGCATTTTCCTTTTCGACAACAACGCATGCTTTTTCGCAGCTGCAGACTATCAAACACCTCAAAGCTACTCCTCATAGTAACTCCCGGGTTTCATTGTCACAAATTAAACCACGTCATGACTGAGTGTGCGGCTGAGCGGGGAACTCATCAGGCAACTTTTTTTTTTTGCTGGTGCATTCAGGGACACCTCGAGATTTGAACTCCAGAACGTACGCGACTTGAAAGTACTACGCTCACAAGCTGCCAGAAAAAAAAAAAAAAAAAAAAAAAAAACTGCGCTTCAAAGAGAAGCAGTCAGCCGACGAGCATCCTTAGAGACTCAGCATGTGTAGACTTCTTGCACTGAAGTGACTGCTGTTAAGCTGCCAGCACACTGCCTAAAAAAAAAAAAGTAGGCGGTAATCGCACGTAGTTTTGATCTGTAGTAAAAACGAGGGCTGTGTAAACAACAACAACAGCGGCGGCAGCAGCAGTCGCGGCAGAAAGACTTTCGGGTCTTCGTGCTGCCAAACACACGGATTTCGCACGGGGTCCTTGTTGAATCAGCAAATAGAGCTCTGGGAGGAATCATTAGTAAAAATAAGAACCTCAAGGATATATGATCTGCATTTACATATTCAAAACATTTCCAAGGCTGTGTCTGCCCCGTGCTTGATTATTCAGTTGGTGTGTGGCCTCCGAGAGCCGTCTGGATGGATTCTGTTGGTGTGCACGAAAATATGCAGCAGGCGAGAGAGCACAGAATTAAGAGCTGGGAGCTTTAGCTCAGTTATGGATTTGGCTTCTTGACAGAACAAAAAAAAACCCAACAAAAAAAACGGAGCCAGACAGGAGAGGAAAATCTCTCACTCAAAAACTTCAGCACTAATTTACAGCCAAGTTTCACTTTAGAGATTTTTACGGTCGATGCGGTCGAAACGAAAAAAATAGAAATGAAGGGCGCGGGTGCTCGGCTGCCAATTTGTGTGTCTGTTGCTTCCTGTTAACAAGTCACATCTAAACAGCTGTTCAGACTTTGTAGAAGGAGGTGACGGTGTTTTCTGAGAGACTGATTGTTCTACACAAAGAAATGTCGTTTATATTGTGGGAAAAAATAGGAAATAAGGGTTTGAAATTTCTTCTCACAACTTTGCTGTCAGTCCGCACTGCAATCAGTGGAAACTACCGGGAGGAATTTTAATCGAAAAATTAAGTTTAAGTTTCATTTAAACTATACATTAGTATCTGCAAAGGCACAATTCTGCTTAACACAGCTGCTTGTCGTGGTGTTTGTCTACATCCTAATATTTGAATCAGTGTGACACTCCCCCTAAAATTGAAGTGTTTTTCCCTCAAAATCTGTCGACAGACATTTAAGCGTCTCACTGCGGCTTGTAAAATTCTTCCCATTGACTTGGATGTTTCGTGGGTGAAGCAGCATCTGGCCATTCGGACAGCGTTTCTACAACAAAGCCTCTGAGATGAGTTATGAATGAAAGTTTGAGGGATGATTCGAAAACGTTGCGCTTTGTTATTTTCAAACTCTGCAACACGTAATGCTGTGATATTTCCCCCTTGCTTTTGCGCCTTCCGCAAGAACGTCGTTCACACGCTTCCCTTAAAAAGCAAAGTCAAACACCTTAAGCCTTTTAATCTTCAACGTGGCAAAGACCACAAAGGTGGATGCAGGTCTGTGGAACTTCTGCGTTTGTCTCAACGCACATGAAAGCGAACGCGGAGAAAGATGTGAAACGGGACGAACGCCCCCACTGAAGGCTTCGTCTGAAGGCATTTTGATGTCGGGTTTAATCGTCGCCCTGTTTTCCCTTTGGTGCCAGGTGTGTTTGCAGCATCGCGGTGTTTGATAGGCTTTAGCTTATCGCCCAGGGAAGTGGCCCCGACCACCGGAGCCAGAGATCAAACAGCCGCGCGCCGTTCGGCCAGCTCCGCGCCGCCGATAGTGACGGAGAGGACGCCGTTTCCCTTCGTCTTTCTGTTCCAATTACGAGCAGCAAAGCTGAATGGAAACGGAAAGGTTATCTGACTCCAACATGAGAGAAGTGACTCGAAAAAGCAGCCTGAGAGCGGCCGCAGTCGCTTTGATAGTTTTTAGAAGAACGCGGCGGTAAAAGGTGCAGCCGAAAGCAAACACAGAGCCGGATTCGCCACATGCGACGTCCTTGTGCCGCAGTGCCGGAACGACATTCGACTTTACCTTCGGCGGAGTTTGTGTCCTCCTTTTGCGTCTCCGCTGAGTCCTCCTTCTCCTCCTTGCCCTGTTGCATAGTGTCCGTTTGGGGGACGTCGGCCCCCTGGTTGGCATCACCCTGTGGACTGGCTGAGGCGGCGTCTGTGGCACCAGTGGTGGCTGAGCTTTGGGACCCTGGGCGAGAGGTGCTGCTGCTGGGAACCGGGGCCTGGCTAGTGCTACTGCTGGTGGTGGTAGTGGGTGTGCTTGGTGGCTTCTCTACACTGTGCTGCTTGGTTCCCATGGGGGACTGGCTATCGTTTTCTGTGGCAGTGTCTGGCGGATTGTCCTCAACTTTCGCCGCCGCTGCTGCTGCTGCCGCCGTGGCGGCGGCGGGCTCCGCGGGCTGGCCGTCTGAGCTCTGGGTGCCCCCCGGCGTCTGGGAGCTGGCACCGGCAGCTTCCACCTGGGCGACGGTCTGCACCGACTCCGTGGAAGCGCCGGAGGACTTGTCCAGGCGCAGGTCCTCGCTGGACGCTTGCTCCTCCTCGCGGATGGGGGACAGCTCCGTCTCTGTGAAGACGTCCTCGGAGAAGGAGCCCTCGGTGCTGCGGGGGGCCGTGCTGCCGCTGTCGTTGGCTCCTGGCTCCCTGAGGCGATGCTCCGGGTCCTTCTGCTGGGAAGGATGTCGCTCTGCTGGCAGAGGTTCCAGATCGCTGGGAAAAAAAAACAGAAGTGGAGGAGAGAAAAAGAGAGTTCATGGTGGCACTTTCAGGCACATCAGAAACAAGACAATTACTGAGACAGTTTAACATAACGTTAGTTCTTTACATGGATATTTCTGCTCCAATTCTGGCATCAATGGACGCCAGAATAAACTCTTTAACGCGACAGTCGTCTGCAACTGACGAGGTCGTTTCTGGAACACTGAAGCTAAAGCCCGTCAGACGGTGCCATCCACACTCAAGTAAGCAGAACAATGTTTTGTTACTAATCACCAGAGTGGAGCTGATTATCCTACCGATAATGAGCTGTATTCACTGAATAGTTGAACAAATAAGATTTGCATGCAAAACATAAATGTTGCATTTCTTCAAAACCACTCGGGGAGAGACTGCACACAAACAGAGAAGCACTTCTATATAATCGCAACCAAATCCTGTGGACACTTGTTGCTCAGCTGCATGTTCAGACACACAGTGAGAGGGAGGGAGGGAGAGGGAGAGAGAGAGAGAGAGGAAGGGCCACAGCTGAGAAAACAGCTGGGCCTGGCACAGAAACCAGCTATTTGCCAGCGCAATAATGGCTCCACGGGCAACATTCAAGTGACTAAATGCAGCTCTGCGACCAGACCCTGCGTGCGTGACAAGAAGCTGGGAGAAAAGAAACAAAAGACGAGACAGCGTCCGCGGCGCCAAAAAACATTTTAAATGGGTTTCTTTTTGTTGCCGCGCTAAAACAACCAAAGTGAAGTAAATGACAAAAAAAAAAAAAACCCAACAACCTCCAGACAGATCTGTAGGAGGATATACGAGCGAATCCTCTGAAGTGGCTGCTTCCTCCTGCATAAAGAGGTGAGCAATCACAATGTAGGTGGGTGAAAGCACACTTCATTAACCCTGGTGTAATTGCCGCTTCTTTTTTTATTTCGGTATGCGTGTGAGCATGTGTGTGCTCGAGTGTGCGCGCGTGTGTAGGCTGGGAACTTAACAGTCTGTTGGTTGCTGATGCAATCTGACAATGGGAGCAGTGGAGAGTGACATTGATTAGACTGAAGTTGGTGAATTTTCAGCGCGGCGGAAAAGTGGGAGAAGTACACGTGGAAAATATAAAGTATTAGACGAAGAATGCACGTGGGAGTGAATGGAAGTGAGAGGTCAGTGCTGAGTTTTCGAGGTCCTTGGGCTTTAAATGATCCCGAGCACTGTACAACATCTCCATGTAACGCGTCTGTGTGTGCTCTTACTCTGGGACGGTCTCTCTGATCTTGGGGTCGGTGATCTCCTTGTAGATGGCGGCAGACTGCACCTCCTCCAGGGGGCACATGATGCCGTACTCCTCGCAGCCGTGGGCCTGGACCAGGGGGTCCATGCGGTGGGGGTCGAACATGATGTTGTTGGGGGTGACCAGCAACACTCCGCTCACCGCACCCTGACAGCGGCAGAGCAGAGGAGGCAGAGACCCATCAAACCTTTCCACGCGTAAAAGGGAGCGACTTAGCATGTTGCCCACCGCGGAGGATAATCAAAAAGCACCGCCGACACGCAAACAACTGAAGGCCAAATCCATTTTAGACCACAAATGTCTTAAATCAAGTAGAAGTTATTGACTGGCAGGCCTGACCACTTCAGTGCTTTCATTTGGTACCTGGGAGTGAATCAGGAGTGGTTCAATACGATAGATCTATGGGTGTGCGCATGTGTGTGTGTGTGTGTGTGCTGTCTGCACGCACGAACGCACGCACCCACGCACGCACACAAGCACACACACACACACATATGGTGTGCAAGTTTTTGCACTGGACGTCCACCTCGGTGGCTGTCATCATCCTGCTCACTCTAAATCAAACCACCATATAAATACATGATGAATGACCAGTAAGAGTGTGTGTGTGTGTGTGTGTGTGTGTGTGTGTGTGTGTGTGTGTGTGTGTGTGTGTGTGTGTGTGTGTGTG
>JASSRZ010000007.1:13238303-13260153 GCA_032164315.1 Malacoctenus gilli
CCCCCCCCCCCCCCCCCCATGTCACATAGGCTGTTGTGCTGCTGTGGCTCCACCCTGTGCTCAGCTGCAGCACCCTGCATTGTGACACAGGTGCGCTTGCTTGTCTCCACCAGTTAAACTCTGCACAACAGAGATGCGCCCCACATGTCTGAACCAGTTAGGCATCTAACATGCCCCGTGGGACTTCCTCCCTTCCAAATAAGGATGACAACCATGTCAGAAAGCGCCTGCGTGTGCGGGAAATATGGCATAAGTGGGTAAAAAAAAAAAAAGAGGAAGAAGAGGAAGAAGAAGAAGAAGAAGAAGAGCGAGCTCAGGGAGAGAAGGCCTGAAAGCCAGACAGGCAGGACCGACTGAGCTGTGCATAATTAGGACAGGATAATGGCACTGTGTGTTTTAGTGCAGCAGTCATGGGACCGCCTCAGTCATTCCCAGCATTGTGTGTTTGGAGTTTTGCGTGTGTGCGTGTAACAAAGACACACAATAGAAAGACAGCTCCTCCAAATACGCGGCGTGACAGACAGTTTCCAGAAGTATATTCATGCACAGACGCACACACACACACGCACACACACGCAGCGCAGTCACGGAGCAGGGAGCTGAGCAAGAAGAAAGGGGGAAGCAGGGCAGACAAAGTGGCACATTAGTAACACACAGACACTGTGTGTGAGCCAGTCACACATGACATGGTTAAGATCATGTCTGGGGAAGAGCGGAACAACTTAGAGGAGGCAGGAAACAGAACATACACCCCCCCCGCCCGCCCTCCAACGCCATCATCAGCAAGCAGCGGATGTTTCCACAGCACGGACGCAGGCTTGAAAAAAAAAACAAAAAACCCTTTCGTCTCCAAGCGAACGCCTGAGAGTCGCTGTGAGCTAGAAGAATTAGAAGCCGCTGCATCTTTCCCTGTCTTGCAACGGGTGTCACACTGCATTCGCGGAGACGAATTCGTTGAGCAAATTCAGGAGTGGAGAGAGGAGAGCGTGCGCAGCCTGCGAGGAACTCATCCTGCAAATATTTGCAATTTTCAAAGCGTGTTTGGTTTCAGAGTGAACAATCGTGATTCCGGGATCATCCTCGCATATCTGTGGCTCCCAGAGCAAATCAGGCACTCAGCAATTAACGTAAATATTGAAACTATAGTACTCTGTCTGCAAGCGATGGTCAGGCCTAAGGAAAGGGGGGGTGGGGGTGGCTGAAGACATATGAGATACACATTGCTCTGTAACGTGAAATTCTGGGCCAGCAATGCAGCAGCCAAACTTGGAGAGCTCTGGTGCACGACGGCTCTTGTGTCGGATGCGGGCCGACCGTAAATCCATTCGAAATAAGCGCCGTGTTTGTCTTCGCTGTTCAAACCGGACGCCGTGTTGTAAACGACTTAACGTCACGGCTATTCAAAGCGAACGAGGGAAAAAACTGTCCGATCGACGGAGCATCGACCCAATCGCTCATCCACGAAGAGGCTGTGGACAGAGTGTGACCACTCCAGATAGGGACACATGGTCTGAGGGGCGGGGGGTGGGTGGGTGGGGGGGGACCCAATCAGCTGGCGGTGAGCTCACATGAGAAGAGGAGCTAATGATGGCAGCAGTCCAGGAGAGACGGCCAGTAAAAGGCTAATCACCATGAAAGTACAGTGACAGTGAAACTGCTGGGTCACTTGTTTTGGCTGCAGAGCGCAGCTCATTAATTTTAGGAGCTTCGCAGTCTTTTCACTGGTTATAACAACATCCACTATTGAGCGCTTAGAACAAAGGGAGGTAAAGCACCTGTTTTTTATATTTTTTATTAGATTAGCAGAAACTCTGCGCTCTGTAAATCAGTATTGGAGTCTTTAAGGTTTCACTCGCACCTCATAATTTGTATTTCTGAAAATTCAGGCTGACAGTGAAACAACTTGTTTAATTTTCTCTTCAGGAAAACACGATGAGGATATTTTTAAAGACAACAGAATCAGACATCCATAAATTAAACCCACTTAACAAGCCCCACAGTTTCGCTGTCGCACAGACGTACAGTGACAACAGAACTGGTTCTAATTCTCACGGCGGCAACACCGACCATGAACTCAATAAAGTTTCTGTTTTCAAACAATTCGACAATTTAAGCAACAGTGTGAGAAAATAGTCCAAGTCTTGTCCATGATACACTCGTTTACTCATTGGATTTACATAACAGTAAGAGTTACGTTTGTTTTTATCGTAGCACTTTTGCTGTTGTAACTGCGAGATGATACAACTTGGATTTCTGTCACCACAGCTGACCTTTGTCCACATCTGTCCTGGTCCAAACTAACTCATGGTGTAACTCCTGCATTGGTGTTTGGTTCTGGGGACATTCAAAACAAGCGGATGTCACCAAAACGGCTCTCAGACCAAACGCTGGACGTGCTGGATCTCGAAAGGAATAACTATCTATGGTTGATCACTCACTCACTGACATAATGTTTGAAACCTGCCCACTTTTTCCACAACCACAAACTTTTCGTGAACTGGTGTCGAGTTCCCAGCAGGTAAAAATCCCTTCACTGTGTTCCAACAGGCTTTGTGCTGCAAAGAGCGCAGCACACAGTGGAGTTCTTTTGGAAGTTGCGTTGCAGGACACGTCACGACAGCTGTGTGCGCTTTGTTTTGTTTCCATTTTCAGGTCCTATGTTAGAAACGAAGGAGCCAACAGTCGTTTCGCCGGCGCAACGCACCAAAAGAGCCCAAATCAGCATAACAGACGGAAATGCACAACATCCTGCTGTGCACGAGCCAGCTTAGCTCAACACTTTATTGATCCAAACTATTTCAAGCTGGACTTTGCCTGTTCATTTTTGCTGCGAGCAGCTGACAGAGTAACTGTTGAGTAATTGTTGGTGATCAACAGTCCTGTCATGGCGGGTTATTTCTCCCACTCCTCTTCCTCTCCGTTTAATGAGATCTGGGCTTGCGAAGAGGAGCTGGCGAATCTGGGCTGCGGCTGTGTGCTAACCCGAGCCTCGCGGAGCGCTGCGCCGGGCTTTGGATGTCCTCCTCGCCTCTCGGGGGAACAAACTAATCAGAGGCGAGGTCGGTCACGCTGCTGGGGATACAGTCTCCCTGACTCAGCAATGTGTGCGACCCAGTAATGAACAATGCAGAGCCGGGATGCACTGTGCAGTATGGATTGGGAGGGGGGTGGGGGGGGGGGGCGGGGGGGGGGGGGGCTTTTTTGCTGGGAGCAGAAGCACACTGCAGATGATGCAGACCTTCCGATGTGCCGGTTCCTCTTCGTGAACATAACTTGCTTGGTTAACTTTTCCAGACGCTCGCTAATCGTTGCTTTTTCTCAGAGACAGACTTCCTCGGAGGGCCACAGTGACGACAACGGCAGCCGATTCGGTTATCCAGCTTGATTAAACGTTAATCTGATCATTTTTGAAGAAACAAATCCAATTAGGGAGCACCCTTTATATTCCACAGTGCGACTTGATACCTCTTTATTTTCACTGCTTGTTCATCAGGATGAACCTAATTCAATGATTCGATCGAAGCCGAGATGAACAGCTGCAGCCCGGGCAGCGAACGCAGCAGTTCAGCAACGTGACGCATCCAACACACAGTGATGGCCAGTGATGATTCGGATCGTTTCGAGGAGGAAATTTGATGTGAGAGAGAAAAATTAAATGGAAAGTCGGGGGGAAAAAAAAGTCTGCCGGTCATGAATCCAATCAGAGACAGATTAGCCACGTTTCCCCGAGTAGCCAATAGCTTTGTTTCATTTATTTTTAGCCTCGACTTGTCCACATTGCATTCTTCCCAGGCAAGTTAACACATTTCCTAGCGCAGCGCAGTTACCAGCAGCACCATAGATCTCACAGCTCTATTTATACAACTGCATTTACAGCGAAGGTATGATCCATTCTTTCCCCCCCAAGATCGTAATTATTCACATCCCTCTGACAGGAAACTGTGGCACTACATCGGGAATGAAGCATTCATAAGCCTATAAACACCTCGTTCGAAGTCTGTAAAGCGAGAAGATGCTTTTTTTGGCCTCAGGTGAGGAGGAGGAGGAGGAGGAGGAGGAGGAGGAGGAGGAGGAGGAGGAGGAGACTGGACAATGCGAGTCTATCGAAGTTAATTCTGGTTGATTATCTCACTTTTCCTGCTTTCCTCAGCTGAACAGTTTGCTATATAACCAGAGGGTGTCGGCAATCACCTTCTGACCTCCTGCAACAAACATCTTTCGCCGTTTTTATGAGCAATCAGGAAGTCAGACCCGCAGGTGAGGTTAATCTCCCAAGTACAGGAGCTAAATCTGGCCGACCCAACACTTCCTCAGGGCTCCAGCAACTCAGGGGGTGCTTCAGTAACACAGAGTGAGTGGGACATGGCCGATTCAAAGATGATTGAAAACCTTTCAAATCCAAGTCTACAAAGGAGCTCAGTGCGTACATGTTTTTCCTGTAAGTTGCATGTAAACAACATCCCCCCCCAAAGGCTCGCACACTGGGTTGCATATCAACACATTCGTTGGCAATTTTGCCAGTCGGATCCAATACGGCTCATGCAGCTTCAAAGGAACTCGAAGCAGGAAACACCTCCGCGCCCTCACCCTTGTGCACGAGACGATGCGCTGGAGCGGAACGGCAAACGAGACGCGGCGACGCCGCGGTGACAGCCGGATCTCCCGTCTGAAACTTGGCCGTTAACGACCGACTCGCGCACACCTTGAGACGGTAACGAGGATCCGCACGATCAGTCGTCTCGAAGGGGGGTTCCCACCGTTCGCTCAGACGACCGCGGCGTGTCAGCTTGACAAATATCCTGTCGCGGAGAGGACGGGAGGTGTCAAGGCGACTAGGCCCGCGGCGGCGGGCAAAGTCTCGGCGGCGCGACGGCGACACGCACTCGACGCGTCTTTGCGACGCGGCCGCAAAGGGCAGGCCAGTGACTTCGGCGCACCGCAGGCATTTAAAGTCATTACGGACGTGTGTCACAACTGATCGTTAATCATCCACATGTACTAAAAGCATTTACAACTCCCTGTTTGTGTTGGTGGGACGCTGCTGGGATATGGCCAGTATTTCAAGGCTGTCCTGGTGTTTATGGGAGCGTCGCTGTTTATTTTGAGGCGGCTCCGGAGTTAATAATCAGCGGCGCTCTTGCTGTGGCAGAACCTTTCATGCAGGCGACTTCCACGGAGAGCATCGATTCTCTCTAGGTGCTATTTGCTACCATCTCATCCATGAACTATTTATTTTTAGCTGTACGCTGCCTCTGTTGCTCAGCACAAAGCCAGCCTATAGGACCTTCATTCACGGCTGCTTAGAGCCCTCTTTGTGGGTGGTTTTAGTTCATGTTTTGCAGCAGAAGGTCACAGCTTACATTACGGAGAGTTTTGCACGCATAATTACGGCGACGCTAGAAAAGTTGGGGTGCTTCAAAGAGAATACAGAAAAGTGCAAAGCTTTTAAACTCAGGCATTTATTTGAAATTTAACCGGTTCATTCAGGGCCCATTGGATGAGTTGTCTTTTCCCTGAAAGGTTACTAGATTTGTGGAAGCCCGTTTAAACAGTTCCATGCTCAAGGACGGTTGACAAATGACCTCGACTGCTCAATAATCCAAAATCCTCTCGCTCCTGTTTTTGTGTCTGATTGTCACAAGCGAAAGGTCTGAAAGGGAGTCAGGTCTCTTCAGCACACAGAAACTTTCGCTGGAGAGTGACACTGTTAAAAAAAAAGGTACATATTGTAGTTTAGCAATTCTCTGAAATCCATCCAAACCTACTACAATGATGAACAGTGTGGACTGGACTGAGGCAGATATTGCTCGAGCACCTTTCCAGTTCATTCATTCACAAATCATTTGTACTGTTCTCAGCCACACTTGTCCTTTTCCCCTCATAACAAACTCTGCTGGGTTTAGAATACCTGCAATGATAACTGGCCTTTCTCTTGGGCTTGTAGAAGTCAGCGTTTCAACAGAAATGTGCATGTTTACGCTCTGTTATTTTCATTTTGCAAAGTATCTATTTTTTCCACCCCCCTCAAACTCCGCTTGTAAACATTCAGAGCTCTGCTGGCTTTTGTCTGGAGGAGCTGCTCTGGCTGGTCTTGTAATCCGGAGCCAGTCGATGAGGTTAAAAATATCTGGTGTTCAATGAAATAAACATTGGCAAAGCCAGGTGGCGGGCTTATCTTGGCGTCGGAAGTCGTGTGATAGCTGCATGATTCAAGTTTGCCTTTTAAGCCTAATTAATCACTCGCGCCCCAGAAGCCAGTCATATTAGTAATGCAGCTCGATTCCTACGTCACTGAGGCGTTGCGGCGCCTCCGAAATGGTGCGTGACTCTAATAAACCCCACAGATGCAGCCATTGATTGTACTGTAACCAGAGCCATCTTTAACTCAATTAGGAGGCAGAGGACAGGGGACATGCAAATGTGACCCATTGATAAAGACCTGCTATTGACACATTGACAGCGGGGCGAGGGGTGAGGGGGTGGGGGGGGAGTCATCCCAATCAGGATCATGGCCGCTAATGGCAGCTGGACCCTATCGTCTTCTCCTTCAGATCAATAAATACCCATTATTCATCTCAAATTGGGGATGAATAATTAAGCTTCCTCCTGTTCGGGTGACAGTTGTCCTCTGTGGGGGGGTGGGGTGGGGGGAAGGCCACAGCAGCCATCTTGAGAGTGACTGACGTCCGACTAATGGTCACCTTGTCGAACAGGAGAGGACGAAAGGATCCAACAAGGGCGGCCGGTCGGCACGGCCAAAGACTAATAGCGCCATTAAAGCCTCGGCTGCCGTCTCACATTAGCTATGAAATGCGAGAACAAATCGGTAACCGCCGCTGCGAAAGGTCAACGCGCGTTACGGGATATAATCCCAGATTTACGGCTTCCTGCTGAGATTATTCGAAACAGGTCTAATTGTAACAATCGCCAGGTGCTGAACTGTCTGTGGGCTCGTGTGGGAGCTGACGTGGCCTCAGACTCAAAGTAAAACAACAGGAAAATAAATCAAACAAATCAAACGACTCGAAAAGAGTCATAAAAGCCCCATAATGAATCGTCTGTGCCGCCATCAAACTGGAAATAAAACTCCAGTGTACAGTTTAATCACCCATAATGCCATATCAGAGCAGCCATCGCTCCTCATTTTATAATGAAGGATGAAGCCCTGCTTTAGTATGACAGTTGCCATGGCGACGTTGTCGTTACTACCCTAATGGCATGTGTGTTGTGTGCGACTGCACCCTCGCCGATCGTCTGGAGACCTAAATTTAGCACCACTATAAGCGGCGCGGGAGACGGCGGCATTATTCTGTCCTTTTCAGGGTGACGCGGAGCAACTTCGCCGTCTCGCGTTCGGGCTCTGACGGATCGCTCCGAGTGTCCGGCTCCGACCTGCGTCGCATTTTGATGGTCTGTCCGCTGACTTGAAAGGACAGATGGAGGGACCTAATGGTACCGAAGAACCAGCAAAGAGAAAATCCGGCTCATTATAGGGCTGCATGATGTATGCCAGGCTAAACAAGTCAAACACATCAAGCCAGCAACCTCTCAGCTGCAAACAGGAAACGTGTCGAGTGTTTATCTCAACAACCAATCAACAAAAGAGGTTCAATGCAAACAAGTAGTCACAGTCACTCTGGATCAGCTCATCTAAAACAACCTGCTAAATTAGCGGTAAGAAACAACTCAATATAATGTGAACTAAAAGGGCCTTTTTTGTGTGGCAACTTGCATCATTTGAATGATGACCTAAGTCACAAAACCACCACGCAACGCAGAGTCTGATCCAAACACTTAATGAAGCCAACAGGATCTTGAAAGGGAAATGTCAAACTTGACCTCTGACCCCACAACCCGATAAATGTGTCACGAAAGCTGTTGCGATTGAAAGATCCTCCTTCTCGGCTTCAATGACACATTCATGTCATGATAATGAAACCCAACTGAGGTCGCAGTGACTTGGAGTTCTGAGGTCAACAAGACCTTAGATGATGGATCTCAATGCAGGAGATTCTCTGCAGAAGAAGAGCCAGATTCTTCTCTCTTGCTGTAGTCCAAGGTCTAAATTGCCCCCACCCCACCACCACCAACGCTGGCCTCCGCTTCATCGGAACAACACTGCGCATGCAGGCTGTATTGATGTTTCCCCTCCTCCCTTGAAAAGGTTCATTTTTGTAATGACACACTCCAGGTCTCTTCTCTCCACCTTCCCAATCTCGTAGATTTAGACTGAAATCACAGGCGCCAACATGCAGGTGGAACAGGTGCAATAAAAAGCGCTTTCATCTGGGCGGCATATTAGCCTCATCTCTTCCCCATCCAGCTACCTATCCATCTGTCTCCATCTTCTCCACAGGCACTCCCCACTATCCCATCCTCCATCCCTTTTAACATCGCCATCCACACACCACAGCAGTCCCATCATTTCTCCATCATCTATCGACTTGTTCTCCTGCTCTCAGAAAGGGAGCCGTGAAAGGGCTCAAACAGTGGGATCCCCCCTCTCCCACCCAGCAGTGAATAATGCAATCAGAGTGACTGATTGTCAGGAGGGTGCAGGGTTAAGATTGCCGCCGATGTGTGCGCCGCGTGTGTGTGTGTGTGTGTCTACGCGAGCGTGTTTGTGCGGGCGCGCACTCGCACACCTGATGTGTATGACTCATCTAATGTCGCTCAGGTCATCTAATGCTCACAGTGCTTCCTCTCAGCCCAGCAGAGATCCACCGAACTTGCAGACCGGCGACGGCGGAGTGACCACACCTCCGCCATTATCAGCCTCTGCATCAGGCTACAGGTTATGCAAAGTGAAGCGAAGCCGTGATGGGGAACGTGAGAACAGTGAGAATGGGAAACATTCGACACCATCAGCGCGACGCGAAATCAGTCAGCAGATTTTTTAGGGTTGTTTACTGATTCACTCACGAGAAAGTTGCTCGTTTCAAATCCACAGTTTATTATATTATCTTGCCCGATTGCTTATCTTTTAAATACACAATGTGGCAGATGTGTTAGACCAGAGATTACACCAGATCTGGTTTCCACAATGGATTATCATAGTGACAACATGTCAGCTTAAGGGTAAGATGATTATAAGCAAGAAAAAGCCATCGAATAGGTGTTAAATTTCCTAATATAAAAATGTCAATGTTATTAAGCGCAAATGATAAATTAACTTGGTTCTACCAAAACTGTTTATAACCGAGGACTAATCCTCTGGGAACATGAAAAAATAGCCTAAATGAAGAATCAACTGTTGTGGTTGGCTGCTATTTGTTTGGCTTCATTCCGGGAATACTATGAACGTGTGTACAAGAGTGAAAATGCACTTAATGTCCAAAAACATGATGTCACTGATGTCACCAGTGATCCCTCGGGACATGTCAATAACACACTAAAGATTTAAATCACTACATGTCTTCAAAGGTGAACCCAAACAACCGAGTTGTATGACCTCTGTTTCCCAGCCAAAACCATGCCGAGACACATGCAGTTTATTATTCTATGTGACTGCTGGTGGGGTTGGCCAGAAAGGCCCCATCTTGAATGCTGACAGTGTCTTTTTTTTTTTCTTTGCAGGCCTACAAATCTGGTATTCAGACAGTCCTTCTCCTCCAAACTACTCCACAGTGTCACTATACGAGATGTAATGAGAGCTCTGCTGTGCCAGATCTGCTGAGAGCACTGCAATAGACTGAGAGAGGGAGAGAGAGTGTGTGGTTTTGGCGGCCCGGGCCAAAAACTGACAAATGTATGACTCAACAATAAAGAAGAACTTCAGCCGATCACTAAAAAAAACATGATGTTTGGGTTCTTTAAGTTATAATGTCTTGAGTCTGGCAGGCATGTTTTACGGGGTGTGTTGGCCTTCTTTTAGAAGCGGCACACAGGTGATGTGAGACGGTGGTGCGTAAATCTGGGCTAGTAGGACACGCCAATTAGGCGAGATTTAAACACGCGCAGCTAAATGTTGGAGGAAATTAGGCTGCCAGTTGTAAACATCCAGAGTTTACAAGCCAACTGTCATGTTGAACTGTTTAGAAGCGAGGCGAGTGTTGCTACGTACGACTCACTTTTCAAAACAGCCTGCCGATCACCTATAAAAACAACGCAAGACCTGGTTAGTGGATCTTAGAGTCGAACAACACTTACGAGCTGTGTCAACAGACGATAGCGATCTGGAGTGTGACATTATGTTTGGCAGGATGACTGCTTGGTTATTGAAACTTTCTGACACTCCAAGCAGTCCGTGTCACTTCCTCTTTGCCTTTTTTTAGCACACAGGTTTGAAGCAACCGTCTGCTTTTAAATTGCAAGACAGGAAGCCATGATTATAACTCGCAGGTGACAGAACGAGTCCCCGCGAAGGAAGGAATTGTTACCATTAATCTCCGTGCGCGATAACCTCGGAGCTCAGCCTGCTTGAATCCTGGCTAACAACCTGACAGCTCTCCCTGAGTGTGACCGTTTAACCCCGTTCTCACCGCTCCGTAGCCGTTTTCCGACCAGACAGTTGTTCGGTCACTCTTGCGAGGAATTACCTCGTCCCAAGGCGTTTGTCCATAAATAAAAGCTCCTGGACTTTCATTGCTTCTGGGTTTACAAACCTTGTGTGCAAATATCACAATTTTAAGAGCCTCGGTGAGTTTAGAGGCAGATAAAGCGTCACGGTCGCACCTTCGGCTTGTGTGTCCGACCAATAAAACGATGTCGATGAAGGATGTGGTTGGAGGCTCCTCTGGTTTGAAAGTGCTTGATGTCCCCGATCGCCTAAACGAGACTTGCGGAGTGCGATATCTTCCCAATCGAGAGTGGTGATGATAATGGCCGGAGTGTAAAAAGTCAGATTTAATAAACAGGGCTGTTTGCTAGTCGGGACACGCTGCACCTCTAGGGGGGGCCGAGCAGGGTCTAAAACAGTCCCTCTAAGTGGAGCGTCGATATGGTGCCGCAAAGCTGGCAGATATAAACACATGTGGTCCGCGCTTCCTCAGTTGTTCTATTTGACTTTGACCAACCGACCGTCCAGGTCGGTCAGCCCACTCCCCGCCCCCCGTTGTTTCGCTCACCCCGCCCCCACCGCTCACCTCTGACGCTCCGTCTTTCTGTCTCCTCATCTATCTCTGCTGTTCCCAGAGACTTCAAACACTTTTTTAATTGGACGCAGGTCAGCCAATGGCTGAACTTGGCTGAATAGACTGGCGTTATCAGTGTCTAGGCAGATGGGTTGCAGCCGCACAGGTTATTTCTCAAAACGGTGAGGGAAAAAGTGTGTGTGTGTGGGGGGGGGGGACGGAGAAAGAAAGCCTGTGTGTGAGGTAGAAGGAGGAGGAGGGAGATCGTATTGATAAGGCGACATAAGAGGAAGCCCTCCTTTTTCCTGTGGGCGCCCGGCGATAGATTATGAACTTATCTGCCGGAGAGCGAAATAAGGAAACATCGCCGGCCGCCCCTCGGTGTGGGAGATGAGTTTAAGATAAAGCTGCTTCTCAATCATTGCGACACCGACGGCCACGTGTCTCCAACGCTGTGCGGGGCCGCCTCTAAACACTGCCGGCGACCCTGAGCCTCCTCGCGACGCGCCTCGCCGCCGTGTCAGGCGACGGGACGCAATCATTGGCGGTGCTCGATCCATCCGTCACAATATCAGCAATCTGGTGGGGGAGGATAATGGGAGGGAGGGAGGGAGGGAGGGAGGAGGAGGCTCCGAGAAAGATGGCCAGTCGGAACACCATCGGTATGACGTGTGGATGAGAATATTTTTGCTGCCTTTGGACGCTGAATTCCGACTGGTGGTCTGTTCCGCCTGCGTCTCGGTGCGTCTCGTTTCATCCCTCCTGCTCGCGTCGCTCCGACAAATATCCTGTTGTAACATTTAGGCTGTTCCAGAACCAGCCAGGTAAACCACGAGGCGCTGTCACTCAGCACGTCCGGCATAACTGACAGGTGGGGGAGAGACAGCGGAGGTGGTGTTTTTAAAGTGTCAGAAGGTAGGGAGGGGGGATGGGGGGGGGGGGCAATCACAACAAACCCTACCGTGGCACCCGGGGCGAGGAGCCGTGTAGCAGAGAAACGGCTGGGGGGGGGGCGGAAACAAGCGGGAGAAGGGACAGCGAGAGACAAAACTACTCTCCCTCAGTGTGGTCCCCCCCCACCCCCACCCCACCCCTCGTCTACCTTCCTCCTACTCGGCAGACAGGCAGACGGCTGGGAGCTGAGCCACGGCAATCCCACTCCTCGCTGTTGCCACGGAGAGAGCGGCGAGGGAAAGCAGTCTGACTGCAGCTGGATTTGAGGGTCATTTCAAGAACACAACCAAGCCGAGCACAGAGAGCTCCACTTTCAGTCCATGCCGGGGAACCAGTGTGTCCCCCCCCCCCCTCCCCTGTCTTTCTCTGTCTCCCTCTCCCTTTCTGTCTATCTCTCTCTCTCCCTCCCTTCCTATTGCCTCACCCTTTTCTCCCCCCTCCCATTCTCCTACAACAGCTAAATCAATAGAAATGACAACGCAGTTGGAAGGTCATTCGCGAGCACAGCGAGCTCTGTGGTGGAATGCTCGCCGATTGGCGGCACGGGAAGGGGGGGGGGGCGAGTGGAAAAACAAATAGACATCCTGCCAGCGCTCCTGCCCGCCTGCCCTGCTGACGATCCAGCTGGAGGAGCGGACGGAGCCGCTACGATTCCCCCCCTTCTCCCCTTCCTTCACACCAACATGCAAAATGGAGCTGAGCGCGGAGCTGCTCTCGAGCAGAGGATGCACTTGTTTCTGGAAGATTTCTAGAAGCCAGCCTGCTTGTCTGTTCACACAAACACACATACACACACACACACACACACACACACACACACACACACACACACACACACACACACGAACGCACGCACGCCCGCCCACCATCCACCTCTCTATGTAAACAGTTGGAGAATTAGGTACACGTGTTAGACTGGCAAAAACCACAAAATGCTCCCCCCCCCCCCACTCTCTCACTAATGAGCGACCAAGCATGGTCACACACGGCGCCTTCACAACACACCACCACAACAACCCCTCAGCCTGGATATCGAGCTCGTCGGAGCTACAGAAACCACCACCAGCAGCAGCAGAAGCAGCAGCAGCAGCACCACCACCACAGGGAGCGAGCAGCAACAAGAAAAAAAAAAACAAACCCCGTCAAAAACACATAGCGGCACAGAGTTGCTTGCACGTTACTCACAGAATATTCGATGGTCCCTTTGGGTCTCTGGAACGACATGCGCCTCCCATCCTTCTTTTCTGGAGTCTTCTTCTGGCCGGTATCTGAAAGCAAACGAGGCAAGGTACGCATTACATTCATGTTCCTCTCTCCCCAGCTTGTCACAAGCTGCCGTTATCCCAGCCCCGTGGGTAGACAGCTCATTCGTCAACAGTGAGCGAGCCAGCCAGCCAGCCAGCGATGTGAGCTGCGAGCGCCGGACCTCTTCCTCTCGCTTTCTCTCTCTCTCTCTCTTTCTCTCTCTCTCGTTCTGCTTCTACCCCCCCTGCTCATGCTCTCTCTCTGTAGCTCTCTCGCTCTCTCTATCACACCGTCCTCCCCTCGCTCTCCCTCTCTCGCCTCCTCTCTCTCTCTCTCTCTCTCTCTCTCGCTCTCCGCTCCTCTCCTAGCCCACCACACGGCACACCGACAGCCGATGAAAACGGTTCACCTTGCCTCCCTCTCCCCGTTGCCTCTCACGGCAGGCAGAGCCCGGGCTAACCTCCATAAGGGCGCTGCCACTCCTGCTTGCAAGTCCGTGAGAAGAGGGAGGGGGTGGGGGGGGGTGGAGAAGGAAGGAGGAGGAGGAGGAAAAATCCAAAAGGGAAAAGTGGGGCGTGCTAACGCTAGAGACCGAGGAGGAGGAAAGAGGGTGCTGAAAGATGGGGCTGGAGGAGGGGGCTGAAACTGGGGGGCGGATGGAGGAGAAGGGAGGGCTCTCAGCTATGTGGGAGATGTTGCAAGGGGAAAAAAACCCCCGACAGTTAAAGATGAGGTAAGCTGTGGGGGCAGCCTGTCAGCAGTCACCGCTATCCCCCATTGCCCTGCATTACCTGGCAGGGGTGAAGAGTGAGCTAAGGTAAGGGGGGTGAAAAAGGCAGCAGCGAAGATGAATGTTTTCAGGCGTACGCTCGGGAATGAGACGGAGGGTGATGCTGCAAAGAGACTGTGAGTCAGAAGAATCTCTGCTGGGAAAAGGACACAACGGTTTGGAGAGCTCATAGGCAAGGAGATGAAGGGTTAATCCGGGCACAGGGTGATGGAAGAATGGGAAGGTTGGAGGACTGGGGGGAAGTGAAGACATGGAGGCAAGAGGGTGGATGGAATATTGAGAGCAAGCTGATGAAAGACAAACGCAGAAGATAGGATGGGGGGGGGGGGGATGAAAGAATCCGTAGGGAGACTCTTGGGAGCCAAGAAGATGCTGGAAAGAGGTCGACTTTGGTCTTCGACTAGAGGAGCTCCGTGAAGGACGCGAGTCGACTGGAGGTGTTGAAGCGCGAGCGTCCAGAACAGAGAGGGTGAGAGGAGGTGATTCAGAGTTTACAATTAAATCTAACCCAGTGCCCTCAGACACCTCCCGCTACTTCTCTTTCTGGTGGGTGCCGCACATGACGAATGAGTCGCTTTATTGGTGCGTTTCTCATCAGGCATCTGAGATCGCTGAAAAACATGAGTCATACACCAGTGCTGCTATTTCTGGGGCTCAGGACTGCCTGGCAGCGGGAGGAAGGGGAGGGGAAAACCAGAGCGGCTTCAGGTGTAAATATCAGCCTGGTAAGAGATGCTGCGGGTTACGTTCAGGGAATGTGAGCCGATCAGAGTGCAACGTCAACAGCGCTGCGCACACATTTTAATACGATCCATAACAGCGCGAGGGCTCGTTTTTCACTCATGTCACACCAACGACTTTAACGACTACATCACATTTTTTTCAAGCATTTAGAATTCGGTCTCTGGGATTTTTTTCTCCATGCTCGTCTTTACTTTGTTTCGACACGCAAGTGGAATGAGGCAATAATAAATCTGGCTTTTGGTGGCAAAACTGATGGAACAATTGTGCTTCTTATGTCTCCACGACTGAAATGGATTCTTGTAGAGGTCCCATGTGCGTGCATTCAGACTCAAACTAATACAGAAAGCAGGAATGCGAGACTCGCTGATTGGCTATTTCGGACACAATGACACAAATTCACAAAAACCAATAAGATTTTACGCCAGTAGGGGGACGAAATGCAACATTATGACCCAGAACTGAACAGCAGATGGCAGCAGTCCTAGTGTAAAATGGTAAATCTAGTAAAGGCTTCATCACTTTTTGCTAGTGAAGAATCACAGTCATCAGTTTTTTTTGGTTTTAATGTCATTCGTAGGTTTTTTTGCTCTTCAACAACATGGAAAATTTGAAAAAGTCCCTCTTTGGAGGTCACCGTTCTGTCACGTCACCGGTCCGGTCAGCTTGAAATTGAATTGCTACGCCGCTCCCTCTTTTAGTATTACGTTATCAATGTCAAGTGAAGCTAAATAAGAACAATCCATTCGATGCAAAAGTGCCTTTTTTCAGTACTGGGATATCTTGATGTCCTTCACTCCGCTCAGTCCGACTGCTGTGGGAAAGAACCTGCCGTGTGGATAAGAAGTCGTGTCCGTCAAAAACGCCGAGAACACACTGGCTGCACAAACTGGGGGCGTGTGCCAAATCAATTATTCAGTATCTAAATGAAAACCTTAGAAGCTCGATTGCTTTCAGTGGAAAAAAAAATATACAAACTGGAGCGGTGGATTGTGGACAACTGGGCTTGTGTTGCTATTTACAGGCGACGCGTCACAACTGCGATTTCGCGCTTTCCTGTTTTGAAACATAATCCAACGGGTCGGTTTAATTGCAGGTCAGACTGCATCCGTAACCTGACTCGGTGAGCAGGCGGCAGCAGAGGTGTTGATCTGCTTTGCCGGCTGCACATCTGCAAGGGCGGTAAACAGTTCGGGGGGTTTTTTTTGCGTTGCTCGCCGCTCGACAAGCACAGCTGTAAACAGGAGCGGTAGACGCTCGGAGGTTAGCACGAGATCCCGCCCCGACGTCCGCAGAATACACAAAAACCGAGCCGTGCTGAGGATTGAGAGACCGAGAGAATAGCAGATATGCATTAGCAGCTGCAGGGGTGTTGGCACACGGTGAGCTGGTGATTGGTCTAAAATTAAACCTCACTCGGGGCCGGTGGCACAAGAAATGGCCGTTTTATTCGCACTCCAGACACGCGGAGGAGCACAGCGCCAGGGCATCTTCAATAACAAAGGCTCTGGTTTCATCCCACTCCACAGGAAACCGGTGGCATCTGCCGTCTCCGCGTAAGCCTCGTCTCCACAGAAGGACTCGCGCTACTTTCATGTGATCTGGTACGTATGGGCGTTTTTTTTTCGCTTTCAGTCAAGGCGATTTGTTTGGCCATCAATATGCAAACAGATACCACGGCGCAGAGTTGGATATTAACCCCCTGCGATTACGCGCGGCGTCGAGTAAATTTGCTCAGCCGAACAAACAAGCGGGCGGTTAAACCAAAGGAATGGAGACAATATATGAGCCGAGGCCCACCCAGGTGTAAATATGTCAGTTTGTCAGCAGACGTCCGTTCCTTCTCGGAGACGGACACAGAGTGGTCTCACGGTAACTGAGTGGACACGTTAGTGTGAGCTGCTGCTCGGCTTACGTGTGCGAGACACGTGAGACCTTTAGGAAAACACTGGTTTGTTGTGCTCCCTTTGGTAGAAAATATGTCTCGGGAGTCTACAGCTGCTGTGCCAATTTCACAACTACATCTGCCTGTGAGGTGTTTAGGAAACATTTTTTATAAATTACAGCTTTCACTGACTCAAGTGCTGACTCAAAAACACATGTTTTTTTAATCCAGCTGCATTCATTCAGTGAGACAACAGGTGAGACGACTTGAGAAGTGAAAGAAACCAAAACGGTTCACCCGCAGAAACAGCTTGGTTATGGGTGGAACTCACACAGACAGCTCAGCGGCTCATCCTACAAATGCCTGATGCTCAAAACAGGCACCACTCGTTCACCTTTTTCTTTTAAAAGAAACAACTAAGCAGCTACGCACTGTTTGTGCAAACAACACTTGAATCCTATTGCAAAACCAAACGCTCAATAAACATGTTGATTTTAGTGGGTTTGGGTGTGACGCGGCACCACAGCAGAACAAAAACTATGGCATGCGATGCAGCAGGAGCACGTGACCCCAAACATTCCCCACACGACAATGGGGCAACTCTCATTGTAGACGCCACAATCGAGAAGGCCTGAAGAAATGGGTTTGAGGTTAACATGATGAGGCGAAAGGGACCTTTGCTGAAAAGCCGGGCCAAAAGAAAGTCTGACGAATTCGAGCTGAGGTCGCTCGACGGCGAATGTTTTTTTGTTTGTTTTCTGCATTCACGCTTGTCATGTCCAATAACGGACATTTTTGCCTGGCTCCTCGCGAGGGCCGAATTGCAACACCAGGTGAAGCGTGGCAGTAGGAGGGCCGGGAGATTCGCTCCGACAGAGGAGCCGCTTGCGAGCCGAGGAAAAGGCACGAAGGCCCGCCTCCCGCTGGATCTGGGAGGGAAACCGTCACGAGAGATCACGGCAACACCGTCGGCAACACGGCATCCGAGAAAAAACAAAGCGGCCCCGTGGCCACGCAGCGCTGCAGACAGCAGAGCAGCAGGTATCACAGGGAGGGGAAGTGGGAGGCTGGCCTTCGCAGACGTCCGCCGCGAATTCATCGGGGTTCAACAGGAGTGGGTGGACTTCCTGCTTGTCTCTTTCTACCTGTGTGCAGCTCCATAGTTTATTGTGTCTTTGTGGAAAGTCTGATGAACCCCCCGCCGCCGACAGACTTATTCTTTAAAAGCGGCTAGAAGAATACATTGGCTACTGGTGTATGATGTCAGAAAACATGGCATGGAAAGTGTTTTATATCAGCCTCTGTTGAAGTCGCTCTCTCAGTACTTACTCCTCAAAACGCCAAGAAAAGACTCCTCCAAAAGCACCTTTTGAATCACATGTCGTAAGCGGTGAGATCCTGAAAGTCCCTGGCAAGGACATCACCGTGAAAGGCCTGCGCGGGGTGAACTGAATATAAAGGAGACATTTAAAAAGAAGAAGGATTACGATGAAAAGGCCAAGCTCTTTGCTGGGGTGCATTTATAGCTGTAGTTTGACAACTCCCGGCGAGTAAAGGAAAAAAAATACTCCGTGGCATTCAAGTACTCATTTTTTTTTGTTAACAAAACAATTTACAAATTAAATCAGACAATGAAGTCTTTTTTTTCATGCCATGTGCTTTTCATGTTGCTGCTGTGAATGAAATGTGGATTCAGGACATTTCACAAATCTCGCGATCCTGTTTTTCTCCTCATTTCACACTCTGTCCCAACCTTTTAGGGACACCGATGCGCCGCAGCACCAAAACATGCAAACAAAAGGCAAAGCTTACAGCTTCTTCTTCTTCTTCTTTTTTTTTTAAACCTCTGAGAACGTTCATCTTGAAATGCCAACGAGCGCCAAGAGACGGGCGGGCTCGCTGAATGACTCTGGAGCCGGGCTAAATGCAAATGCTACTGTAGTCGACTCTGTAAACACGCCGCGTTCAGCGCCCGTGCAATCTGCTGCGTATGAATCACGGCGGCTAAATATATAGTCCCTCCTCAATCTGTACACAGCCATGACAAACGGAGGCAGGCAGGGAATAAGAGAGTCAACAGCTCGCTGACTAACATTCCCTCATGGTATGAAAGAATACACAAGCAACCAATTTCCCTCCGCTACCTTGTTTTCCCTGCCTGCCGGCGATCTGCAGCCATCCCCAGATGTTATTTTTAGAACCTCCCCCCCCCCCCCCCCCCGTTCATAAACAGTAGGGGGAGGCAAGAGCTTCTGTGCCGCAGCCCCGGCAAACAGGTGCTACGCGGGGACGAGTTAACCGAGCCGGAGACTTTCCCTCAAAAGTTCTGGACGGTGGGAGGACGGAGACGCGGGGCTTCGCGGAGTGAGCCGAGTGCGGCGAAAGATCCCGGTGAGAAATGCGGCAATTAGCCGACAACGGAGCCCCCCCCGTGTCTCCCGGTGACGCCACTCGTGGTTCGGTCTGTTGTGAAGGAGTCACAGATCGGTCTGACTGGCCGCATCACTGCTTTTTACAAACTCGCTTTGAGTCAAAGTCATTTGTTAAAGTCGATATTTTGAATAACTGCAAACTGATGAACAATAACATGTTAAATGAGGATTATTGGTGTAAAAATCCACGCGTTAAAAAAACAGATCACAGATAATCGGGAACCCAAAGGATTCGCAGCATTTGGTCCAACATGCAGAGGACTGATCCCCGAATATGAACCACATTATTTGAGGGAAATGTTTTATTCACAGCTTTTTCTCCGTCTCCAAACAGTTCATTCTTAGTGATGTAATAACTTTTTTAAGAACGGTTGCAGTCACATCCTGGACCCCTGATTAAACCACTTCTTGGAAAAAGTGTTGGGACGATTACTTCACTCAAAGACTGACAACACGATCTCATGGAAACACCTTCGGACATATACATTTGCCAGCTCAAGCTGAGGAGGTTTTTTCTCTCTCCAGATTGCGAGCGAAACACACTGACTAATCAGTTAATATAAAAATAGGAGTGACTCACACGCTCCAACCGTTCCGATTCAAATAACTCCACCTATGTGCCGTGTACATGGGCCGTTAACAACGAGCGAGAGGGCCGCTGTGAGCGTCCGCCGGCATTAAATAAGCCATGCATCTATCGGCATTTCAAGACACGAGCGGCGCCGGCAGCCCTCTGGCACGATTTATGATCGCCGACGAAACGGCAGGAAGACCAAAGTCGCGGTTTCAAAGCAGAAATCGCTGGCGAGCTAGTTAAATCAAAAATCCAATATGAAGGCCAGATAAAGAGATAATAGGCTTGTTTCATGACACAAAATCTTTGCCATTTGCTTTTCAGGCGCACGAGAAAAATGTGCTGTGACACAGGCGGCTCAGACACAGGAACACTGAGCGGCGTAAAGTATGGCGGGAGGAGGAGGAGGAGGAGGAGGAGGAGGAAGAGGAGGAGGAGGAGGGCGGCTGAAAAGTGGAGTTTCAAGGATTCGGGCAATCAGTGGTCCTGGTATCTGGTGAGGAGGAAATGATCCAAAATCGCCCAGCCGCACACTGATAGCATTTTCCTATCAGAAAATCTTGATGGGAGGGGGGGGGGGTGACGACATGAAACCAAAAGTCTGATCAGTCAGAACTCATGCAGAACAAAACACACTCGAGACAGATGTATTAAAAAAAAAAAAGGTGCTGAATATCAGAGTGACAAACTCTGAGCCGGCAGCCAGAGTCGTTATCTCAACACCAGGCCGTTAGCTGGACAAGACAACTTTATTACAGCGAGGCGCGGCAGCCAGTCGCAGCCCGTCTTTCTTGCGCGCAACAAGAAACCATTTATTATGCATCGCGGGCTCCAGCACGGTGGAGTAGACGACGCTATCATATCCTATAGGGGGGAGGTATTAATGGAGCTTGACTGAGACAGCTGTTGGGTTGCGCTGGCTGACGGCGAGCGGAGGGGAGTCCTGCAGGCTGGCTGGGAACCGAGTGGACGCCACGGAGGCCACCGGAGTGTGACGTCTCACTTCGTGGCAGACGCGAGCGCCTCCTCCTGCCGAGGGAGTCCAGGTGAAGCAGGCGGAAGCTGCGTCCCGTTCAAAAAGTGAGGTTGGAGTTCTGAAGTTTGCAATCGGCAGTTGCTTCAGTCACTGTTGTGTTCCCGGCTCCTCAAAGAGCCTCGGCTCACTTGTGGCTCGCTCCGTCTTTTGGCCTGAGGGCAGGCTGGAGGGGGGGAGTGACTCAATACACCATCTCGCAGGCGGGAAAGGTATTAGAACGAGATATGCCGGGAGAAGGAATCGATAACACAAAACACCCAATACTGGGGGAAAAAAAATCATTCTAATTTCTCCCCAAAAATTTGATGTCAGCCGAGGATCAAACTTGACGACATGGAGCCGCTGCTACCTGCTTGCTTTTACTCTCAAAGTTCAACCACAGCAGAGATGAAGAAACGACAGAAGGTGGCAGCACCACTGTGACTGTGTGCGAGTCCAATCGCAGCACGGCGGAACACTGCGATGCACAAAGCCTTGTGGGACAAATCGGCGCGGAAGCCGATATACTTTCAAGAGGAACACTAGCGGGCCGTATTTAAAGAAGCGCACAGACACGCGTGCTCCTCAGCATCGCCGCACACAGAAGAATCAAATAAAACCCGAGACACAAGAGGATTCTGCTTAAACCTCTCCAATAATGACAAGGTTATAATGGCAAGGTTAAAGGAGTGGATCATACCGCCGATGTCAAATGTCAACTTTTTTTTTTTTAATCAACCGCCCCCACTGACTGATGGGAAAAAAAACACTTCAAAAGGAGGAGCGTGCCAACCGGGGTGGACGAAGAAAGGGGGCCATTATTGCTGCCGCAAACTCGAGCACTGCTGGAAGTTGCAGTATTTCCATTGTAATAGATATACAGTGCGCGATTGTATTCGGGCTGCCTGAACACGGAACACAGTGTGACAGGCAGCATCCCTCTGCCAACACTCCCAGTACCACTCCGCACTATATCACTCTGCCAGCCTCCACGGACCCTCCTATATATTATATACTACTTAGCTTTTATGGGAAACTTTGCTGATCTGCAGTTTTGCGTCTGGCAGTGTGTGTGTGTTTGTGTGTGTGTGTGTGTGTGTGTGTGTGTGTGTGTGTGTGTGTGTGTGTGTGTGTGTGTGTGT
>JASSRZ010000007.1:13260653-13273646 GCA_032164315.1 Malacoctenus gilli
GTGTGTGTGTGTGTGTGTGTGTGTGTGTGTGTGTGTGTGTGTGTGTGTGTGTGTGTGTGTGTGTGTGTGTGTCCGGGTTAGATGGGGATCCTGCCCGTCCTCTCATTAACACCCTCCCCGTGTCGACTAATCCCACCCCTGTCTTGTCGCCCGCGCGGCAACCTGGCTCATATTCTTTCCCACGGCCTCCCCGACTCTCCTTCAACGTTCTTGATGTTCAAAACTCCGACGCTAATCTGCGCTGAGGTGTGTCGACGCGAACACACGCTGCCTTCAATTAATATTCTCGCAGCGCGCACATGACAGTTTCCATAGTGACGAGCCCGAAGCAGACTTGAAGGGAAAAAGGTGTCGCTGGGAACGGCTGACCTGCCCGCTTTATACCACGGCTAGTTTCCGCTTGTGGGGGTGGGGTGGGGGGTTGGGGGGGGACCCGGTTGTTCGGAATGAAAAGACCAAGCACTTAAGCTGCCTCGCTCCAATTATGCTATATGCAGTATAACTAGCTGCGCGACTTAGGTCGTTAACCAAAGTATTACTTACCAACGCCCTCCGCTTGCACACTCGTCAATTCCCGCTTGTATTATTAATGTGAAGGGCCTCTTTCAAGGTGCTTCGGTTGTTCTTCAAGCTGAAGCTGCGTCAGCCACTCACTGCATCCAGCCCCTTTGTGTTTTGTCATGTTGCTGCGTTCACGGGCACGGAGCAGAAGCAATTAGCTGATTAGTCGATGGACAGAATGGAAGCTGAATGAAAGTCATCATAGAGGCTAATTATCAGGCTGCAGTGTCAAACACAACTCTCCCCGTGTGGAAGCTCTTTCTTCTCGACTGTTGCACTGTACGGAACTGTAAAGTGATTATTCCTGTCCTCTGGATTATTGAGCAGACTAATCAAATAACATGAAGGTGTCACCTTGGGCTTAGGCAGAGTAACGCACCTTAACATTTGCTTGTTCTCCTGCTGGTTTTAAGATCAGATTCACATGGTGTTAAGTGCATCAATAAAGTAAAATTTCACCTCCTTTTCATCAACAATAATATCTATTAGCATTGTTATTATGCTTGGTCATCGTGCAATTCCATCCTCCATCCAAAAAGACGTTTTAGTGTCTGACTTTTCAAGGAGTCGCTCATTGAAAGCCTATTAGGTCCTGAAAGGCAGCTACTCAGATGAACAGTTCATGTGGCAAAAAATCAGCAGTTCCTGTTTGATCACCAGACCCCTCCTCCTCCTCCTCCTCCTCCTCCTTTCTCCTCCTCCCTGCTGTCACATGCATTCAGCCTCCAGACGTGCTAATCGCACCGTGACTCCTCCAGCCTTCAGCATTAAGGCTGTCGCACTTTGAGCAATTTTCTTTCCAAGTCAAAGTTGGAGGTGGGAGGCTGCACACAGGAAACGGGAGGGGGGTTAAACAGGGACGTGATAAACGGCGTGGCCGAGGACCAACTCTGCATCGACTGGATCGATGGCGGTGATACATATACATACTGCGCCCTCGCTGCAGCTTCCACAACCACTCCGTGATTCATCTATGACAGTAATGCAACACTGCCACTGAAGTATAGAGCCATGATTTGCACAAACATGCACATGGACCACTGTCCATTCATTATTATGATGTAATCAGCCCTAATTAATGGAATAATGCCTGAACCGCCTCAAGAGGAAACTCGTGGCGTAAAGCAGATGGTCGGGAATGGAGAGGGGTCGGCGTGAGCACTTGTGTCGCACACTTGTGTGCTACAAAAGCACCCTCTCCACTGCTGTCTGCCACCGCCGCCCTCCAGAGCCTTGGCACGCTGCATCATGGCAGCAACACTAAGCGCTCACGTTACAGCGGCAATCAATAGCAGAAGTGATGATCTCAGCTGTAAGAAACACAAACCCTGCATTATCAGACCTTGTTATTGAGTCAAAAACAAAAGGTCCCACTCTCGGGTCAACAGTCGAACACAGCACTGCAGGCTACAGGTCAATACAGGTACAAAGAGGAGATAATGTAAAGAATGTCGCGCTCACTACTCACTGTTTAGAGAACACTTAAGAAGAGCAATTTACACCCTCTTATCACAGAAAATCTTCAGTTTTACAATAAATAATCAAGCCAACTGGGTGGAATGTGAGGGAACAACTGCTGTGACATTTTCAGTTTGTCTATTTATGTGCTACCAATAGGCCCTGGCTAATCCTGACCTACATTGCAACATGTTACAACAAGAATGCTACATTGAGTCACTGGAGGGGCCGAAGTTCTTGGGAGTTTTCAGAACGTTGCCACCAGCTTCTCATGACAGACTCTTTCAACCGACAAGAGCTGAAAACCTGCCTGGGTTTACGCTGCTAACATTTCGTCCGAAAGGTGAGACTTGTGGATCCAAAGAAACTCGAACATAAAGGAAACGCTAATGATGCATCGAGACTCAAAAGCAGCCGTGATTTTGAAAAGACTGAATGCCTCGGTGAGTCGTCTCAAACTCCAAACGCACAAAAGCAGCACATCTTTAAATCTAATACAATGTTTCTTGAAAGCGAGACAACTTAGCGGAGGAAGGGGTCATTTATTCACTATTAAACAAGCTTTACGACTGCCATCCACCAACAACTTGAGCAGCGAATATCAACTAACCTTCACAAGGACTTGCTATGCTTTCTTCCCTTTAAATGGAAAGAGCCAGCCAGCCACTTCTTTCCAGACTGTGCCAGGTTCAACTAACTGCCTTCCAGCTGTAATTAAATGTTTCATAACTATCGCTCTGTAAATAATCCATTAGGAAACACGGCGTTGCGAAGAACTCCCCCTTTTGTTTTGCACACCGACACCCAATTTGGATGCCTCTGACACACAAGACTGATTGAATCTCAAGAATAAGGGACACTTGAATGCAACGGAGAGCTCATATCCTGGAGTGCTGGAGTGAAGTTATACTTGAGCGACCAACTTGAAACTTCCACTTAATGGCAGTCAGCAAAGTGAGCAATGTGAAGTGCTCCTCCCGTCTCGCCACAGTCTGTAATAACCCACCAGTAACAGAGGCTGCATCACCAGCGCAGACAGCTTACTTTCCATTTAGTCAGACAAGTCTGCTGAGACCGAGGGGGGGGGGGGACCGAAGACAGCGCCTCTTCAAATCCATCTGCATGACGAACCACCGCGCAGGACGGATGAGGAGCGACAAGCTGATGAACTGTATCTCCGTTCAAAAGTTCCACAGTCAAATGTTTATTCGTCACAACACTGTGAGCTCAGAGAGAGGACGGAAAGAAGGACTACTTATTCTTGCTCCACACATGTTTGGGGTTTTTTTTTAGGTCACAGGTGGTCATTCTGAACCACAAGTCAACACAAACCGGCCTGCAACGCCTTGTCAAACATTCACAGATGTTGGCCCCAAAGGCAAGGGGGTCTGACCTCTCTCTGGTCTGAGCACGACGCTGATCTGCAAATATTTTCTTTGTTAGGACAGTTCAAACCAGGTTGGTCAATGTGTTTGGTATTTCTAAACAGGATTTAGACCGTTTTTAACGCCAGAAACTACTGAAAGGTTCAAGAAAGTCTCTAAAGCTCCAAACACATTCGAGAAAGATAAATTTCAAAGCTTTGGCATCTTTTTAAACCTCTTCTTTCACATTCTTTTGTGTCGCTTATTGCTTGTTGCTGTCTTTCGACAGTCGAGGTTACTCGATGGTGACAAGATTAGATGCACAGAATGTATCTCATGGTTTGACTTGGCCTGTTTAACTGCGATGGCAATGAATGAGTTCCTGCATCTCCTCTTGTGCCCAGGGGACATCCAGTGCCATCAGCTGACAGGGACAATGGACAATGCAGCTTGTTGTTGTCAAAGAAACCACATCAGACTTTATACAGTGTGCCTAACTGGCTTTATGGTAACATATAATTCGACAACAACAACAACAGAGTGATCCGATTGAACAACTTGATAACGTGATTACAGAACACTGGTAATAAGCTGTAAATCCGCAGCGGTGCGTTCATGTTTCACTTCTCTCTCTAGGAAGTGCAAACCCACTGGAAGGTCTCCTAACGAAACAACTTTGCTGCTCATCAGGAACTCGCGGTGTCCCCAGGTGTTCCCTGCCTCCCACTGACGAATGAAAGCGGGGTCTGATCCGCCTCTCTTCACACCAGCTCGGCTCAAAGGCGGTAAAAACTCTGGGAAAACTAAGCGGGCGGTAAAAAAGAAAAATCGCGAAGAGGCCATCAGCTGCCGACTTGTTTTCCAGCTGTAAAAAACTGAATGCACACTTCCAGAACTTCTGTCCGAGAGAACTCCAGCAGACGCCCGCCCACTCCCCTCCCACCTGCCTTTTTCTCAAGAGCCTCATTTGAATTTTGTTTTCACATGAAGAGAAATTAGCACCTGCATGTTTTGCTGAGGCTCGGCACTCCGCTCACATGAGAAGAGTGGAGGATGCAGCCAGAAAAGGTGGAAATTATCTCCTGAAACACCACCGAAGCTCACCATTTAGAGTCTTCATGAGGCTCCTATTGAAAACCAAGAGCGACAAGCAGAGCCCAAACTTCCCGATAAAACCTTTCAGGCTTTCTCTGCTTTGCTTAACAAGCAATGTGTGTCTTTACTCTCTGCACTCTTTCATAGGAAACTTTTTCCCCCCAATTAGGGGTGCTGGAGCCAATCCCAGGTCTCACTGGGTAACCAAGAGACAGGGTGCAGATCCATTGCAGGGCAAACACAGAGGGACAAACAGCCTCAGAGACACACATTCACAAGTAAGGACCATTTAGAGTCATGATCCTCCCAGGCTGCCGTCACTTTGCTGCAGTGTACTGTATCCACCGCCTGCAGGGTCCAAGCCTCCTTGCAAAGTCAGGGAGCAGTCATTAGGTCAGGCTGTGGCCACAGTTGTCCGAGTGCGGAGCAGGTGTTTGGTGCGGCGGTCCGCCGAGCCCCGCCGGGACGCCTGCCACTTAACCTCCCCCTCGTGACGGAGCCGCAACACATCCCAGGAGTGTCTCGTAATGACACGCGGGCCGAGCGACATGCTAATGCGCGCCGCTCAAGGACGTTTTGGAAATTAAGGTGATTAAAATCACCTTTTTTACAGCCGTGGGAGCTGCAGCAGATTGCACCCTCTGATTCATGCTGATAATTGTTGCAGAGTCGGTGTCAGCCCGGGGTGAACATGAGCAGTCGCAAATAAGCGAACACCCCCGGGACTCCGAGGAACTTAGAGATGCAGGGAGGCGTTCAATGTCGGGAGGACGGACCGGCTCCTGCAGCCATGATTACCGTTCAGTAGCAGCATCCAATCTGTTTATGTTTAGAACGAACAAAAGTGACCAAGTGAAATCTCTTTATTGGACCAAACTCAGGTTTATGGAGGCATCCTGTGTTTGTCAGAAATGATAGAACCGAAGAGAAGGACACATTATTGCATTCGGACTTTTCCAATAGCTTTTGTTTTGCTCTTTCAGCTGCGATTCGATGTCTACCTCGGTGGGAAAATCGTTGAAGAGGCGCCAAAGCAGCTAACAAAGAAAAACATTTGGATTTTTTTTTTCTCCCTCCAGACAACAAAGAACCTTCTGCAGGACTCTGAGCAACAAAAATGAGCCAAACAGCATTTTTTGCTGCTTTGATAACAATCCAGACATTTGCTGACAGGTCGCGAAAGGTCATGAGGGAAAAAAAATGAAAAGAAGAATATTTTAAACAACACAACAGAAGTTACCCAATAATACTGAGCTGCATATAACTGGGAACTTGCTCAATGCAGCCTGGGTTGAAAAACTTTTGGGGGCCGAAGTCCCAGTCCTCTCACTTCGTCAACAACCTTCACTCATATAGCTGCAGCAAAACAAGCTGAAGTTGTAATTCATGACTTGTCTGACACGTTTATTGTAGTTTGGCTCACAAACAATCTGAGTATTTCACCCATAGTTTTGACTTAGCTGTACAAAACCTAAACACACAATAAGTCAAAACGTCTCTGTCGTCTCATCCTTTCAAGACCAAAGAATTACTCTTTATGAAGAGTTTTCATGATGACACAGTCACAGTCTAACACAACATTTCAGACGTAAACAGTTCGCAAATCCTGTTCGATAGCGCACGAGCGTATTCATTTCGCAGCACATCCATAAAGTCATCTCAGCACCACAGGGGCATTCCATGCTGCTCCGAAATCTATTGCAGTAATATGTGAATGTTCAAGAGAGATTCAAGTATCAAATGTTCCTAATACAAAATCCTTTTAGCTGCATCTCGAGTGATCCGACTCGAGTTTTATGCAGCCTTCAATGATCAAATTAAAGGACAGACAGTGTAGCAACAGCACGAACAAGACCAAGTCTGTTTCACCAGCGTTATCTCTCAGGACATCCAAAGAACTGCTCAGTTTAATTACAGCTGAGATGGAATAGCTGGTAAACCTGATCTGCGAGACTGTGCAGTGCTGCAACATTTTTTTGGAGAGCCTGTAGGTGTGGCATCGTTTTGTATTTACAATGCCTTTACGCCACAGTACATCTGCCACCTGACAGTGTGCCAGATAACATTCAGTTCTTCACGTGACAATTAAAACCAACGCACAGGTGAAGGAAAACAAGTTCCAACTCCGCGTGGCTCTCCCCCGGTCCTGACGAGAGCAACAAGTTCACACAACAGACCCCTTGTGATCTCTCAGTCTGGCATGCATTCCTGAAGAATTAGCAAAGACCGTTCGCTTTGGGAATCTGGAGAAAAAAAAAAAAAAGACTCGAAAGCTCCCTCGAAACCTTTTCGGGTCACTCTAAAAGTGGTGCCATGGAGGCGAGTCATCGCAATCCACCGTAATGTGGCGTTGCAACTGGAAACGGCCACTGCAAAGGGGGAGTTCTTCCCACGGCGACGCGGCAAAAACGGGTCACGCTTCTGGTGCAGCAAACAGGATCGCCTCAGGTATCGCCGCATGATCTGCAGTCACAAGGCAGCAAAAAGATGCACTCGGAGTGCAGCCAAGTCTTTGTTGGCCTTCTTTGGAACTGTGTCATAAAAAAAAAAAAACTGTCTTATTGGTGGACGACAAAAAATCTGGAAGGTTGTAGCTGATATCAGGTTTACAAAAAGGTTTTTAGACAAGATACATGTCTTTGGATTTTTCCAACAATTTAAGCTGGACTACTGGAATATTCTGAAGGAAACCAAGCATCTATTGTAATCTGGATGGTTAGGAAGCATGTCATTTATAATATATATATGCATATATGTATAATTGGTAGACACATTTCCAAACAGATCAAACCGGCTGACAAGGAGGAAGAAAAAATGATTGGCCAGGATCAAACATTGACATTTGTTGCTATGGTGACACGGATGCCAACTAATGCACTGCACATCACTACCCTTCTTTTGTTTGCTCGATAGTTGTTTGCCTTTCACATTGTGAAAAAACATGCGTCAGGGTTCACTTCAAAAAACCAAGACCCCTGTTATGAGGTGGTCCAGCGTTCAGATGAGCTTTCACTCAAAGTAAACTATCTGAGGGAACAGATTCGGTCCAATAAAAGGTGACTGAACAGGTGTGAAAGCACCCCAAGTCACTCGCTGTTTGTGCCGTGATGCACCTTCATACCATCACCAACACTGTTTTTCCAATGCAGACACGATCGCTGCCCTCTTCTCTCCAGCAGGTAGTACAAAAATGACGACTTCCGCTGCAAGTGAATCCAGACTCACAAACGGTGGCGGCGTCTCCGCTCCAGCTCATGTGAGGTCTGAAGCGATTCCCTCACCTCATAAAGGAGCGCGGCGCTCGACAGGCTGAAATCAAAGTCTGCTATGTGGGAGTTGGGTTAAGTTGCACAACTTGCTCCTCATCTCCCAGCACCAACCGCACAATGGCCACCCACACCCTCATTTCCTACCTCTGTACCCGCCCTCCTCTCTCTCTCTCTCTGACTACCTGACTTCACGTCTAGTTAGTCTCATTCTTCCTCCTGCGAGTCGGCCGGCGGTCTGCCCCCGCGGTCCACTCAGCAGTCAGAGAGAGGGAGAGGGAAGGCAACGGGACTGCTAATGAAGCCCACTGCCATCCGCGGCGTTTCAAGAGCAACAGAGCATGCATCTGATTAATCTTTGTCCTAATTAGATCCAACAATTAACCTGCCTGCCACCGAGCTCGGGAGCCTGACGACTCCGCATGCAACCACGAAACCCTCCTGTATGACAGAGTCCACCACCCCCCCCTCCTCCACCTCACCCTCTGGACGCCACAACATCTCGGTGTGTCAAGAACACGCAGTGCCAACCAACACCCCGTGGCCCCAAACCGAGGAGCCGTTTCTGCTTTTCGTTTCGCCGAGCTGCTGCATTTCTCCGCTTTTAATTCAAAGTCAGAGGAAGCACTGATGGTCTCATCATAAATGAAGTGTGAGGCAACGCAGAAAAAAGAGGGGGAGGGTGTGTGTGTGTGTGTGAGGGGAGGAAAGGAAAAGAAATCCAATCTTCATTAACATGGAGATGTGAAAAGCCTTGAGGACATGCTTGCCCACTCACTGGCTGGATGGTTTTAGCGTGCGCGGCCCGCCGAGCTGAAATATTTGGAATGCCTCAGTTGTTACATGCGGCGTGTCCTCACAACAGCACCACCGGACTGGCCGAGTGCATCCTCCATGAACCCAGCTGATTCATTATGAATTACCATCAGGGCAGCAATAACAAACCAGGCAAGAGGGAGGCAGCCAGTGTACTGTGCCTCCTCTGTCCAGGAAGTCTTTGCCAGTCTGGTGGAACACATGTGCAAAGAAAACAAAACGCTTGACAAGAAGTTGTGTGTCAGGTTGTGTATGATTCAGGTAGCAGCTCTCTCTAAAAAAAAAAAAAGGGGTGGAGTGTTTAGAGAGTGGGAGAGGGAGGGGGTGATAATCTCAGTTTGCAGCTCTGGCTCAGCAGAAATTGTTGGAGGAGGACTTTGTGCGTTGAGTGTCTCTGCGGTGCGGCTGCACGACACCATCGACCGTGTCACAGTAACGTTGTCGAGCCGTTCAAAAAGGGATTACACGTCAATGGTTCTGCCGCCAACCGCTGCACGCTGAACGCGGAAAAAACAAGAGCTGCAAACTTCCTTCAGAATAAAACACCAAAATCGAATCAAAAATCAAAAGCCAACTGCTTCTCAATGAACTTCTTTTGAGTGCGTCATACTCTCAAAACACAACAAAACTTGACTATAGTGGCAGAATGCAGCAGGAAATCTAAAAAAATTAAAACTTAAAATAAATGCAATATACGCCGAATTAAGGAGAATCATTTCATGTGTAATTAGGATTACTAATGTGTTATGTGGCGTTAATGATTAGTACAGGAATGAGGAAAAGCTAAACTGAATGGTTTTTGGAAGGACTGCGGCGCTGTGCGGTGCTCGGACTTTGCTCTCAAAAGTGAAGTTATTAACGTCTTACCCGAAACACAGCAGCGAGCCGAAACTCACTGCCACATGTCAAGTGCAATTCAAGGTCGTAAAAAGACTTTTTACAGGTGAGAAAAGCCTCATGTGAACGAGAAGACTAAAATTGCACGACACGTGAAGGGGGTTCTGCACTTGGCTCGGAGGGGCGCGCCGCGGTGCAGCTGCAGCCTGTGAGAGTTGAGTGTCTGCGCCCCAAACTTGCAGCTAACACGGGCTGCCGTCCCACTGACCTGTCCTGGGGTGAACGGCAGATCTCTCGTGTGTTGTCCGAGCTGGGGGCGACTGGACCTGCACCGTGTCCTGTCCGGATCCGGACCACAGCCTTTGAGACACGGCGTCCCTGACAACTCTGGCGCCGCTGCCCGCGATGGAATATATGAAGTCCATACCGCTGCTGCAGACACGACCTAGCCGGGTCAGCTAACAACAAACCCCCGCTCACAGAGCTCCGGAGCCCGCTGTCATCACGGTCAACCGCGGCGCAGGAGGAGGAGGAGAGTCGCTACTCGTGAAAAGCCTCCTTCACGCTGCTCACACTCGAACAGGAACTATTTGAAATACGTCAACAAGTGCAAACTTTTTTTTTTTTTTTTTGCCCCTAGTGGAGTCAAGCTGTGCAGCGCATTGAAACAGCCTACTGCCCCACTGGCCTATATTTACACAGTACTCCCCATGCAGACCCCATATAAGACCAGCAAGAACTACAGGTTTAACTCAGTCTACATATTTATTTTCTCTAATTCTCTATTAATATTGTGCGAGAATAAAAAATCAAAAGGTTAATGAATGTGGTGAAGTAGTTGTTAGAGCTGTCACCTCAAAGTGTTATGGTCCTGGATGGGACCTTCTCGTTTTCTTTGCATGTTTTGGCTGTGCATGGGTTTCTCAGAGTGCTGTGGTTTCCTCCTGCAGACCAGAAACACTGATACGAGGTTAATAGGTGGCTCTAAAACATCCACAGATGTAACGTTGCGACGAGAGGAAGAAATAAACAGAGCGGTGTGTGTGTGTGTGTGTGTGTGTGTGTGTGACTATCTCCTGGGTGCTCTGGTTCTCTTCTCCACTCATGAGATGAATTGGTGGCTCTGAGTTGCCTTCAGGTGTGACTGTGTGTTTTATAGTTTGTCTCTGTTTGCTCAATGGTGGAGTGATCAGAGTGTACCCTGTCTTCGACCGACGTCAGCTGGTCACTCCCCAAACACTCCCCATGACCATGAAATTACAAAAAACAGTACGTCAGGAGAGATGAGGCCCCATATTTGGCATGAATGAACAACAGAGACATAAAACTTGACAGTACATTTCATTGGAGCAGGAAACACTGACAGCATCCATTTCTAAATCACAGTAGGGAACAATAAAACACCCTATAATCTCATAATACTAAAGTTAGGCTGTTTATCACATCTTCCTTGTTCATGTACATATAAAGTTTCATGAATCTTTGCTAAAATAAGGCAGTTCCATGTACAGACAAGCATCTGGTACATTGGAGGGTCTGTGACAACTTTTTAGGATGTGTTTTAATAGGCCTTCTGCTTCATCCTGGACCAAATGGCAACACTTAGTTTTACATGTTCTGCTCCATTAAGTTTCGTTTACATTCAGGTTGAAATACAAATTAAGGTGTAACCCGACAAAACAAAACTATCTTGTTCAAATAAAACGCCCTGGTAAAGATCAGGCTGGCTGCGTGATACAGTGCTTAACACTGAAGCCACACAGCCAGAAGTTCTGCAATGGTTATTAAATTATCAGGGTTTTTTTTTTCTTCTCTCTATGCCAGTCAAAGTTGTTATTGTTTGTTTGTCTGTTTTTCTGGGCACCTGTAGTTTCTTCTCAAAGTCCAAAAGCCTGTATGTTGAGGGAGAAGGTGACTCTGAGTTGGCAGCAGGTGTGTGTATGTGACAGTGTGTCTCTCTGCGTTAGCACCAGCCTCTGAAGCCTTAGGGTAGATAAAGCGGGTACGAGAGATTGCTGGCTGTTAAAGATTAAAACAGTTGTTTCGAAACTTCTGATGGCAGAAAGAGAGCACATCGTGTTTGACCTGATCGAGCCGTTTTTCGGGGCTCGTTCTATATGCTGGAGACATTTGTAACTTCATCCAACTTTCTCTGTAAACACTCAACAAGTTTTGTATTATTTAATGTCAAAAAGATTCCACATTTCCACAGATATCACTGGTTACATAATTACAAACTTCTCCTCGGCTCTCCGTATAGATTCATCCTTCAGCAGCAGTACGAACACTCGTCTCGAATACGGTTAATCTATTGAGGCCGTATATTGCAGCATATGAATCATTACTTTTACTTTCTCTCCTCAATTCTCCCAGAGATTATTTTATCGAAGTGCAGCTCGGGTCAGCGCCGACCAGCTTCATCAGCGCGAGATGGAATACTTCATATTTCATTGCCATCAAATGTGGGTCTCGGGGGCACCTGTTGGAATAACAGCCTCCATATATACACCCTAATAATATTGTAATATATTTAGACTTCCACATCTGGAGCCGCGGCGCACCTCTGTGCCGCCGTGAGCGCCTCAGGGGAGCACGCCGAGACCCCTGACATGTGAGTGTCTGCTCAGCCGCTGATGGATAGGTGGGGATGGCATTTTCCCGGCGCACAAACGAACAAGGAAAAGTGAAAAAGCGACAGACCAGAACCGACTGCAATAATTGGGCTGAAGGCTCAGGTAGTGAACTAGAAAAGGCCTGTGATGCATTATTCATCTGAGGAGCAGAGCGGCCGTGGCGACAAAAAGCCCCTGTAATGTTTCAGGGGAATTACAGCAGTGATTAGATTGTGGGGGGGGGGGGGGAGATTGGTGGCCATTGTGTTTTCACTCCTTCGCACCAGGAAGGGAAAAAAAAAACTGGGAGAGATTTCTGTTTCCAAATAGAGTCAAACAGGAATAGCACCTGCGTCTTGTTCCTGATATCTGTGGGAGGCAGTCTGAGGCTGGAACAGCTGCCGCGGATGAGGACGTTGAAACGGGCTGATTTGGAGGCAGGCGTTCAACACTGAAACTGCTCCATCTGGTGGTTGCTTTGGGTAGTGTGGCCTTTATGGTCCAGCAGCAAGGAGACAGACTGGGCGGAGGGCAGCGATACTCAGATAATGACGTCGCCCTTATTTTTTCCTCGCCGGAAGGCTTTCAAATAAATATTGCACGCGTTTTTTTTTTTTTATCTTTTGATAATCTACTCACATTTGAAAGTTTCTCTTTTGGATGGCAGAAGCAGAGCGCAGCGATTGAACCACTCACCACGTTGTGTTTCAGGAGGTAGAACCCATTTGGACGTAACCCTCAGCCTGTGCGCCAGTCGAACTGCTACAAAACCCTACCAGCTAAACACAAACACACACTTGACGTGCCTTCAGTCAGGTGGGCTTTCCCCTCTGTGACCCTCGACGGGGCCCCTGCTGGTCCACTTGGCACTCAGATTCGTGTGTTCAGCCAGGTCTCAGACTGGCCTAATGCCCCCGGGGGGGGGGGGGGGGGGGGGGGGGGGGGGGGGGGGGGGGGGGGGGGGGGGGGGGGGGGGGGGGGGGG
>JASSRZ010000007.1:13273656-13291481 GCA_032164315.1 Malacoctenus gilli
GGCCAAAGCCCCCCCCCCCCCCCCCCCCCCCCCCCGCCCCCTGCGCCATCACCCACCGCCGCTGCCTCCCACTCAGGGCCTCGTAGCTGCGTGATATACTGCGATGCTGTACAGCTGCCCAGAGCGGTCGTCAAATCATCCATAACATCCTCATAGAGAGCCGGGGCGGGTTCCTCCTCTCTCTGCAGTGCAACCGCCTCCTCGGCCCGGAGATGTGCAGCGGAGCACGCCAAACAATACGCTGCTCACTTCTTCTCTGAGAACTCCTCCACTCTAATTAAGATGCAGTGTGACCAATGCGGGGAAATGAAAGAATTCCCCTCCGTGCTCGTCCAGCAACATGGGCATCGTTGCATGGAAAACATAGAAGTAACTTTGTTCTCTTAAACATACGATGTTCGATGAGGGCTTCCTGTATGAAAGAGGTGATTAAAGAGACTAATTAGTGCGCTGACGTTCATTATGCTCCTCCGAATCTCTGCAAATTACTCCGTTTGTATGAGGCTGATGAAGCATCGCGATATATGTATCGACAATATCCTAAAGGAATACACTTTAATTTGTGCATGTGTTTACTGTGCATGCACGATTCATGTCATCAAGTTCCCTCTCTCTCTAATATGATCAGATCAGCATTTGCGAGCGGAGCACCAGTCGGGGAATCGTTGCGCTTAATGACTTCAAAGCGGGGGAGTCTTGTTGTACAAGTACCCGTATAGAAGGGGGGGGGGGGGGGGAGGGAAAAAAAAAAACCTCCGTGTGTCAGCAGCTGCCAGCTCGAGCCCTCGGAGGGTCTTGTGTGTGAGGCTTTGTCATTTGTCTGAGAGCGGGGCACCAGAGAGCGAGTGTTAATCTCAGCACTTTCCCATTTAGAGCCAGGTAGGCTGCGGTCCCAATCCCAAGAAGAGGAACGCTTTCATTACGGAACAAACACTCAGGCCACCGGGGACCTGCCGCCTCTTTTTTTTTTTTTTTCTTTTTTTTCCCCCCAGCGTCAACGGATGGACAGAATTCACAAGCGATGTTACATAAGCACAGCCGAAGGAGCGCGCTGGTGCGAACACGGCTGCATTCGCATGTGCACGCATGCTGTATATGCACATTTCTTCCCGCAATTACGAGCTGCTTTTTTTTCTCCCAGACATTTCCCGTCCGCGGTTGGGAACGGCTGTGACAGGAACGCTGCGGGGAGCTCACTCATCCGACACAAATGCACCTGACGGCAAACACAAACAAGCCCTTTGGTGGGTGGTAATTGGGGAAGCTTGTTGAGGTACGCGAAGTGGCCGGAGATGGGGTTGGAGGGTTGTTTTTTTGCCCCCCCCCCTTAGCGGTGGCAGATCTCACGTGGCATCTCTGAGAACATCTGCGAAGCCGGCGCGTCAGTCCAGAAACACGCCGCCCTCACTGTCCCGCATCTCACCAGCGTCCTGCTCCGCCGTCACGCCTTTTTCCGTACGAAAAAGGGACGACCGGGCGACTGACAGATTGCTGCCGGTGAGGCGGCAGGATGACGCATCCGGACAATGGTGGCCATCGCGGGTGTTTACCGGAGGAGCCCCGTCCTCTCTGAGGCCCTTTTTTTTTTCGAGCGGAGAAACGCGACTCGTGCCTCTCGGATAACCAACTCGGAGCGGCCTTCTTTTGGGTGCCTGCTCAGAGCGCGACAATGCCAAGCTGAATCATCGGAGGAACGGGGTCGTTGAATTAGTCAGAGCCGCTGTTACATAAGTGAGTCACTCAAATCTGGTTGATCTTTTATGTCTCGGTTTTTACATTAACACAGGATTTACGGAGCCTGCAGAAGTTCCCTTTCCACTGTGAGCCACAGGCAAAGGACTGTGCGCGCGTTCATTCAAGGCTCATTGACTCGTGCGTTATGATACTCAATCAACGCAGTGATCAAAGCAAAGGCTAACGCTTTCTCACCTCCACCAGTCAGTACGAAAAGAGCAAAGAATAATGACGGGTTTCTTTGTGAATGATCAGATAATTAAGTGCTAAAAGGTTCGTGAAAGGACATTTTTTTTCCATATCCTGAACATGCCAAAGAGCTTGTTACCAGTCCGAAAGTCCATATCACCGAGGACAAATGTCGATGCAGCAGGAGTGTCCAGTTAGCTCTGCTGTCTGGGAAAACATTTGAGTTTATATGTGTCTCAGCGTGAATCGCTCCATGTCTTTGGATTGAAAGGTTTACCAGGCAACAGGCCTGAGCAGCAAGGACATCGCTGTTTCTTTCTGCTTATTGAAAGGCTCTTGAGATGTGCAAGACTTCAATGTGATGCACTTCACAGAGGTCACGACATTGTTCAGCATCACAAACTCACTTTTGAGGTGAGAAAAGAAGGTTGAACTTTGTTGGTTTCAAAAAATGTGCAAAAACTACTTCAATTAACACGTTTAGCACAACACTTCAATGCGAACAAGTGAAACACACTTCAACTTATCTTCATAAGGAAATATTTGGAAGTCTAAATGCCATTTGTTGTGTTTTTACATTTTTTCTTTTTGATTTGTTTTAATGTATCTCTGTTTTTATATTCTTGGTGTCTGTAAAAGTGTGAATGGTCTCGTGTCTCGCGCTGTACTTGCCTTTCATCCATTGCATTTATTTGATATGGTTTCATCAGGAGGCTGTCGATTGTCGGTGCAAGCGCCGGATGAAAGGTAATGAAACTGAACACCGAAAGAAGTAATGGTATATCTAAATGTAGACATCATATGAATGTAAATATATATATCTTCTAATTCCAATTACTTTGGACTGTGGGTGGGATCGAGGACAGCTGATGTCGGGGAAACAAACATGATTAACTGGAGTCTCCTGGATGTGTAGGAGGCAGCAGGAATATAAGTTAATCAGTGAAACACCAGCCTGGATAGTAACATCTGTCCCAATCTCTAGCTCATTGTTTACAATCATGTAGCCCACAGATGAATGAATGAATTTCCTTTTCATTACACAAACAACCCCCCCCACCCGTTTCATTTTAAAGCAATAGTGTTTGCCTGAGAGATTAGAACAAAACCAGCCAATCAACAACCTGTTTCTTTTTCTCTCGAAGGTCTGCAAGAAACTCTCAGGCCTAAACTAAAACTCCTTTCAGTTGTTCTGTCAAAATTGACTCCGAGTACAGGACCACCTGATAGGACCATTACTGGGTTGCAGCCTGTAGAAAAGGCAAGGAAGCAGAAAGCTACCCAATCATATTTGAAGCAGCCAATTCCACCTGGTATGAAAAAGGCTTACGGGGTCTCGGTTTCGGGTCAACGCTGGAACGGGGGATTTGGCTCTCCCAAAGAAACACACTGACTTGTCTCTCACACTCTTTTGCGATGCCACGTAACAAACAGGAAGCAAACAAAAAAGGCTGTAACCAAATTGTGACCAGAAAACTCATGCAAGCGGAGGATCGTTCATTGTCACTGGAGCCGTCAGTGAAGTATTGAGAAAGAAAAAGGAGCCAAATGAAGCTTGCCGGATGAATGAAGTCCCCGCAGTCCGTCCACGATGTCAGCGATTGGAAGTAAGCCCCCGTAAATTTAGCCTCATGCCTCCAGCGGGGACGGCAAACGAGGGGCTGCCGGTTGAGGCGTCGCGGTGCCGTCCGGCCCGACGCCGAACCCCGCCGCGACAATTCAAGCCGCTCTCATTGCCCTGGCCGCTCTCCCCGGACAGGTCTGCAGGGGTGGCCGGTGGTGATCGATGAGCGGTGGCGTCAGAGCCAGCTATCTTTCACCGCCACTTCCACTGCCCCCGCTCGCGGTCATCTATCCTCCGTGGGTGTCGGCGCTGTCTGGGAGCCGTCCCGAGAGGCCGGGTGGCCCCCGGCGACGGATGGCCGCGAGCGTAGCGGGCAGAAAATATCCCTCTGGCGAGCGGCGCCCCTCGCTTGCCGTCCATTTACCTGACTCCTCTCCGCATTTCATCTCACTCCCCACGGAGCGCGCTGTTTATAATGATGAGCTGCTGACGGCTTCCAGAAAACGCTTAATTATAGGTGCGAGGAAAAACTGGATGCTGGAGGGGGAGGCAAGGGGGGACGGGGGGGTGGGGGGACAGGGAAGGGGCAGGGACATGCATCAGACATGCGCCACTGCTCTCTTCATACAGGGCAATCTATTAAAATAATAAAGCCCAGCCTTGCGCTGAAGGTTGAGCCCACAATAAAGCTGACAGCGAGCCGGAGAGAGAGGAGCTACGACGCCGAGTCACCGTCAGGCGAATAAACAAAACGAATGCCCGGCCGTGTCGGCGTCCACTTTATTAGCCGCGCTGAACCCCCTCACACGGAGTTAATCGCTTCCCTTTAAACTCGGACACACTCGCGTATTTCATCATTACCCCCCCAAAAAAGCCGCCCGTGAATCACTCGACAAAAAGTGCGACAAAAGAACCAAAGGTCGGTCCGCGCAAGCCTCGGCGCGTCCGACAGGGCGACGGGATCGGAGCGCGGCGAGGCGCTGCGTCTCGGCATGCGGCGAGAGGGAACGGCGAGGCCAAGAGGCCGTGGTGAACCCCGACAAAGACACGAAGAGGTTCCGCGCTCTCCGTGTCTGCTGTAAAAGTGTCCTCACCCCAGACACTCTTCATCTATCACCTGATATCGCTCGTTCCACCACTACGCTAAATTGGATAATGAATCTCTCCCCCCAAGAGATGCCGCGGATGGATAATTTGTTGGCTAAATTACGAGCCGGGGACGTATTGCATCATTCGAGGTGCGAGATATCAGCGTGGTTAAATGGATGCAACCTTTTGGATAAGTCCACAGCAGTAACATGAGTGAATTAGGATCCAATGAAGACGTAATTAACTGTGCAGAGAGGGACTCATTAAGCAGAGTCACACTGACTCTGGTAATGAAACGCACCCGAGTCAAATATGGTGTCAGCCCATTGATACGCCGGTTATGATGTGGCAGGTGGCTTTAACCGCCTCCTTTTAATTCCCATTTTTCTAACCAGTTGTCACGTTTATGTGGCGCTCGGGGAGAGCGCAATTTTCTCACACAACTTTTCTCAACGAGTGGTTGACAAAGTGTTTAAGTTCTTGGTCGCTGACCATAAAACAAACTGTAAAGATGGAAGAAAAGGGTGGAGGAAGAGTTTTGGTCAGCAAAAAATGTTTGCATTTTCCTACGGTATTTCAAAAATAATAATTTATTATCGTCTTCAGATTTGGATAAGAAGCTTCATGCTTTTGTCCCTTTTTAAGCCTATACTTGCAAGCCAAAAGAACTTGAATTGTTGACCACGTAACTCACTTTTGACCAACTCATCTGTACTTCTCTCTGTTTGCGGGTTCTGCTGAATCTTGGACCAGCGCTTCCGTCTTCTGATCGCAAAGAAACAAACACTGCGCTCAGCTGAAGCTAACGCTTCGGTTATAAAACCAACCTCAAAACGCACTTTTACTCACTGGCTTTTAACCCAGCATGAGACCTCGCTCTGTTTTTTGCAGTTTTATGTGTTCTTTGCCGTCTTTATTTCTTTCTTTACCATCCTTTTTCTTATAAACCCCCCTCCCCCGCCCCTCCCCATGCACAGCACTCTGTTTCAGCCGTAGCTGTTTCACAGCACTTTACCAGTAAAGTTGATTTGATTTGATGCTAACAACAACAAGAACCTGGCTGTCGACAGCATCAGATGAAGCGTCCTCCGACTCCCGCCGCTTCAGAGTGATGCACATCCAATATGAAGGAGTAAAGACCATAGGGGGCGTTCCAACAGCCGAGTTTAGAAGCACAAGTAAATCATTGACGGCTTTGTCGATATTGTTTCATTTCGAGTGACGGAGGGAGTTGTAGTTTTGGCTCCTCTCATACTAATTCAATCAAGCCAATTTGTTCAAATCAGATGAAAGAAAAAGATGCTGGTTCACAAAGATGTAACATGAACATTGGTTCTCTTTCGACTTCTGCACTCTACCTTTAAATAGCAGCGAACACTAAGTTTTTATACACTTTATCACCGTGCACCGACCCGTTTTCACCAGTTTTTCACAGCAGCACACATGTGTGCATGCGTGCTTCGATGTCCGTGACACCGCTAAGTGTGTCAGTGAAGCCCGGGTGGCAGATTGATGTCCTCCGCCTGAACTCTGAGGCCTCGCATGCAAACAGCCGCCACGGCGGACCAGCATGACCCGCCGACCGCCACGCGCTGGGATTTATGTGTTTTCCTCCTAATTCAATCATGTTTTGGGTCGCTCCAAAATATTCAACATAACTGCAGGAACAAAGTGCTTCAAATTTGAGGGCATTAAACCAATTTTCAATGAGGCAATAGCAAACAAAAAACAAGCAAGAGTGGAATCTAACTGAACCAAATTGAATTTGCCAGTGACCAGAGCCGTTTCCAATACACACTTTCATGGGAAGTTTGTCCTTTTGCAGCGTATGTGTGTGTGTGTGTGTGTGTGTTCCTCCCCTGTTGCAGCTTCCTGCTCGTGGAGGTTTGTGCAGCCACGCGGGGTGGGGTGAGGTGGGGAGGTAGGCGGGGGGGGGGGGGGCATTCAGAATCCACGGAAACGACACGTTGGCGCGAGTTAAAAACTATTTCAGGGCGAGGAGAGAAATCACGCTCGTCCCGATGGGAGGTAATAACGCGCTTCGGAATCGCACAGTGTCCGCGGGGAGCGAGGAGAGAAAGCGCAGAGACGTGGGCGAGGTTGGCGGCGCCGCACTGCCGGCGTACGCAACGTACGCTTCCCTTCCCGAACGCGGATCATGCGCCAACATACAAATGCTCGGAGCTTTTCAAAATAAAAGCCGTGGAAAGTTTCCCACGTCAGTCCCGGCTTGTTTATGGCTTTAACTGTTTGAATCTGATTTTCTCCTCATCATATCTGGATGTGTGACAGACAAAGACCCCCCCCCACCGGCGGTGTCGCTCGGGGGGCAATAAATTTAAAGCAGAGCTGCGTCCAGATCAATTTTTCCCACTTGTTACACCTCCGTACCTGCCGTACTTCTTTTTATCCCCCCCCCCCACGACTCCCCCCTCCCCCTTTAGGCTTTATGTGTTTGTGGATTCTGCCCGTCCCTCCCAAGCGACGATCCCCGGCGGCTTTCCGGCATCCGATGAATTCCTACTCACCTGCGAGGTGAGGTGAGGGGAATTTTTTTTAGCCCCGGCACCGACCCCCCCCTCCTCCTCCTCCTCCTCCTCCTCCTCCTCCTCCTCCTCCTCCTCCAAAAAAAAGCAAGGTTACAGAGTTATCTTTTGATGATGTCCCTGATGATGACCCCAGGGACACCTTTTCCATGAGCACCCAACTCATCTCTTATTCATAAAATCCCCCCCCCCCCCGCAATCAGGTGCAGAGGAGAGGGCGAGCGGAGCATGATGAAATTCATGAAGCGCCAGCAGAGGCCTCTCCCACACAACAGATTCTGGTTTTAATAAGGCTTGTTACGGTGCCCCCCCTGAGGGGGGGGGGGGGGCAGACGTGCAGCGGCGCGGGCCGTTCCATATGGATGTTGGTTGTTGGGGTTTTTTTTGCGACGGATGCAGCCACTTTTAGGGCGCCGCGGCGCGAGCGGAGGGCGGCAGATGTCACGCGGCGCACTTTCCTTCATGCCACCGTAATTCGATTCCCGGCTTGTGTTTTTTTTTTTTTTTGCCAAGCAGCCAATCGGGCGAGGGGGGGGGGGCGAAACGGAGGGCGGGCGAGGCGGCGGAGGTGGAAATTTATCATCAATTTCGAAACATTTCACAGGATGCTCTTCAAAGCGTTTTATTTTTCTTCTCCTTATCTGGCGTTCGAGACGCTGTTTTTTTTTTTTTCTCAAATAACACCTTTTCGGAGCGACGACCGCTGCAGCGGCGGGCGCTCGGCGGCGGGTTTTGCCGCAGAGACGGGAGCAGGGAGCTCGTGCTTCCTCTCCTCCGGTCACTGCCGGTGACCAGCACCTTTCTCTCTGACCCGAGGTCAGCCGAAAGTAAAAAAAATTCCAACGTGGTGTCGCGTAACATGCCGGAGTTAAACTCGGATACGTGACTGACTGGTTTACCATTCATTCAGAGCTCGCGATTATAGCAGCTGGAGGCGGGAACATTAAGGAGGCAGAGCGTCGTCGTGGCGATTGAGAGGGTCGCGGTTCCTGCAGCTCGTTCCTGCAGCATCACAGGGACTCTGGTTTCCTCCCCAAAGACTGAAAACATGCACACGAGGTAATTTTTGCAGACGACATTTTTGTGTCTCTCTGTGTTCGCTCCGCGATGGACTGGCGACCCGTGCGGGGGTTCAGCCTCCTCCTTTCCGAGGTGCGATCACTTCTTTCCCTCGGCCGACTTCTCAGATCTCTTTTGGCTCGTCGAGGAAATTCAAAGAAAAAACATCTGCAGACGAACCGTTCACTTGTTCTTTTGAAACCGCAAGAGAAACACAGGGCTTGAGGGGGTTGTGTGGGAGGGAGGGAGGGGGGAGGGGGGGTGGGGGGGGGGCAGCGCGCCCAGTGCCTGCCGAGGCCTTTAAAAGGAATTGCTGAATGAAACGTGGCGCTTGGTGCTCGTTCCGCGCCCATAGAATCAGCGGGAGTCGGCTGGAGTAATTGCACCCACGCCGTTCTGTAGTGGATGTGACAGGGCCGGGCGTTGGGCTCATTTGGATGGACGTCCAGCGGCTCCAGTGTTTCCCTGCTGTGACGTCCAGACGAAATGAAAATGGGATTGAGAAAAGAAAAGAAAAGAAAAGAAAAAAAGCCTCCCGAAGCTCGTTCAAAATCACAATTAGCCGCTTCAGACTGCTGCCAGCTTCCTTTTTTTCCCCTCTCTCTCTCTCTCTCTCTCTCTCTCTCTCTCTCTCCTTCTCTCTGAGATAAATAACATACAGTATGGCCACAGGCTCACTGTAAGACCATAACCGCCGTGATTGATGACTTAGTGTCAGGCAGCTTTAATAAGACTACATGGACTAACTGGATTAGCGGACTGCTGGCTGAGATTGGAAAACGAGATATATGTTCCATGTGCTCTGAAAAGTGTTTTTTGTTGTTGGTTTTTTTCGGCCTGGTTAATCGATCGCTGAAATCTCCAGCAAGTGTAAATAAGGAGCGCGAGATTCAGTCAACCTCCAACCCGGGGCTCCCGGCCCCGGCCCCCCGATAAACAACGAGGCGGTCCGGTAAGGGATCGATGCCGGGTGCCCCCGAGGTGTTGCCCGCCGCGCACGCACATGCAACTTATCTCGCCGAAGTGAGCCTCGACAGCTGAACATGAAAGCGAACAAGACGTCGAACCCCCGAGGTCCCGTCGAAGGATCGACGGGGACGCGGCGGCACAGCCTGGAGTGGTCTCTGCACGCAACGCGGTAGGGGGAGCTGAGAGGCTGAGCTGCCGGAGAGTTTCAAGGTGAGGGGAGCAGTTTGGATCCTCACGATCGCGCAAAACAGGGAATGACGCTACTGAACTGGACTGTTTTTGCGAAGCTCGGGAAGTTGCGGGCTCACCGTGAGTCAAAAGGATTAAAAAAAAATCAGATTTAAGGGTCCTTGTGGGAGCCTCTCAGCACAGAAACGTGTGGCTCAAGTTCGGAAAGGCTTCGAGCCCGGCGCTGACCTCGAGTACGGCGCGTCAGTCGATTTCTTGCTTCTTCCTCGGCTCTGATGTCTTGTCCCGATGACACGCACAAAAACATCCGATCCCCGTCCGAGCGATCCCCGTCCTCACTTCGGGACACGTATACGGGAGGTGATGCAGGTTTGCCCCCCCTGTTGACAGGAAGAATAATCAGCCGTTGCCAGTCTTGTTTTTTTTGTGTCCATGGACTGCTGCAAGGAACAAAATAATTGCTGTTGTTCTAACGCAGCTGCAATAACTGGGGATTAGGGAAGCAAACGAAGCCGCGAACAGATGTCGGTTGTCTCGCTCGGACCGTCGTCTGTCCACGACTTCACAGCTAATCTAGTTTTAACGAGAAATTAGTTCCTGCGTTTCATTGATCGCAATCGGCTAATGGCTCCATGATGGAGCGTGCCGCGGCGGCAGCGGACGCATCCAATCATGGGACACTGGTGTCATCGCCGGGTGACGGGCCATTAGCGGCGCCTCGTGGAGCCTGACTGCTCCCGGATCAGTTTGGCGAGAGATCTGACGGAAGGGGTGTCAAAGCTATAACTTTTTCGTCAGGGACGGTCATTTCTTAACTAAACTTCCGATCACTAGTTTCCCCTCTGTGACACTGCAGCTCCCAGCGATCCCCGCGACTCACCAATGTGCTCGCACGTCAGCTTCCGCTGCCGTGGCGCGGGCTTGTCTCTGCCGCCGCTTCCGCTGAAGTGTGGGAACTTCCGAGGACCTGACAGCCGTCTCGTTCCTCGGCACTGTGGTTTATTTATAGGGCGTTCATGGTTCCATCTATAAATGTCATCCCCCCCCTTAACACCACCCACCTCCCTGCTGCCCTGTCAGGATTACAGATTACCCGGTGGCATTGAATTTCTCACTGTGTTTAACTTCACTGATTAGGTGGAGACCAACGGAGGGGGCACGCCGTCCTGGGTGCACCCGCCCAGCATCAGTTATCATGAAAGTACTGAAAATACAGTATTTTTTTTATTGTACTTTGTAGTTCTTTAGGAAGCTGTGCTGGGAGAATCTCGACTATGGTGGCCTGTCAAAGTCCCGAAGCCACCGGGAAGGCGAACTCGCAGTGGTGTGCTGTTTTGGCTCTTGTGGTCTGTGGCTTTTTGGTATTTGTACCCCGTTTTTGACAGTGTTTTTTATTTATGTCGTCCTGGCCAAGGTCAAAACGAATATAATGCACTTTATCTGAGATCTGCGCCCCACATGATTTATCACGCTGCCAACGGATGAGAGGAGAGAGCGCACGCCATTCGTCATGGTCGCGATTTGGATTTTTTGGCAAGCGAGGAGCATTTTTTAACAACTTTTCGATGCCGCGATGAAACTCCAGTAACTCTAACTGAGCCTTACAGTATCAAAGTAACATATTCCTTAAGAGCCACTGTCAGAAGTAAAGCCCCCCCCCCGCCCCCGCCCAACACCAGACCCAGCTGGGTGCGTAGGACTAGGCTCCTGCACTTGGCGGTGTGCAGCAGCTGTCAGCCCCTCCAGACGGCCGCGCTGCAGACCGAGCGCGCCGCCAGCGCGGAGGGAGCAATAACGCGGATGGTCTTCTCCCAGCCGGGAAGGGATCATCGGGAGCTTCGCCATGGCAACGGCAGCCCGGAGGTGGAGGTGGAACATTCTGCTCAGGTGCTTTGCTTTTGACCTCAAGGCTCAATCGCCGTCTCTGCAGCGAGTCTGAGAGGAGAAGTCGCTGCGATTTAGGAGTCGTGTGATGAAGCTCGGTGGTTCTGCAGGAGAACAGTTTAGTGTGAAAAATCCAACCATGAAATTAACTTGATAACTGTTATTATGGGAGTTTTGATGTGTACAGGAGGAGAATTGAAAAAGGTCCAATTTCTTTCTTTCACTCTGTCTTTACAATCATATCATCTGACTTCTGGCACCTCGTACTTTTATTCTAACTAAACCCTGAGAAGCAGATTTTACTTGAAGACAGAATATCCTCTTATGAGACAGAATTACCTGTGAACTCAGTATTATCGCGCTAATTTTAAGGTTTTTTTGTCCTTTTTCGACTGAATTTTTGATGTTTCATTCTCTTTTTTTTTGTGCTTATTTCAAGCCAGGAAAATATCTTGAAGAAACTGTTTTCGGTGGAAAAGTAGCAAGAAATCACAAAAATATCTGTACGGAGCACAAAACGATCAGTTCTTTTCGAAGTCCTGGAAGTTAAAGCCTCAGTCCTGGAAATTACCACCCCGAAAGCAGCAGCATAAAGTGGCGGCACAAGCTGCGACGTCGCCTCCGAGGCACTGGAAACACTGATCCGATCTCTGCCAGCGTTCACAGCTCGTTGAACTGAGTCAAGCGGCGTGAATGGGCGGAGCGGAGTTCCGTGTCTAATTTGCCGTCCTCACCGCCTCGCCGCCTCGGCTCTGTCCGACACACAATGCGTCCCTCTCTTTCGCGAAGGCCTGTATAGCCCGTCAAACGCCTGTTTTAACCTTCGGGATTGTGTCGGTCCATTTGTTGGGGTAACGACGGGCACGTTTTGAATTCGCCGGAGGTCGAACTTCCCGCGTTACTCTTTTAAACGGCGATTAAACTGACGGAGCAACATTTACAGTACATTCCCATCCATCGCAGTTATGGAGACTTTTAAAGGTGACCTCTTTTATCGAGGCCTCTGTTACAGCCATTCCCATATAATGCATAGATGAGCTGTTCCGCATCCTAATTCGGCTTTCTGTGAGATTATTATGGATTCAACTGAGAACAGGAACACAGAAAACACAGGCTAAAGCACTCAGGCCTAAAGCCTTCTGGACCCGCTGCCCCTAGAAACCAGCCTTTTACGCGACAGTTTGTGTCCACACGGGGGTTTGATTCGCCCTGCTGATGGAACCAATCACTGAACTGCCCATTAGGTTCACAGCTTGTCCAGCGGCGCTCTGTCACCATCCCCCTTCAAACAGGGGACGGGCGTTCATTTTCGACGGCGTGCTAAGCGGCGTGCCTGGGACACCCTGCGCCTCCGCTGTCTGGTCGCTGCAGCAGAGCGCCGGGAGGGTGCTGACCGTGGGGACGACTCGGGTCCGAAAAGTGGACAGCGATGCTCGGGGATAGACCCGGTTGTTTGCGTCGCTGGCGTCGCGGCTCCGAAGCGTCGTGTCCAACGGCTGACCGGAGGAAGCGCCGACGTTTCTCGACTCCGGCTTCCTCTTCCACACCTCCCTTGACGTTCAGTACGCGGCAATCACTTCAGACCGGAGGCTACCAGCAGATCCCGTGAGGAGATTTGCAGAGCTTTTCCTTCCGCTCCTGTCAAATTTGGTGGCCTATTCCTATTGGCTGGAACACCGTGCAGCACACTCGCAATTGTGCTTCTACTTCCAAGGCCCCTGTTGTTGTGTGCTGGGCAGTCTTGCATTCCCAGCGCCTGTCGACTGGAATCATCATCCGCTGAGAACGTCACACCAACTGTTAAAGGCAGTTTAGCTTCTTTGCTTGAAATTGCATTAAAAGGGCACTGCTTTCTGAATTGGGTTAGACACAAAGTGGTTGCGTAACGTTATGTCAGTCTGTCTGTCTGGATGATGATGATTCAAAGTGTATCATTGGATTAGTTTGCCTTGTCGTTTGCGTCATCGGTCGGACGTGGAACCACAGAAGGGAGCGCCGTTCGTTGCGCGCGTCTGTCCTGATGGAGGCGCCGCTCTGCCAACCTGGCGCTTTGGACGGAAACCTGCTCGAAGGAAGAAGAGGACGGCCTGCAGGTGCTTCTGCAAGTGACATGCGCTAAGTCGGCTACAAACTCAAACAGCGTGTCTGGAATCCAACGAAGTCGCAATGTTTCTGTGTCGATGACAATCGTGGCCATTGATCACGACTGGTGAAGCTGTGATGTTTGATATTGTGACATCTGGCTTGAGGCGATCGCGGTTGTGTCGGCGGATGTACGAGACCTTGGTTTAACATTGCTTGCTTGCTTGATGCCTTGATAAGCCCAGATTGCGCTCATTAATTATGGAAAAAAAAGAAAAGAAAGCGTGCACTCTCACACGCACATGCACTTAAGGGCTTCCTGACGCGACGCGGAACAACAATTTGTCATTATCAAGCTCATTAAAACCGACAGCGGGGGCACTCGTCGACAAACAAGGTGGCGGTTGCATAACTTCTCCCCCCCCCGTTGCCCGCCGATACAGGCACTCACAGAGGAAGGTCTGAAGGAGTTTCACCGAAGAGCGTGCCAGCGTCAAGTCCGCCTCAGCTTGTCCAGAAAAGCCAAACGACGACCAAAATTTTGGGGTCGATCCTTGTTGGGGTTTTTTTTTCCTTAAAGCGCCCGAGAAAATCGCCGGCGAACTCACGGAGCCTGCCGTCAAAGGTGCAGCCACATTCTGTCGGCTCATTAGCGGACCGGTCGTGAGGCGCCACCTTCCGAGACGCGTCTCCAGGAGGCGGACCCCCACATCAAAGCCGGGCTCGTTAAAGAGGGGGGGGGGGGTCACGAAGACGCCGCCGCCGCCAGACTCTCTCCTCGCTGTCACAGCGAGCACGCGGAGTAACTGAAGGCGTCCGAGCCAACCGCTGCGCGTTTAGGGGGCTTCAAATATTAAAAGCAGCCCGGAGGTGGGTGAAGGGAGGGGAGGGGGAGGGGAGGGGGGGCGGTGAGATGACGGACGACCTCAGCAGCAGAGCCCGCACAGCCATTCGTTTAAGGTTTAAGTCTAATCTGATTTTTAAAAGGAGCCGCTATTCGATTAGCGTGAGGACTAATGAACAAATGAAAAGGGAAACTCATGAATGCTGCGGTGGGGGGGGAGGGGGGGGCGAGGCTGGAGAGGAGAAGCAGAACACCTTCCTGGTCCTTCAAGTTTGACTCTCCTCAATGAAAAAATCGGTTTTGACTTCAGTTTAACGACATCAAACGTCAAACATTTGTTTATTAAGGTCCTTTTTTTTTATTCTGGCATTTGGGGCCCCTCACCTGCGTTTGCATGCACCCCAATGGGTGTTTTTGAGTAGAAGATGGAAACAATACCAGTGCTGACAAATGTCAGCCACCTGTAGTGACAGTGTCTACGAGACTGTGACAAGCATCAGTTTTTTTCAGACTTCCAGCGAATGAAACAAACACCACATCTCCATCTTCACCGAGCGCCGACGTCACGCTGCGTCCAAGCAGGCAGCCCTGAGGACAACCGCAACCGATCCTCCCCGTCTTTGTGCATTCGAGTCGTTGCCTCGTCCCCCCCCCCCCCTTTTTCCTCTGCGCCGTTTGTTGTCTGAAGAGCCTTTGATCCTCGGCTGTTTGTCTTTACGTCTCCGAAACTCCGAATGTTTTTCATGTTTGCTTGTTAGATCCCCGCCGACCCGCCTTTGATTCGCCCACCTTCGGACGTGTTTCGCGCTCTGGACTGCACCTTTTTTTTTCTTTTTTTTTTTCCTCCTCTCCACGCTCCCTGTGAGACCCGGTCCCCGCTGGTCTCTGGGCTGCTGCTCGTGTAGGTGGTTCGGCGGCAGAGCGGCTGAGGTCGCTGCGGTTTGCCAACCCTGAGGAATGCTGAGCTGCCTCAACAGGTAGAAACTTTGATCCTTTAAGAGCGGAAGGAAAACATCATAAAGAAGACTGTATTTCAAAATATCACAAGTTAGTACGGATGAGTGTTAAAATCTCACCAGGTGGTCCAAAAAAGCATCGCGAGGAAGGACGAAATCGCCTCTTTTTTCTCTATTATAACATTTTTTGAGCTTTTTTGCTGTTTCCTCCGATCATCCCTCATGTTGAAATGTATTTACCGCCTTCATTCTGCATGTTCAAAAGAAAAAAACTAAGAAATTCAACATTTAAGAAGAAAACCAGTGAAAATCTGTGTCTGTGTGACAGGTCACCACCTGGGTGGAGGTTTCGTTCCTTCCTGTTTGTGGAGAAAGCCTCCTCGCCGCCTCCGTTGGCTCCATTGTATGTAATGATGCGAGTGGATGGCGGGGTCGTCCCAGCCTTGGCAGCGCCCCTCGGACCCTCAGGCCGCTGACTTGGCAAGTCCGCGTACGGTCTGTCCCCCCCTAGCCCCCTCCCTCAACCTTTGAGATGGCAGAAGACACGGAGACCTCCTTGGAACAGACTTCAGGCGCTGCAGGTGGCAGCGATGACCCCCGGCGGCCCAGTCTGATCCGTCTCGCTGGCAACTCTCCGGTGAATTACTCGCCTCTTGGCCGCCGCTCTGAAGAGAAGAAGAAGAAGAAACTGCTGAGGGGTTTGTAGCCTCGGAACAAAGTCACATTCATTCGGCGGAGAGGCCAAATTCCCAAACGGGCGGCGCATCGATCAATAAGTTCGTCAACGCCGATAAAGTTTTGCTCGCTGGTGCTGAGTAAGCACTCGGTGGTGAACTGGGACCTCTGGCTGCGAGTGTATGAGGGTGGAAAAATAATACATTCTTCTTTCCGGCTCAGGCTTTTACTTGGAAACTGTCTGCGAGCTGCAAAAAAAACAAAAAAAACAGTCTCCTGACTCCCGTCCATGTCCTGAATACCACAAATCACAGACCTAATTAAAGCTTATCGCACTGAAACAAAGTGCCTGCGTTCGTCGGACCGTTCCGATTTACGAGTTTCAGAATTCATGTGTTAAACGGCGGCGCTCCGCTTTTTCCTCCATAGTAAAACCGCCTCACTGGAACTCAAACTTTCAGTCTGATTGGAAGCTTCGATGAAAGACACACTCAAGACTGACTGTGTTCAATGAGTGAGTTCATTTGGCCTTGGAGGTAAAAAGCAGGGCAGAATACAGCTCTTTGTTGTGTCTTCAGGTGTCTTTAGGTGAACACAGAAAATTCCGGAATGTTTTGACATTTTCATACCTGAACTCAGCTCCTTTTGTGAACGGGTCTCTTGATTCCGTGATGACATCACCACCGACTGCTGGATTACCTCCGACAGGGGATCACCTCGGGGACAACCTACATAAATACCATCTCCGCGGTAGGGAGCTCAGCACGGCTCTCTGCGGGCTGAACTTTGCGCGATAAATATCAATCGAGAGAAAAGGATAAAAGGACCCGAGGTTCCCCGAGGTTTGCGAGAAGACTCAAACACAAAAAGTGCGGAACCAAATTCTTTTGACACCACGGCAATTTCAGGAGCTTCTGAGAATCGACGTTTTATACTGCTGCCTTTTTTGTTCACTCGGAATCGGCGTCTTCTGAGACGGGCGACAAAACCTTTTGCTAACGGGTCCCAAGGTGGGCGAGTCTCGAGATGGATTCATGTCAGTGTGAAAGCTAAAAAACGCTGAAACGATGCCACCAGTAGCCCCGCCTCCCCCACTCCCCCCCCGCCGACTCCTTTTATCGTCACAGCCCTACTATATTTGCAACAACCTTTTCAGTGGTTTCGTGCGGACAGATTCTGTTCCATATAGGATGATGTTCTTATAGCTTACAGTTACAGGATGCGAGACAGTATTTTCGTGTGTGTGTGTGTGTGTGTATGTGTGTGTGTGTGTGCGAGCGTTGGGGGCTGCACCTCATTAATGCTGAATATCCAGTCCTTCCAACATGAAAGCAACATGAAAGACGTCCAACTGTAAGTTACACTAACGTAAACACATCATCTGATGTGTGAGCGTCACATCGAATCATATTTATTTCTCGTTCATCAGATGGTAACGTAGGACTCAAGGAGCTTTGGAGTTGATTGACAAGATCAACAGAAGCAAGAGATACATTTGCGTGCTCGCATCGCCGCACGTGTCTCCGTGTGTCCACGTGTGTCTGCGTACGTGCATGCGGACACATGTGCATGCAAAAGAAAATCCGATGTATGGATCGGTGCGCCTCATCAAACAGTGGTGGAAACACTCCCACCAATATGCAGCAACCCTCCCTGAGGACTGTGAGCAGCCTGCTGCTTACAGTCATCTGATCTCAGATGGGTTGTTTTGATGTCTCGACTTACTTCACTTTTTTTTTTTTTTTTACAGCAGAAAGTAACACCTGGGTTATAGAGCGTCTTCCTGGCACTGACTGTTGTGACATCAGCAGAGCCTGACGAGTGAAACTCCTCATAAAAGCCCTGAAGGACCCAGAGACTTGTAAGGTGACTGCTGTTTCATAGCAACACTTTCCTAAGAAGTTTCTGGTAACTTGCGTGACATGGACAATTTCCCCATTGTGGGACTAATAAAGGTGCATCTTATCTTATCGTATCGTATCGTATCGTATCGTATCGTATCGTATCGTATCGTATCGTATCGTATCGTATCTTATCTTATCTTA
>JASSRZ010000007.1:13306606-13319481 GCA_032164315.1 Malacoctenus gilli
GAGAGAGAGAGAGAGAGAGAGAGAGAGAGAGAGAGAGAGAGAGAGAGAGAGAGAGAGAGAGAGAGAGAGAGAGTGCGTGTGTCAAACTGTGTGAAGTATATCTGCACTCCCCTCGGAGTTACTACTAATTACTGTCTCATCATTAGAACAGAAGCCCCTCTTCACTGAGCTATGAGGGCAACAGTATCAAAACATTGCATGTGTGTGTGTGTGTGTGTGTGTGTGTGTGTGTGTGTGTGTGTGTGTGTGTGTGTGTGTGTCAGAGATCACCTTAGAACGCACAGTCAGTGTATCTCAGAGAACAAAATGGAAACAGGAGGAAGTAAACAGGAGCACGTGCTGTGCCTCTTCATGCCTTTCTGCATGACGCGAGCTTCGCCGAGCCTTTCCGACGCAACTTCAACCCATGTGTGCTCACTGTCTTCACACATTCAGTTCATGGGAACGCTGAATAACATTTAATGACGGAAATAATTGCAGCAGGGAATCCAAAATCATTCGACTGCTTCGAGGAATAGAAACAATCATCCAAAAGAAAGAAGGAAGCTGGATGGAGTCTGTTGCTGTTCTAGTCTCTGATTTGAATGAGGAAAAATGATGTAGATTTCTTCTCACAGACTCCATACATGAGTGTTGGGACGTGATCCATCAGGGGTTAAGGATCACACCCAAGCGGTTTGTCATTTGTTGTTGTCGATGGAAAGTTTCCGATCCTCCTTCAGCTACTTTTTGACACGTCGCTGGAGGAAATCAGCCGAAACCAGCTCCCGCGAAACTAAACCGGAACATCATGCGACACTAACGGCTTCCCAGTTTGCAGCCATTAAAAAAACATCAGCTCTCCGACAACATTGCGACTATTGGGTTCCTCACAGGTAAATCCGCCTGCGAATCAGACCAACAGTCGCAGTGACACATGACAAAGTTCCAGTCTCGCTGCTGTCACCTGATATCAGCGCCAACAGTGAAGGATGCTGCTTGTTTAGCCACTTTTTCTCCCTTTTTTTTAGTGTTGTTTTTGTTGCCTAATAATGCCTGCTTTATTTCTCTGCTGCAGTAGTAAAGAGTCAGCATTTCCTGCTTCCTTACAGCTGCCAACACTTCCCACCGCCTCAGGCTGTGCAATCAGGTAACAATGTCCCGGTCAGCTGCACCACATTCACACGTCAGGTGGAGGACGAACAGCATGAGAAAATGTGTTACTGTTTGTCCTTTTTTTGTTTGTCACACCAAATATGAATTTACTTGAAGGCAAAACCGTCCGAAACATTATGTGATAATTGATCGCTTTTACTGACATTTTTAACTACTTGTTTACGAGACAGAAGAAACAAAACAGACAATAGAACTTCAAAATCGACTTGAAATTTTTCCCTTGAGAGTTTTTTTGAAGACCCACATAACTTTTCATGTGATGGATGGTTTTACAGCAGGTTGACACCTTTATTCTGCACCAACAATAAGAAACAAGAGTTGTTTCACTGATGTTTGAAGGTGAGGACATGACTGCAGGAAGCTTGATGTCCTGACAGGTTGTGCAGCACTCCGGGGGGGTTTCGCGCGTCTCTGGATGCTGCCGAGTCTCAGCATCATGGCCATTTTACAATGAAGAGCTTCACCGCTCGACAGATCTTCACGGCCACACCCTCACCTCACACCAAGAACCCAAGGAGGAAAGTTTACTTAAAAAATGACAGTAAAGGTGCGGCTGCTCGTGATTTCCCTCCATTTCCCTCACGAGCGGCACAGAGCGAGGAGACGCGCGTGGCAACGAAGCCACTGGCTCTGACGGGTTCCTGTCTGTGAGCAAACGCTTCCACAGAGATGAACTGAAGAAGGGGGGGGGGGGGGCACGGGAGCAAACAAACGCACGTGACATTCGGTTCGAGGCCCCGCCGTCGCGTCGCGACCCGGGCGCCGGAAGGCAGCGGCATGCCCGCGGCCTCGCCGAACCCGCCATCACTGAGATTATCCGACTCCAGAGGGATCCACGTGGTTTGGCAAAGGAGGCATAAACAACAGAGAATTTGGGGCTAAGTCAAAACACGCTTATCGCTCCCCCTACTAAGAGGGATTAGACCTAGAAAAAAAAAAAAGAGGGCTGCGTTTGCATTGCCTTGCATCCCTCCTCTTCGCCCCCCCCCCCTCCCCTTTCTCGCCTCACAGCAACAACATAACAATTTTCCCCTCCTGGGAATTTGCATCGTGCTTATAGCGGGTCCTCTGCTATACGCAGCCCATAGGGGAAGGCAGCACTGACGTCATAGTGTTGTGCCGGCGGCGAAATGACCAGTCTGACGATGCCGGCACTGAAGGCCGCTTATGTAACTTTGAATGTAAACGGAGGGGAACATGTGCTGCCTGTGCTGTTGTTTCAAGTATCTTGAGTTTGTACAGCACTGTTGAAGGAAGGTGAGAGGATGAATCCTCCGTGTCCATGGTTTGAATCAGCAGAAGCGGGTGTTTGTGCTTCCTAAAGTAGCTTTAATTGGCTTTTCAACTGGAGAAGGACACAAACGCCGAAGTGTGAAATGAAAGGTGCCGCTCACATCAACAAAACAACACACTATTATCTCTTGGTATCATGGCAGTTCTCCTGTGTGAGAGTTTAAGCAGCACATTCTTTCGTTTTTGTTTGGTTTTTTTTACAGCCTGCAGCTTTAATGTTCACTCCAGCCTCTTATCAACATGCCAACAGCTGCGTCGGACGCTAATTCCAGTAGCGCTTCACAATTCATGCCTCCATCCAAAACAGAGGACAAAGTTAGCAATTCAGCAAACTGTAATTTTTACTGTGGGGAAAAAGGGCCTTGACCCTAAAAAGGATAAAAAAAAACAGTGAACTAGTTGGCAGAAAGCAGCTAAAGAAAAAAGCGATGAGATGTAAAGTCACTGCAGGGAGAAAACCAATTGAGATAAATGGGTTGGAACAATGTTGCACTTTAACAGAAGCGGGCCGTAATTGTGAGGTGGACAAAATGATACTTTAGATTACATACAAACCCAAATCCTTTTTCTCAGCTCAGACATGAACTCACAAGTTGGAGGACTCGCAGCAGTCTCTCATTTCTTGCAGCTAAATTTATGATAGAAAAATAATAAAAGAAGTTGTAAAACTTGCCACAAATGTCCGTGTTAGTCTGTCTATACAACGTTATTATACAAATATAAACAGTGAAATAGTTTGTCATTCTTATTGGCTAAAAAAAAAAAACATGTTAATGTTCATCAAGGGATCCATCGCTATTTAACTGTTGTCAGCATCCTTTTATGACTCATCCGGCTTTACTGTGAGACGGTTCCTCTCTGCAGACAATCATAAAAGGAGTGGATCAACGCGGACTTGCTTGAGCCAAGCAACAATGCATCAGTCACTGTCGAGGATGTTTTGCAGACGGCCAGACAGAGAGAGAGCGAGAGAGAGAGAGAGAGAGAGAGAGAGAGAGAGAGAGAGAGAGGGAGAGAGAGAGAGAGAGAGAGAAGGAGAGAGAGAGGGAGAGAGGGCAACAACAACCTGTGGCCATGCATGTTAATGAGGCCTTTTGTTGCATCTGGAAGCCTAATGAAACGCGGCCCGGACCTCGGCGCTCTCTGCTCTGCTGTCGGACACCTCCACATAATGATGTATGGAGCTCTACGCCGCATTACGCTCATCTGCCCTTGCTAAATGCCAGAGCAGCAATTCTGTGTCAAAGGGTTATGTGGCGGTTTTGACCAATGAGGCTTTAAACTCGGGCTGCCGCCGTAACAAAGTGGTGAGAATAACAGCTAAAGGCCAACTACATCGCAGATGAGAAGCCCGGGCTTAATTAATTCCGCTGTTGTGGAGTCGGGTGTGACTGGGCACATTTTATTAGACAATTAACTGAGCATTTGTCCTTTGTTGTTTGATGCGTATTAAAAAGTGCAAGGCCTGGATTTATACTCGAAAAATACAATATAAAGAAGCTCTACTCGTGTTTTTCTATTGTCTATGTGACACATTAGGATGTTTTTCTCATGAGGACACGCTCTGTATTCCTCCCTCAGCTGGACATCGGTTTGAATCGTCGTTCCTGAAACATCTGCTGTTGTGCAGCGTCCTGCGTTTGCGACTCGTTGTAACTCTTAGAGACCATCAAGCACACTCTGCTCTGTACTTTTCCTGTTCAGAGTCTTATTTTTGTTTCGTGTTGTTCTTTTTTTTTCTACATGGCACTGGCGAAGGCGGAGAGAGGCCAACATCATAGGAAACCAGAAGCTGTCTGGGTGGGTGAGCTTCCGTCTCGGCTGCAACAGCAAAAGAGAGATCTGCAACTGAGATAAGGTGCAAAGGAAACCTCCGAAAGACCTCGTGACCGATAGTGAAACGGCAACATTTCCCTTTTTCTTTTCACTGCAGTTACATTGTTTATTCTGTGATTAAATGAAGACAAACACGCACAACTATCGATACATATCAAAGAACAAACATGAGGCATCTCTCTTCGAGGCATCACTTCGTACCCCACATCCAATCGGAATTACAGCTGTTACCTACGATAGCTTTTTATGTTGTTTCTTTGACACACTTCACCAACGTGTGTGAGGAGAAATGAGGGTCCAGTTGAACACAAAGGGCTGTAAGGAGTGAGGAGAGCTATTGTGCATCAAACCGGAGCAACGATCCCTTCATAACTTTGACCTAAACAGACGACTGTTTTATTAAAGGTCTACCTGAGAAAAAAACGTCTCCGCGTTTAGTATCGGCTCCGCCGCTGCAGGGTCACAATGAGCGAGCTCGGTTAGTGTGGTTAAAGAGGCACTCGGGAGAGTTTGGGAAAACAATAACCCCTTTTTATCCTTAACACCAGGGCAGAGCAGCACTGGAGGAGACCCCAGTGAAATTGGAGATTTTTACTTTCAAAGATTTCGCACGCCGACCGCCCACTTTAACCATCGTACTCCAAAATCAGCACCTGAATGCAGCATTTCACTCAAACACATGCACGTATTAATAAAGTGCAGCCTGCCGTTACGTTGTTTACATACAGGGAATAGAAAACCTTTAGAAGGCACAGGTTATATTTGCAGATCTCTCTCTCTTCAAGTCTTCCACACTCAGCCAGGAGCTCAGACGCTGGAGGGTTGCCGGTTTGAGTCCCGCTGCCCCTTCCCACCTTCATCCCACCCACCCGCTATCATCCTTTACTGCTGCCGGAGCAAAGCGCCGCGTCAGCACACGCGTAACTCAACCTGGACCTTCAGCTGCAAGCTCACCTTCCTCCCCGACAGCTGCGAGTTGGAACACAATCCCTCAGCTGCCAGTTGGCACCCATGAATCAACCCTTTTTACGAATCGCACGGCATCAAACACTAAAATAATAGCAGACAAAGACGCCGGAGCACATAATGCCCCGCCAGCCAACCAGCCCCGGAGCCCAGTCGAATGATTTCCCCATCACTTAGCGGCGGCTGCCAGCGCTGTGGAGCAGCTCCGTTCTGATCAACCCCCGCCCCCCCCCCACCCCCGTCCATAAATCAACACTCCGGCTCGTGCGCACACAGCTGGAGGAAGTGCGGCGGTTCGTTTCCTGAAATGTATCAATATCGCACAGAAACAGCCCTCAGCCATGGCCTTTCGCTTGACTAACAGGGAATTATCTTTGCTGACACAAAGCGGGAAGGAAAAAAAAAAGCGGGAAAAGTGAGGGGGGGGGTGGTGGTGGTGGGGGGGTAAAAATCAGTGCCTTATTATGTGGCGTGCTCTGACTCGGGGGCATGCTTTCCTCCCTCACTTTTCTGGCTCTGTGTGTATCACTCAAGCAGCAAATACAGACACGTACAGGAGGGGAGGGAAAGAGAAAAAAAAAAAAACATGCACACTTGCTCTCTTTGTCTCCATCTTGGCGACAAACACAAACACACCCAGTCAGACTCAGGCGCTCAATCATACACAGCCTCCGGCGTTTGATGGAGCGAGTATCCGCGGGGCCTTGGGACCGTTACTGCAGTCTTCCACTGTCCTCCTCCTCCTCCTCCTCCTCCTCCTCCTCCTCCGCCTCCGCCTCCGCCTCCTCCACCTCCCGGTTGCTAGCCTCAGTCCTGCTCCCGCGCTGCCATTCGCCGAGCGCTGGCGGCAGGCGGACGCGCCATTGGCCCCGGCACAGGGAGCGGACGTGACGTCACGCCGCTGGGGGCTGGTGGCGGCGGGCGCAGGGAATCGGAGGCGCGCTCCGAGTTATTGGCAGTTTTTTTCGGCGCGGAGCCTCATGTTGGGCGATTGCAGGCTGAGAGGAGCGGGAGGAGCGCGGACAGACGGCGGAGATGAAAAGGAGAGTTTTAATTATCACCGTTATTGGCTTCCCACAATGCATCTAATTTGTTGGGAGGAATAACGTGCGAAGATGTCCCTGAGCAGCAAAAGTGCAATTGTGGAAAATGTAATAAAAGGCAGGAACCACCAACTGCTACAAATAATGGAAAACCTGATGCTCGTGACTGGTTGCTCATTGCACGTTCTTTTTATGCAACTCAAATGGAGGGTGATTAAAGACCACATGCGCAGGAAGGTAGACAACTCGCTTTATTCGCGCTATTAATATGCCTTTAATTCTATAGCCCGAATTGCTTCTTGGAGCAATAAAACGAGGCTGAAAACACTCAATCAAACTGCAGACAAAGTTTACAAAATGCCGTAACTCGTCGCGTCGCCCACCGAAGGATCTTTTGTCTGTGGGCGAATCAACTGCGTTCCCGTTTTTCTGTGCGCGTTCGTCATTCAGTCAGCTTTGACCGGGGGAGTGAGATTACATCAGGCACTGAAAGAAGCGAACTGACGAACACATGACAGCGAGCAGCCTTCATCAAACGAGCTCGGACAAACCGCCGAAGTGCTAAGATGCAGCGTTCCAGTAAAGCAGCGGTGTCGAACGAAAAAATGACTGACCAGAGGTTGAAAACTGAACAGTTTTGGACACTTTTGTCCTCAAATCATCATTTATTTTTGTTGATACATCATAAATGACTCACTATCAATGACTTTGTGATAACAGGATGACATAGATGTGCATTAATTTATGGATGTCGCAACAGTAAATTCCTAAAGTTTCATTTTTTTTCTTGTGAGTTTCAACAAGTTGCGTCGTCATTCTCTCCTTATTCGCTGAATGACCGTCACAAAGACGCAGCCAGTCGCATCCAGGCAGGATACATAACATTGTTATTCCAGGTATCTTGTAACGCATCGCCCGGAGTGGTCCAGAAGTGGCCTTTGGGAGTTGCGCTCGGCTTCCAGTTCAGTTCCTCCTCCACCACTTGATGCCACTGCAGCGCGTGACGCATGTGTACTCAGCTGGAGCACAACGCCGCTCTCATCCATTCCGCACATGTCGCGCAGCAGAGCCAATAAAATGCATGGGCACAGACCAGACGAGACCGGGTGAGAGCAGACCTCGTCCGAGTCAGCGGCCGCCCCGAAGTTTACTTTCCCATTGATTATCTGCGAAACTGCCGCTAATGATTCGTGCTTTTTTCCGTCTGGGAAGGAGAAGTTTGAAGGTGAAAAAAAAAAATACTAAAGCGAGGGGGGGGGCGGAAACTTCTTCGCCGTCCTCTCGCTCCGCATATACACAAGAGTGGGCGTGATCATCCTTTGTTAGAGCACAGAGCAACGATTGGCGGCCCACGCTGATTAAAAAAAAACAACCCCAAAACAACAACACAGCCTGGACCCCGACCAGCTCAATCGCTCCGTGTCGGGGAGACGCAGCACAAAACCAGACAGGCTGTCCCTGTGAAGACGCATGAAAGACGCTTCACGTCATCGCTGGCAAACTGGCGTCGGGCCGTCCAAGCATGTTTTCTGTTCTACTGCGAGGCAGGAGAGAAGCCCACTTCTCTTTTTTTTGCCGCTCCAAAATTTCCCAGCGCTTCGTGTCTGATCTCCAAGTCGCAACAGCTCGCTCCTCTGGTGATTTGTTCTGCTCTTCGATGTGCTGACCACAACTGTGGGCTCGGAGTCGGAACGAACTCGGTTTTGTGGCTGTGCCGTTCAACCAGAAACGAAGCTTGGGGAATTAAAACCGACCCAGCTTTGTTTCCACTTTGAAAAGTGACCTTTGAGTTTTTTTTCTTCCGTTTGACAGCTCAAGTCAGACAGAGACGGATAAGTTCGATAAATAGAGGCGCTAATTTCTTATAGCTCGTTGCTCTAATTGTTTGTGCTGTCGATACAAGCTGAGGACTTAAATTAAGTTGTTTGTGAACAGAAACTTGATGATGCTGAATGTTTTGTTTTTTTATCCACTTGTGAATCTTGTTTTTGACATTCATACCTTTGAATATCCATGAGGCCTCCTGGCCTTAAGTTGCACATGCGACTTAGGTTTATCAAGGGGACACCGAACTGATAAGACAAGTTGAAAGGCCTCTCTCCAGTGCAGCTTCCTATTCAGACTCTGGTTTGTTAGAGTTCAGCAGCTGTCAACACAACTGCACGGCAGAAACGTATCTGTTTCATTCCACTCCAGTTTCTGGGTGTGAACATTGAGCCTTGCAGCCACACGGTCCATTCACTTCATTGTGTTCCCTCGCACCTGCACATCTGTTCTTGGCGAGACGGGCTGCGCCGACCGGCTGACTCCGGGCATCAACATCTGCCACCGCTGGTGCCGCTGGCACGGGCCCGATCCTGGGAGTGGTGAGGAGGCGTGTTTGTGGGTCAGCCTCGAATCCGGGCGCGTTTTTCCCCGTGGCTCTGAGCATCGCCGCTTGCTGGTTGGTGGAGGTCAGTGCGGTGCAGCTGCGCCGCGGTCCGTCTGACACCGAGCTGCGGAGGTGGCAGACGCGTCGGGGAATCTGTGTCTCCGGCTTTCCCCGGAGTGACCCCGGAGCGCACAGCCACCTCGGCGTCGCCCTCGATTCTCCTCAGCTCCTTCTGTCTCCTCGCTTCACACGTTCATCTCATTAAGCGCTTATCCTCCCACTTTCTCCCTCCCGCCTTCCCCTTCTCTCGTTCTCCCCCTTCGCAGTTGGCAGGTTGCTTGGCACAGGCCGGCTGACCCGACGCCTTTATGCCGCGGCCAGCGCCAGGCGCATCGCGCGGGCCGAGGAAGCTCAACCGAAGCACAAACTGAAACGCAGAAGGCGGGGAGAGAACTTTTTACACCAGGGGGGAAATTCTTCGGGATCACACGTTGTTCTGGGAGATAAATTGAGATTGGTTTTGGAAACCGTCCACTGTGAGAAGACCGCGGCCGACCTCGAGCGGACCAGGCGCCGTCGCCTCCTCAGAACAAGGACCAGACGCGTGTTGGTCCGACTGTGAGGAGAAAGAGCAGCTCCTAAATGGAGAGTGACAGCTGCGACGGACGTGACGGATGAAGACGGAGCCTCGAGGAGATCTCTGGGCGGCCGTCAATCTTGTCAAACGGACTTTCACACCGAATCATCGCGCGAAACCGGGGGGGGATGGAGGGGGGGGGTGGGGGGTGGGCTCTCCTCTGACCTAGGATCTCAGCCATGCGTTCAAGTGAAACCGCAGCCGATGGAGACTTTCAGCGCTCATAGGAAGACGTCAATCTTTGTCACAAGCTGACGTCCGGGTGCATCCCAGAAGTCTTTGCTTGTTTCATAGAACAAGAGAAGCTGCAGGAATACAAGATGATCATTTATCAGCAAAATGGTAAAACGCTTTGTTTGGCCAATCGGTGTTTAAGCGTGGGCGGAAATATTGGAAAGTTAAGTCCGTGTAAACATTCCTCAAAGGCAATCAATGCACACACAGAGGGCGGAGCTTAAAATAGGCCTGACGACGGTCCTGCCTGTGCTCATTTTTTTTTTTTGTGTGATCTTCATGGCAACAGGCGCCATCAATACGAGGTCTCAGCTGAAGCTGTAAGAAAAGACACCACTAATGAGTCCATTACAGCCCATGGATGTAAATGGTGAAATGACTGGGATTCATGCAGCTGGTTTATACAGAGTGCCCTGCAGAGAGCTTTGTAATGCGTCACGTTCACCCGCCAACAGCTTAAAACGCACCATGGTGGACGGCTGGAACGAGCACCACCAGGTCTGCGTGAGCGCAAACTTTTTGCAAAGAAATCAACAAATGAAGGTGGAATTTGAATTTTGGCAAGTGTAAGAACACAGCAAAGGCCGGGGGGGGGGGGGAGGGGGGGTAACAAGGATTTAGACTCGGCACAAGTCTAACGCCGCCACGTCCGCGGAGATGTTCTTGTGAACGCTCTCCAGTCTGCGACTCGTCACCAACGCCTTCGATCTGCCCGCTGTGCACTCCGGTGCTGTTTTTGAGTCTCGTTTATGACTTTCTGAAAAAAGCCAACGGTCCAGGTCGAAGGGGAAGTTCGGGACCTCCAATGAAGCAGCGCGGTCCGACCCGACCGACTGAGGCCGCTGGTCATCGGCGGACACACGCAGCGCGGGCGTGGGAGCAGGACGGGCGAGCGCGAAGTGGCTGAGACCTCCCGTCGGGCAGCGCTTAGTAAACAAGCCTGCCTTCCTGCTCCAGCACCACGCAGGCAGGCAGGCAGGCTACACTTGATATTCCCAGCACAGCCCCGCTCAAATGGGACATCTGTTAGCTTCCTGCAGTAAGCCCCCCCCCCCCCCCCATAAAACCCACCTCCCTTTACAAAAAGGTATCATCAGAGGAATATGGATGAACTGCCCAGCTGCTTCGGTATTAATTAGCAACACAAACTGACGGCCTTCCAGTTTAGCTTCGGATCCAGGTACCTTGCGAGCGAGCAGCCCGCAGACGAACGGCGGCGAGCAGCTGGAGCGCTCGGCCGTGTGCTGTTTTCCAGGAGCAGGCAGCCCACCGACTTGTATATTTATTCAGGAAAACGAAGAGGTATGCAGATACGGGGGGGAGGACAGGGGAACAGGGTGCCGCAAATCGATCCGGCGCCTATACGGAGGGATGGGAGTGAATCGGAGACTCGTCTGCCCCGAGGCTGCGCTACACTTTTCATCTGCTGCTCGAGGGGTCGGGAGGAGATGCCGCAGACAGGACTCAGCCGGTTGGAGCGCCTCTAATCGACTCGTCTGCTTTCGAGAAAAAATCTGCAAATTGCACCTGTTCCTGACATCCGTGCGACACTGCGCGCACTCCTCTCCACGAACGGTCCGAAGATAAACACGTCAGCTAATCGCAGGGGAGATTGTCAACTCTGAGGACTGGACTTCATTCACAGGGACAAAAAAACCCCCACTACTTTTCATGGAGTGATTGTTTGCAATTAGAGTGTTGAGGGGAGAGAAAAGTGCCTCCCCCCCCCCCCCCCTAACTGCCTCCCTCGTCGCCTCACTGCGTTTACAAGCCAGACAGAAAATAAGCAACACCTCTATTTACCGTCGAGCACAGCTCTATACCGTCCCGATGCGAAGCGTTTTTTTTTTTTTTTTTTTAAATTGAAGACGAAACTGCACCCAAACAAACTTGATAGGAGCTCCGACTGACGCGCGTTCTCCGTCCAAAGGACTGGGAAACAGATGGATGCAGAAAAACTACAAAGAAAAAGAAGGGGAAAGGAGGAGCGGCGACGGAAACGTGTGGAAACAAGTGTTGACGACACCACGCACTCTCCAGCTGCCTCTCCCTCTCCACCAGCGCTGGGCGCCATCAACTAGGTGGTTAAGACGTTTCACCCCTGCGGGCCTCGAGTAAACACTGAAAACATGCGCATGACCTGCTTCACAGATTAGAGCACCTATGGGCGCGCGCGCGCGCGCACACACACCCTCCCTACACCGAAGCCGATTTTACATATGCGCAGCACATCCAGTGGATAGAGTCTCTATATATGGCTGACAAACAGTTATTATCTGCTCTGCATTATCCCCCCTTAATACCCATCCATCAAATACATAGACGTAGCTTCAGCGTATTTTTAGCCCCCAATGTGTCATTTGGAAGCAAGCAGATGCTGCAGGACAGCAGATAACAGGCGAGCAGCGGAGCATGGATGTGTCGAGCTATTTGCGGCTCTTTTGGCTGCTATTTTGTGTTTGTCTTTTGCTGTCATTTTGCATTTTGATGGAAGAAATAGGTCTATTAAACGATTGGCAACATTGACGCTGTTTGGTTTACAATGGAACATCGTATATTCGTCGCAAAAATAGCATTGAAAGCACAAAGAGCAAAAATACGCATACACTCACCTAAACGAGCAGTAATAAAAATAATGCTGAAGGATTCTGAAGTGCATTTTTTCACAATAAACAACAAAAAATATGAAGAAAAAAGTACGAAAATGACTCTTTTGTTTGTTTTTTGGGCCATTTTTTAAAGATTTGGTGTTGCTTTTAATCCTGGTAATATCCAAAGAAGTTTTTGTGATGATACATTGATTAAAAAAAGTACTATTTCAGTATGTCGTAAGTGTCTGGGGATGCTGACACTCAAAACTGTGACGGGGTTTTTTGTGTGTTCACGATAAGAAATAGAAGCAGTCGAGACCTCCAAACGAAGCTGTCTGCACTCTGGTAACATCTCAAAACGTTGCCATTCACACGTGGTCTGATTTTCATTTTAAGGCTGAGATTTAGAGTGGGGATTAAAGCTTATGCAGGTTTAAAGGTGAAGGTTAAGAATGTGGTGGGAGCTGGGGGCGGGGTCCAAGTTGTGGATTACATCATGAGTCCGAGGGTCTTGAGGGCCGTGCATGTGTGCACGCACGCGCGTGTGACTGTCGCCGCGCCGCTGCTGAGCCATCCTCTCTCAGACGTCAGTGCGCCGCGACAGTCATGAGAAAGCGGCGGTGACGCACCACTTCAAACACTGAGTCCAGTCTTTTCTCCTTCGCTGCCCGCTGCTTTTGGCCTCTGGTTGCAGCAGCAGCAGCAGTGAGATGATGCGAAGGGGGGGGGGGGGGGGGGGGGGGGGGGGG
>JASSRZ010000007.1:13323037-13335360 GCA_032164315.1 Malacoctenus gilli
CCCCCCCCCGCCCCCCCCCCCCCCCCCCTCGTGCTTGACAGTGATGAGCACCTCCATAAATCGGTGGCAGGGTTGCTGTGGGATGTGCAGGAACAAATCTGATCAAACACAAATTGGATAAACTTAAAGGATCCACTTGGCACCTGATCTCACTGAGGACTTCTTTTAAGTCCTGCAAAAGAAAAATTACCTTTGTCAGCAACTTTTATTTTGTAATCTTTTCTATTTTTTTCTTACAAATTTGTGTTTGCACTTTAAAATGAACACTCGTTCTTTCCTTTGGATGTACTTATTTTTGTCACGACTCCTGCAATTGGTTTGTTAAGTTGAAGTCAAGTCTTTTCCTGTCTCCATATTGTTTCGGGACTTCCTGTTTTACTTTGACATGCAACTCTCCTCTCGTTTCAGGGGTCTTGTTCTTCCTCCCAAACCACGAGTGAATGACTGAATCCACCTGTTCCTCTGCCTGGTCTGTGTGCGTGCGTGCGTGTGCGTGAGCGGTCCGAGTCTGCCCTCATGCTCCTCATTTCGCCTCACGTCTGATGTCGTGACCTTCGGCTCCACTGGAGCGTTTTGCTTTGGACTCGTTCATAATAGACTCAAACTTCATTGACTCGTCTCTGGTTTCCTGCCACCTCTCCCAATTGGCTCCTCACCTATTACATCACATCTCGGGTCAGGTCAAAGTTATGTTGACATTGCCCGAAACTTAGTGGGCCAGGAGAAAAACAGCGGGATGTGACAATATGCAGACGGGTTCTGTGTTTAACAGCGTTTCAATTCTGCATCGGAATTTTTATCAAGTAAAACAAGTTTGCCTGCAACCTTGCAGTAGGTAAGATCAATGTAACCTTTAGATACAAAAGCTTTCAATTACTTCAAATTCAGGCAATTAAAATGCAATTCATCTCAGGGCATAAAATGTACAAATGGCGCTAATTACTTTCCACAAGGATTAAAAAATCAGGCTACTTTCATTATCGACATGAAACGCGAGATGAGATAAGTCAGACTTTAGTCTTGCTTGCGTGCAAGTGCTGTTTAATCATGGATGTGAAATGGGAAAATAAGGCTTTCTTCCTGAAAAACGCGAGTCTTTTCCACTTGTGCGTTGAATAAAAAATAGAAAATGACACTCCAACATTTTCGACGCAGCATCTAAAAATCAGAGGGTGGGACTCTGAAGCGCTGGGGCAGTAAGCCTCATCGCTACGACGGAACATCATGAGGTAAAGTAACCCCGAGAAAGCAGTGAACGGACCCTGTCAGCGGGCGAATTCCTTCCTTTTGATGACTGCAAAAAAAAGAGACACGACAGCTTCTGGTAATAACCACTTCCATTAAAAAAAATAACACATTTTCAACAATTATCTGCTCTTCAATTTTACGAAAATTGCTGTGTTTAAAAAAAAAAAAAAGAGGGGGCCTTTTATTCCAATGTAGCCATTATTGCTGTCAGCGGATGATAAAGGCAGGCTGAAGCTGTACAATTATTAGGCCAGACGGCCCCGGGTTGGTGTGAACGTACAATAGCGGAGAGATGATCTTGCAAATGGATGAGGTGTCCGCGAAAAAAGCTGGTGTGTAAAGTGACGCGCGGCTCCCTCCACTTGAGAAGGCCTGTCATCGCAGCCTAACGACGGCTCCACCATCTGGTGCCAAAGAAGAAAATCGGAAGGGGCCCGTTTACGACGCGACGCTGAAGAATCACCTGCCCGTTCCAGGCTGGTTTTCCAACCTGTCCCCCCCCCCCCGCCCCGCAAACTCGGTGTTATCTGTGAAATCTCACTAAGCACTTACAAATCTTCCCATTCTGCTCAGCGGGCAGGAAATGCCAGCACTGGAACACGGTTGTTTTCTAGTTTCGAAAAGTCAACAAAACTTATTTTCTTTCTCCTCAGTCCCACAGCAGGATTGTTTAAACATCCAAAGTCCTTTAAAAAAAAATCAAGCATTGTCCTTTGTTCTTGAGGAATTTTCCTCTGAAACTGTTCAAAGCTCTCGGCTGCGGTAGAAGCTTTGCTTTTCCGGGCTTTTCCGACGGACTCAACGCAACAAATAGGCTCTTCTGCTTTTTCTCCTGCCTCTATTTCTACAAGCAACCGCCAGCTTCCAGCTGTTTCTTCCTTCCAACACAAACCTCCGTTACTGTTTTTGTCATTGCCTCTATCAGAGAAAGAAATTGCTTTTGAGTAGAAGAAGAAGAATCTGGTGAGAAGAGTTGGTACATACCCAGCAGGTTCTAGATCGGCTTCCATTGACTCTTGTGTGGAGGAGATAATGGAATCGATCCCTCAAACTGCTTAACTTAAGCGCGGGCCTGTCACGTGACCTTGTCCTCATTAGCAGAGTGGGGCACTGGGCTAATTTATTTACCCAATATAACCCAGACATGCGGAGGGCGCCGAGGAGGAAGACGCCTGAGCCGGGCCAAGCCGATTTGAGCCCGCTCCCCACGCCTGAGCTGAGACCCCGAGGGGGTCGAGGGAGGGAGCAGGAATCGTGCGTGAGGAGGTGTGTGTGTGGCGGGAGGGAGATACAGATGTGAGGTGGGAGGGGGAGGGAGCGGGGAGACTGGTGTGGTCAGGGCGGAAAGGGGAGAAAAGGGAGGAAGGAGGCAGAAGGCTGGTGAAGCAGAGGAAGCAGGGAAAAGATGCAGGCTGGCTGGGGATGGGATGAGATTGTGTGCGCCTGTATGTGTGTGTGCGTGTGTTGCGGGGCGGTGGTGTGATATGTGTTTTGCCTGGTCCTCGCCGTGTATCTCGGGTGGCCGTACTCCAGGGGCGCGTCACTTGGGCCTGGTCCAGGTGGTAAAAGCATAAGGGCTCCTGGTGGCGGAGACGTGGCACGCTCACACTCGGCCATCTGGCCGGTGAGTCACCGCTGTCTCTGTTCTCGCTCGCTCCGGCTGGGCACGGGATCGCAGGCCCCCTCGACGTGAGCATGTGTGTCGCCTCGGAGCATTAGCGCCCTGTTTCGTGTGACGGGCGACTCCGCCGAGACGCCGGTCAGAGGAAAAAAAAAAAAACAAGACCTGAGAGTGTTTGGATTCCATCTGAGGCGCGCCACGACGACGACGATGGAGAGGCCCTGGCAACCCGTCTCGCTTCGCGAGGTCTGACCCTCGGAAATAAAACCGCGCATCGGAGCAAAACAGGAGGCCTCGTCGGAGGTGGAGGAAAACGCCGTCGACAGGAACGCAAACGAGGTCAGAACGATGATGTTAAGACGGAGGTGCAACACCGCGTTCCATGAAGCAACATGACTTATGATGCATCCGCGGCGCTGCAAATGAAATGCAGAGACGGGCTGGAGGCAGTGCACACAGTAATCTCCCCAGTATTGTGCGCGCCTGATGGCGGCATGCATGCTGCCTCCTAGATAGATGCAGCCAACTAACAGCTCTGTTCCTGTGTGACAGCTCCCCTCCTCCAGGCCAGCGCTGACCCAAATCTATAGAGTTTGGTTTTCCCTCTCCCTCTCCCTCTCTCTCTCTCTCTCTCTCTCTCTCTCGCTCTCTCTCTCTCTCCACTCTGACACTACGGTGCTCCGCTCGCTCCTCAAATCTCGGAGCCGTTCCTCCACACGATTGTCATGTTGGGGAGATGGCTCTGCACAGCCATTCTTCTACTGCCCCCTATGTGTCGCCACGCAGCATTACTTCACTGTACAAACACAGTCCGGCTCTGGGAAGGAAGACGCCATAGAACCTGTATGGAAAACTACACGCTGGAAGCAAACCGCAGGATAGAGACAACGGTTTGAGCCGGTCACCTCCACTGCCCGACGAGTTCACTTCCTTCCGAGCACGTCAAAGCTTTTCGCCTTTTAATAAACTCAACCTCGAGATATCCAGCGTTTGGTTTCATCGAATCGTTCAGCCGCTTTTGTTCCGGTGCGCCGCGGTGCTCCAGCTCTCTGCTTTTATTCCCCGCGTGGTGCCACCAATTACACAGGGAAAAAAAAAAAAAAACCTGAGGCACAGGTTGCATTATTCCATCTGAGAAGCCGTTTGGCGGCTGCAGCCGACAATTATCCTCATCATGAATGGGCCTGACAATCATTTCCTTTCAGAGCGCCTCGGATTGTGACGCTTGAAAACTGTCAGTAAAAAAAAAAAACAACCCAAAACACATTCCGCTGTTTTGTTTTTGTTGTTGTCCAACTGTCAGAATGTCAAAATGTTGAGTTTAGGGTTTTTTTTTTGTTTCTGCTCAAACAGCACTCGGTGATTTTCCGTGCAACAGTACAGCGAAGGAACTGAGAGCGAGGGGTTGAAAGGGGGCCACGCTGTGGAGCCCCCAGCAGGTAAAGAGGACGTTTCACTTCAGGCCCCTTTGAAATGATCAACAAACTAACAGGAAACTCCATGTGCTTTCGCAAAATCCTGCAATTAACTGTAATTAAAGTTGAAATTACAGAAAACAGATTAAATATGAAATAACAAAGGAATTAAAGGAATGAAAACACAAAAAGAAAAAAAAATAATTACAAAAATATAAATGAAAATAAAAAAAAAAGCATGTGAGGGCAGACTAATCTAAACTTGGGTCTCTGCCAGCAGCATCATTGGTTGTGACACTCATTTCTCCCTGCCCCTGTGCATGAGCGTACCTGGGTGGAGCGAGCTGCGTGTAAGAAACCCTCTTATGAGTGACGGTCTGTCTGTGTTAAAAGAGAAGACTCCTTATGGCTGGTCCAGAACGGGCCGTAGACTGAACGCCGCATACAACAGCAGCCACCCTGCACCCAGCTGTCCGTGTGGACCGACAGATAAAGAGGGAGGAAAACCGAGGCCGACTCCCTTTAGCCGAACCGACTAACTGCTGTCCTCACTTTCCTCCTCCATTCTTTGGGTAAATCCATCCATCCTGTGAAAGGGGCTGCGGCCTGTCCCAGCACAATACGCATTAGCAACAGTCAGAATATGATGCAGTGCACTGTAGTATCCTCAGAGGAACAGATGGCTCTGTTGTGCCACTTTTTGGGAGCGCTCTGATGCTTTACAGTAGCGTTTCTCAGATGTAGGCTCTCGTCACACAGCGCAGATCAGTTGTAAAGGAGACTCCATATGTCAGCCGCGTTATAATGGTGACAAAAACAACTGTTTTATTGACTAAGCAAGATGCTGGCCATCAGTTGTCCCTTTGTATCTTTGTTTCTGGTATTTACGGAAAAAAAGAAAACAATACCGTTTAAGTTTTCAACTTGAAAGTGTCGTAAAGTGTGAATAAGTCTGAGCTTTTCAACATTAACACTACACAACAACTACACAACAGAGGCCAAGGAGTCGTTTTGAAGGGTCCCATATTTGTTTGTTGGTGAGAGTGTGTGTGTTTGGCTTCACTGTGATGTTTTCAGCAAATCAAAGTTCAAAGGAGGGAGTCAACAGGATTTCTTAAGAGGCAATTTGTTGGGGCTTCAGCGTATAAAAAGGTTCGAGTCTTATGTCACCATGAGACCAAAAAAAAGGGAAGTAATTCACCCTAAACGGCCTCAAGACGCAAAACATCCCGGCCGTGTTTGTAAATTCTCCTGCAATTCACATGTGTTCCCACGGGACTCATTCTGCATTTTGCTTGCTCCGCTCTTGTTCCGTGTCGTTTCAGAGCAGAGATTAAAAAACAAAACTGACAAGATTTGTTGAAAGAACATCCAGTGTAAACACAAGATAAATCCCATGTTGGCAAATAGGGACGCAAAGAGCTTTATCCCTCCTCTCTGTGCGTCTCTCTCCCTGTGATGTATTGAGTGAAGCCTGTGACAAGGGAGCGCTGGAATATGGGCTTTTAATCAGAAAGGCCAAGGCCTGCTGCAGACTCGCGCTTGTGCGTGCGTGCGTGCGTGTGTGTGTGTGTGTGTGTGTGTGTGTGTGACTTAGATAAATAGTTTACGCTGCATCAAAATTCATTATCCGACCAGACATTCATCACATCAGGGCTATATTTAGACAGAGCTTACATCATGTTAGCCCGGCAGGATAATACTTTGCCAGTGCGCACAACAAAAAAAAACAACAATTCTTTATGTAAGCAAAATCACTATTTCCAATAGTTAATCCTCTTGTTGCTGGCCTCTACAGGTGAGCAGAGGAAGTGCAACAACATTAGCCGTTACGAAAGAAGAGTGTCCCAAAATAAAAAGGGGTGGAACGTAGTCCTTGGAGCCGGCCCTTTAAACTGGTTCAAATCTGCACAAACAATACCGCAACAGCTGCATCTTCTGCCATGCGATGCACAAACAGCAGAGTGAAAAAACAGATGCAAGGCTTCTCTTCTGACACTGCCATTCCCAGTGTCAGTGGTTCCCAACTAGGGGCTCCTAAGGGAAACTGCCCAGTCCTTTCAGTCCAAAGGTTACCACTTTTCTAAGTTTTTGAGTGCGTGTGCGTTTTTGACAGTTTGTCGACCCCAACCCATCACTAACAGGTTAGTTGAACATGCACATCTTGAGCCTGGAGGAAGCAAAACATAGGAAGGGTCTGATATTTTGGTCCCCGCGATGTAAATCCAAACCCAGACCAGATGTTAAAGGACAAACAGGTTCCAGCTTTCTGTCTCTTTCTTCTATTGCACTCAGAAGCCCCAAAGCACTTTACACTGAAAGTCACATTCAGAGGGCTCCAGAAACCTTTTCGACCAAAAGGTCGACCTGCTCTCCCAGCCGAGCCCCTGTTGCGCTGTCACGGAACGCTGCAACGGCTGAAAAACCGCCATCCTGTCGCCAAAAGTACCCCCTGACATCACAAACGACAATTAAGTGCCAAAAACGAACGGCAAAACAACACTCCCAACGCCTGAAGACGTGTCGAGCATTCCAGGGTCCAACATTTAGGCCCCATCGCGTCGGGCAGCTCCTGCATGTGTCGACTTTTTCTCAGGTTTCACTCCCACAAAGTGAGAAACACGAGACCGCGGGCGCACAACAAACGAGGCGGCGTCTCCATTTGCCGCCGCCGCTTGACGGCTCGAAATGAAGACGCTCAGCGACGTCGCGGCTCTGCTCATCACACGGGGCCGCGCCGGGGAGACGGCGCCCGCGAAAACCGGGTGAAGGGGAGAAAAGCGGAATTGTTTTGACATTTAAATCAGACAGCCGAGAGCACGTGGCTACAGAGAGCTCGGAGGTGGAGACACTTGTCTCTTCCAGACATCGTTTTACTGTTTTGGACCGCAAAAAAAAGGGGGGGGGGGTTGTGTGCTGTGTCTTTTTGTGTCTCCGCAGACACACATCGAGCCTGGATTCCCTCTCACTTACAGCTCCGAGCCGAGGGTGTGACTTCGTGCCGTCTTCACGCCTGGAACGCAGGTAGTTTCCTGAAGGCGCGAACGAAACCACAACAATTCACAGCCAATCAATTTGGGAGACGCCCACGCAGGCATTAAAAAAAATGAATAGACTCCATATTGTTTCCTGCTGAGCTTCAGAACCTCGGTACCATTTCAGCAGACTATTGATTTTAATGGCCGCATGAAGCATTAAATGCTCCAGTTTCTTTGTTGGGATGATGAAATCTATTCAGCTTCTCCGAGCGGCAGAGAAAAGAGACGGTTTTAGCGCGACTGAGTGTGTTGTTCCGGCCCCCAGCGCACGAGGACAGCTTCGGATGTGCTCGACGTGATTATTTAACAGTTAAATATATGTTTTCCTCCGGCTGTGAGTCATGAACCTCCGTCCACAAGCGGCGTTAAAGTGGTACAAGCGCAGTTCGTGGGAACACCGTGGGGCTGAGGACCAGCCTCACACAGCACCACCTCGGCCCCGCTTCGCCCGGCCCGGTCCTGATGTGGCCGACATAAACACTCGCCGCTCGACCGCTTAACCAGAAGCTAATTTCATTTATTTTAATGCATTTTAATCAAATTCCCCAAAACAGGCCCGGGCGAACTGCGAGAATATATTCTCCCCCTGAGCTCCGTCTCCTGAATTATGTATGCAACAGAGTGGATGCATCGTACTCGGCTGCACTAAATGACCTTTCGCGATGATTGTGGCCCACTGTCCTTGGGCTTTCAGCTCTCGGCCTGCAGGAGGATATTATGCAACTGGGGTGACGACACGGAACTATACGTTCGTTTCAAATGTCATGCATGGTCAAGGGAAACAAGTGTAACCTTGCTGTTGCGTGTTCAGTTGGGGGCGGACGCCGGATGCCGAGGAACCCGCGATGTGATGTCGAGATATAAGGCACCGAATAGATCAGATGAAATGACACAGAGGCATGTCGTACAAATACATATGAGCCAGTCTTGCATGAACGCCACACGTATCTCTCAGCAGACTCACAAAATGCGCACAAAACCTGTATTTCCTGCACAGTTTTTGGAACTTTTATCGTTTATATAACCAGCAAGTTTCACCAGTGTTTCTGCGAGTGTTTCACAAACCCGCTGACCTTAAGTTGTTCCCCCGCTGGGCCCCGAGTATCGGTGATATTTCGAAAATGTGCTTTTAACATGTTTTAAAGCTGCGGTTACAGCAGGGAAGCTCAGCTGGAAGCACATTTAATGGTCACCAAGCCTCCCTAACAGCATCTGCCGAGAGCCGCGCCGGCCAACGACATTAGCCCGGCCTCAGATTGATGAAGGAACAGCCCGTGAACACATCATCCGTAATAGCTCGAGAACAGCCATGTAAATGGTAAATGGACTCCACTTATGTGGCGCATTTTTCATCGCGCCTCGCTGTGCGCTACAAGTCACGTTCACCCGTTCGATGGTGACAAACACTCGCGCGTCGGCGGCGACAGCTGTCACGCGAGGGGTTCACGGAAAAAAAAAAAAAGAGTCAATTTGGTGTCTGAAGGACGCGCGGAGAGAGCGGGACTGGGAGGGTCACGCGCGGTCGCCCAAAGGAAGCGTCGGCGTGACTTGAAGCAGCGTAAACAAAGTCGCTGGGAGGAAACTTAATTTCGGAGGTCAAACTGGAGATGAATTGCGTGCTGCCGGGACCGCTGGCAAAAAGACACTTCGCCATCGAGACAGAGCAACTCTTTAGGGTTCCGACTCTGGAGACCACCTAACGTCTCCTTTTGTCTGGTGAAAGAAAAGAAGGAATCGTGGGACAGAGTGAAGGTCTTGGTCTGAGGGGGCGCTTCCTACACACAGTTTGCATTTTCTCCCTCTCACGGTCTTAAAACGTGCACGCGAGCTCAACAAGTGACTCCAATTTGTCTGAGGTGTACCCCGTCTTTACCCAGTATAAACTGGGATTAGCGCCGCAACTCCTGCAACCCTTGAACATTAAAGCCGCGGAGGAGTTGCATGAAAAACCTCGAGTAGCACTCGACCTTTCAATACGGCGTCTGAAACACGTGTCGTCGTTCTTATTTCACCATCGCACGCACGATGACTGGTGTCACGAAGGGAGTGTTCGACTGGTCGGGTGAGCGCGGATGATACAATCGACGGAAGGCCGTTGCACCGCTTAAAAGCAGTTAAATTCGCCGTTCCGCTGAACTTCTGACACGATCTCGAGCACTCGATAAGCAGCTGATGAAAGCCCGATCCCCACCCGGCGTGCCGGCTTTGATCGTCTCCCCTCGGTGACAGGCTGACAGGTAAGGGTCACGACTGCCGGGGTCTCGCATGTTGCCACCGACGCTGAACTCGGGGTGACCCCGGGACGGATGGCAAGGAGCGCGCTGCTGTTACACAGGGAGACCAGGACCTGCAGTCACAAGCTGTCTCCCAGGATAACGGCGAGATGCGGCCTGGCAGCCGAGGCCGCGCGACGTGATCTAACAGGAGTCCGGAGGAGGCGCGGAGCAGGGTTCTATCCCCGCACTGCGTCGCCGCGTCGATGGGGGTGAACGGGAGGTCCCAGCTGGTCAGTCAAAATCAGACCGACGGGGTTTTCAGCGGCAGATGCATCATCTCCTCCTGGTTTCTGCCTGTCAGTGGTTACAACTGCATCGCTGTCTTAATTTCATTGTCTGGGTTTGATTTCTTCGCTGCATTTGGCCCATCCGGTTAATAGAATATAGTTACCTGTGATCAAAATATGTTAATTGAAGCATTTTCTGCTGAGGTGATTGAAAACAAATGCAGAACGCCAATCGCTTTTTCAGCGTTTATTGTTTTGCAGGAAGAAGGAGGCGTCGCCTTCACTCCGGCACCAACAAACAGCAGTGAGGTGCGCCATTAAGCCAAAGCTTGAACGTCACCGGGACGGATCATTCGTCGAGACGAACAGCCTCCCCGAGACCAGATCAGACGAGCGTTTGGAGTGAGTCGTCAGAGGAGGTGCAGGGAGTTCAGTGCCCCCCCCAAAAAAGAGTGCCGGTCCTCACAGGTGGCTTCTCCAAAGCAAATTATTTCCTCCCGTCACATCAGCCGGAGCCAGCTGGGCCCGCAGTCCTCACATGTCATCCTCCACGCCGGCATATGGCGGCACAACACGACCTCTGGATGGCCAGCTGCAGGCCTCGCTCCCACTGCAGATAAAGCGCTAAGTGCCGACATGCTCTCAGACACCGATATTCTGCCGCAGCCTTCAGATACTGATGGATTTTGACTTCCGAACTTGTGCCACAGATGATCAGACTTCGCCTCTCGGCCGCCGGCGCCTCTCTCCATCATTTGACACAAATCATTACGTCAGCGAGCTTCCAAAACACAAGCTGGGCTCCGTGTCCTCTGGATGGTATCACTCTGAGGACAACTGTTGTGGTTGTTTGCCGTTGTTACATAATAGATCAACTTTACTTTAAGGCGAAATGCTTCTCCACCAGCAGCACTCATAAAAGGCTTTTTGGGTTGGAGCGCGCTGCCCCCAGCATCTGCTTTGTGCACCCATCTGCGGGGTCAGCGAACGCATCATTTATCAGGGCTCGTTAAAGGCACCATCAGGGACACGCTGACTCTGTGCGCTGCGTGTGTGCGTGTGTGTGTGTGTGTGTGAGGAGGGTGGGGTGGTGGGACAGGATAGAGTCACTTTTCAATTATGTAACTGAAACTGGAGACAACCGCAGGTCGTACCGTCACGCAGCCTTCACTGTGTGAGGCGTTTTTTAATGCACAGATGCAGACGGCATCACGACAAGTAAACACCTCATAACTGTGGATATTTCTGCGAAGCCGAAGTTTGTTTTGTAACACATAGATATGTTACTTTGCCCCTCATTACACTGGTTTGTCTCTTTGTCGGTTTGTTTGCTTGCTGGAAATATATTGCCAAAAGTTCTCGCCGGCTCTGTCAGGAGTGGAACAAAGATCAGGCAACATAGCAACATGAACACTTCATGTCAAGCCCGATTGATGCTATTTACGTTGTCGCTGCAGAGATTGATAATGGTGTCGCTCAAACAACATTTCTTTGGGCCTATTAGTTATTTCTTGCTGAAAATAGTGCTGTATAAACACGCTGTTTCCAGTTCAATCGGTTAAATCCTTGAAAGTGTGAAAAGTCCCAGTGACTGCCAGGAGAGGTGGATGTTGTTGTTGTTGTTTTGTTTTTTTTTACAAATCAGTGTGATGAGCTTAGATCTGTTATTTCAGCGCGTCCTCCAACAACAGCGCAACAGACGCTTTGATCTCGCCTACACTCCCGAGTCACATTTCTTTCGAGGAAAGCTCGCAAGCTGTGGAGAAATCTGGTGCCCTACTTCTCCGGTCCGTCAACAAAGCCTGTGATTGGTGGGTCGCTTCCCCAGCTGGTGGGAACAGTTGTCTCAGGACACGTTTCGACCGACTGTTGAAAGAGTGAGACACGTTGGCCGCGATCCAGTGGTCCTGATAACAAGCCACCCCGGTGACTCTCAAGGAGAGAGGGAGGTGAGGAGAGGTAGGTAGCCAGAGAGAGAGAGAGGGGGGGGGGGTAAGTAGGTAAGTGTGTAAGTAACTTGGCAGGGAGGGAACGTAGCTGATTGCTAACAACAGAGTAAGAAAGTAGGAAAGGGAGGTAAGTATCTATGTAAGTTGGCAGGGGAAAAAAATGAAGTGTCTGACGAGAGAAAAGAGGGATTTAAAAGGGGTGTGCTGGCTGGGAAGTTGGATGGACGCATCGGATCTTAGAATAAACACCGATGACGAATTGGGATTCATCACTGACACTCAATAGTCGTCAGCAAACATCAGCATCACGCTCCCCTCGTTTGCCTTGCGTCAAAAAGGAGCAAATCTCAGACAACACATTCCAACAAATCCTCACAGAAGAGCCGAAGTGATTATCGAGGTGAATATGACTCAGACAGGTGTGGCGTTCGCACGTTGTGTGGCGGGGGGTTTCCACGACGCATAATTAGCGCCCCCCCCCCATGCAAAACAGGGGAACACGAAGCAGGAACAACAGTGTTGAGATGAGAGTGCGACTTCCCTTCGTGC
>JASSRZ010000007.1:13367806-13377806 GCA_032164315.1 Malacoctenus gilli
ACACACACACACACACACACACACACGCACGCACGCACGCACGCACGCACGCACGCACGCACACACACACACACACATAGATAGATAGATAGATAGCTGCTAGATAGCTAGCTAGCTAGCTAGCTAGCTAGCTAGATAGATAGACAGACAGACAGACAGACAGACAGACAGAAAGACAGATAGATAGATAGATAGATAGATAGATAGATAGATAGATAGATAGATAGATAGATAGATAGATAGATATTTTTGTTGGTGATCAAAGTATCGGTATCGGTTAACATCGGTATCGGGAATCAAGACTTGAATAATATTGGTACATTGGATATCGGTAAAAATGTCAACATCGAACATCCCTAATTGTTACCTGTAAGCGGATGATAATTGAGAGTGGTTAACTTTGTAAAGTACTGCAAAAAACGTCAGGTGGTGCGGCGATGTGTCAAGTTGGCCCTCGGTGTCGCCTGCCAGGTATGGATGACACACCAGGCAGGCCCTCCCAGGTAGCTCCAAACAAAAGGCGTCTTTCAACACAGTCATTTTTCCCTTTCGAGACGGCGCTCCGGAGCATCATATCATCATTGACTCAGGCGGATTTAATAAAGGCAAAGCCGTCATGCCGTGAGATATGAAGGCTCCTGCAGAATTTGGCGATGGCCTCTGGTGATAGAGGCGGCCCGGTGCGGAAACGTCACCCAGTTAACCTGCTCTATGTGACAAAACAGATAAGACAAACAGGAAATGGCTTTTCATCCGCCCGCCATGCTATCTCAATTACTATTTGATTTCATGTACATGCGGGAAGCCTCCTGTGTGTGTCGATGCCTCGGTTTGATGTGTGCCTTTTCGAAAGGAATCAATTTTCAGGGCTTGAGACGAAGCAGAGAGCAAAAGTGAAGCGGCATCGCCTGGGAAGGAACAGAGAGTGTGGCCGGCGAGGAAACGGGAGCAGAGGCATGCCAGAAATGTCAAAATAATAGGTTATTATTTGCACTCAAGCTCCGCTCTGCCCCTCATTTTTAGTTGCTGTCCTATCTTGTAGGAGTTGTTTGGGAAAAGGTGGCCGGTAACTAAGGGTGAAATGCATTGTGTGAGACGCTGCTGAATGTCAAGAGCGGAGGGTTGGTGGGGCGGGGGGGAGGGGGGGGGGGGGAGAAGCAACACCTTAAAAATGGCTGCTGCCTCCAGACATGGCACAAATGGCAAAGATGGTGTCAAGGTGACCCGGCGCTGAAAGCAGGGGCTCCGCATCTGCGTGTGCCAGCAGTGTGAAGATGCTACACGTGGCTTCAGGGGGAATGTTTATGTATGAGACGACGTGCAAAGCAGCAAACTGTAAAGAGCAGCCTGTACTCGGCCCGTGGTTGCCAAAGGACACCGAGGGGCTGAGGGACATCGGAGCGGCCTTGGCTCGGTGGGTGAAAAGGTTCGTCCTCCAGTCCAATGCGAAGCGGGGGGACCTTGCCTCGTCCGAGTGTCCTTCGCTGTCCTTCCAGACACCGAGACACGAGCTGTTCCACATGGTGTCTGGGCACCGTGATTGATGGGTGACCGTGACAGATCCCGCAAAGTGCTCTGAGACCGTTTGAGCAGTACCGTGCGTCATATAAGCAGCATCTGTTCACAGCACCATCATGTTATTCAACACGTATCGCAGTTGCAGCTGGCTCATTGTTACTCATGCCTGAATCACAACAACACAACTATATGGAAGATTACGCATCCGTGTTTTTAAGCAGTCGTGGGACGAGTCAAGGCCAGGTCGTTGGCATGACCGACCACCGAGCTCCTCAGTATGAAGTGGTCATCTTTACCCAGAATGCATCTGGAGACTTAAAGGTTATTTCTTTGTCTTTTGTATGAGTGTAAGTTACTTTTAAACATCAAAAACCCGCTTGACACTTGAGTTCGAACTGATGTTTTGTACAATTGCAGTAGAAGGCACAAGCAACGTCGACAACAGCAACTTTGTAAAAAGAAGGAGGGGGGGAGGGATCAGTGTAAAGGGAATATGGCTGTATCTGAAGGCAAAGCAATCACATGCTGCATTCGCAGCCCACTGCTGACAATGTCAGGGTTCAATCACTGCTGGAATCTGTGCGTTTGATTTAAGGCTTTGTCAACAATCAGAAACACATAGAGCCCTGAACTCCTGCACCAGTAATCCACACAGCAAACCAGCCTTTAGTCTGGCAGTCAAGGACATCATGCATCATCAGAGGCTTTTACCCCCCCCCCCCCACCTCCTCTGTTACTGGCCAAATCTTGTTGTTAAGTCTAAATCTTTGATGGAATGAGCTGTCCCTGATTTCCCAGAGGAGGCAGAGACGGAGGGTTGAGAGCGTCTCGACAGGCCACACAGGAGTCGGGGGGGGGGGGGGGGTCGCGGCGGTTCAAACTGTAGGCCGTGGGGAGTGGGATGTGGAGGGAAGCTACAGTTGCGCGATTAGCCCATCATTCTCTCGGCCCCTAATTATGTGGAGCTGGAGCAGAAGTGAGAGGCTGAGGAGGCCCTGCGTCATTAGCTTTAATCAACGCCGGATCCCCCAAAACAAAAACAGCACGCGCGCACGCAGCCGGCCTGACAGCGAGTCAATACCTGACATTCATCATAACGGCCCAGCCGGGCTTTTTAATTACTGCAATGAATTCTCCTCATGGCTCCAGTCACCCGCTATCTAAACAGGGGCTTACTGTTGAGGCTTTTTGCTTTGTCTAGACGCCGTTCGGCGGACAAATGGTCCCCGTCGTCTGCATTTCTTTGGTCTTTGGGTGAAAAATTCTGGGAAATGGCAGACACAAGTGAAGTTCGCTGCTGCTGACAACACACCTGACGTCACCGCTCGCCCTGAAACCCTCATCTTTTCCCCGAACCATTGAGCTTCATTGTGTGACAGCTCTGTGGCGTCTTGCATGTGCGGCGAGATTACACACATGGATCACCGGCTCCCAGCGAGAGCTCTGTGGTAAAGTGTGTGTGAATAATGCTGAACATCATCAGTATGGATGTCACAGGCCTCCAATGACGCAAGCCGACACAGCATTGCGTGCTACGCATGTTTGACTGCATAAAAAGTACAATTTGCATAAATTACCTCCCCGTAGAAGCAGCTGCCCCTGCACACCGCCGGTGTGATGATACAAATGTGTTGTTTTACGCTCAGGAATTGGCTGTTCAAAGGGAAGCAGGAAGGTCTGCAATCACAATCACACCTCCTCATAATCAGTCTGTGTGAACCTACAGTGTTTTCATATGTACAGGTATCCAACTTGGAATAATGATGTGAAAATTAAGTCTGATTGCTTTGTGATTGAACGCTGACACAACATGAACTGTTGTTTCAGCGGACGCTGAGGAGAGCCTTTAAAAGACAGTGACCCCTGGAGGTCAGTAGCTGTACTGCTTCTGTTCAATGCCATACCAAAGCCACTGTTGATGTGGAGCAGAGGGGGGGCTGTAATGATTGTGAGGGCCATAAAAACGTCGTTGCCACCATTGAAGTGCCAAGTTGAGAGTGAGCACGAATACAGCAAACACGTACAGTAAATTTGGCAACTAAATCGATCAGGTTTTAATTTGTTTACTATTTCCACTACTCTTATTATGAGCTCTAATATGAATAACATGGTTCCCTGCTTCAGCATTCTGTGAAATGCATAATCTATTCATTGGAATGTATCAAATATTATATTTGAGGGATACTGAAAGAAAAGTGATGAACTCATTCCAATTATTAGAATAACAACCATAATTTTAGCAATTTAAACATCTTCATAGTAAAACAATCTTGGTTTCTGTTGCATTTAGTAATACGGAGTGTTGGGCGACAGGGCAGCGTGGTGGAACGTAGGGAGCTCACGAACCTGCTGCGCGGAACTGCGAGTTTGTCCCTCTTCGGCTTCCGTACCTGATCTAGGAAGTCAAGCAAAGTGCCACAGCAACTTCATTCATTTCTCTCCAGTCCATGCAAGGGATGCTGTTGCAAGAACATTATTTGTTCCTTGTATCGTTTCCGTAATGCGCCGAAAACCGGAAACTCAGCCGTCGGCCAACGACTCCGCCGACGTCAATAAAAAGGTAACGCGACGGCGCTCCGACAGCCACATGTGACAAGACAATCACACTGTTTACATTTGCTGACTGACTGTTGAAGCCAACAAGCTTAGTTGTCTGGGTTCAAATCAGATGCTGTTTAGTTTATGACTTCTCCTGCTTGCTGTTACGCTATTTTAGCCAAATTATTACACGATTATGAAAGTGTTAGACCTCAACTATTCAACTTGGGTACAGTTAGAAAAATATTGACAGACTGGGCCTTTCTGTGTAAATAACTCATCAGCGGAACATCGTATCTACAAAACCGACACGTCGTTGCAATCACAGCAAGGTAGACTGAGAGCTACAATCGCATTTTTCTTCAAACGAGCCGCAATTGAGGCTGGAGGAATTGCAGAGGGCGCAGGGACCGTCTGCAAATAGCAGCACCAGAAAAAAGTGAACCACAAGGAGAGGAAAATGAACCCTAAGTTTAATACCTCCTCCAAGGACAAGTGTTGTTCACGTCATGATTGCATGGAAATTGCTCATATCATAGATGATCCACAGGTACACAAACCTCATGCTGGATTTTCTTTCAAGATATAGATTTACGACCAAAAATAGTTTGTCATGAGGCAAATCTGCAATTTCTGTAGTCATGTTGAGTGAGATCTAAATGAACTTGATGATAATAAGCGGATGATACAGCTGACAGGATATTATCTGAATGAATCAGGATGCGGATCAGGCTGCAGGCAGAGTGTCGTACAGCTCCGTCCTCATCAACGCCGGGAAGTGTTTGCTCCTGATCGTCTTCGTCCCCCCATTCCTCAACTATGCCTCACTGCAGAGGGAAGGACAGATGCTCGTGCCCAAAGGTCAGACTCCCCTCCAGTTTGCGTTCGGTCCCACTCGATCACAGCTTGAATCTGAGTGACTTGAAAAACATCTTTTCATTCCAGCCAGTTTTTCTGATGCTGACGTAAAACAAAGATTCTTCTCGTGTTTTTCCCCCCTACTTAGATGGTCAGATTGTTGACGTTGGTTTGGGCCAGAAGATGCATCTGTTGTGTAAAGGACGAGGGAAACCAGTCGGTAAGAAACACTCTCGCTCTCCTGCCGTGTGTTCTTGTGTCTGACGTCTTTGCTCCTCCGTCCTCAGTCTCTTCGTCTTATTTTTTGTAGTCATCCTCGATTCCCCCACTGGAATGTCTTCAGACGTTTGGTGTCACGTCCAAGACAGCGTTGCCACACTGACAAAGGTGAGTACTCACTCTTGTGTCTCCACGCTAGAATAGAAGCAATATGCATTGAAATAAAACACTCCAACCTGGACTGTTTATTAATTCACCATTTCCAGTGTGGCCACTCCTTTGAGCTGCTCTCGGATGCACTGTGGGTAACTGAGCTAGGAGGCGGCCTCTGCTTTGACAAATGAGTCCCCGGTTGTGAACTTTCTCTGGAATCAGCTAATGTCGTCGTGCTGTTTGTCGCGGGAGGGGGGGGGGTCATGTGGGGACAGTCCTTGCAGTAGCTCTGCCACATCCTCTCTGCTCAACAGGGACTCAGGCGGGCAGAAAGCCCGGCCTGACAGCCTGCCCCATGTCGTTTGTCTGAAATGTGACCCAAATGAGGTCAGAGGCTCGTTGGAGGATGCGCCGCTGATACGTGGCAAACAACTCCGCGGCATAAGCAGCGACAAAAAAAAAAAAAACAAGCGCTCGGCCGCGTGTTGACACTCGCGGCCGCGTCTTTTCCGGGGCGTCTCACCTGTCAGGGATTTTCATCGCTCACACAGTCGAGCGGAGGTGATCTCATGTTTGCGTGGACGCCACAGCGCGAAAAAAAAACAAACCTCACCCCGGCCTTTCCCCCCCCGTCTGTCACACCGCACAGGTCTGCACCTACGACCGGATGGGACTGGGCTTCAGCAAGCGGCTGATGCCCAACGAGACCACGGGGACGGAGAAAGTTTGGGGGATGTCGACAACGGGACGGTGAGCACGTCGGCTTTCGCCGGGCCGTCGCGGCGAGGGGGCAGCACGGCGGAGGGAGTCCGCTGACCCCTTTGGTCATTCGTTAACGTCCCTTTAAGGGAATATCAGAGGTGCTCTGATAATCAACCCCATTGTTATTCCTGTCACTTTTGTGGACACTGACCACATTAATTGTTTGTTTGCTTGGACTCCTTTTCATTTCTTTTTTCTCAAAAGTGCATTTTTTTAACATCGATACTGGAAACTGCCAATCAGTGTTGAGCTATTGCATCCGAAAGCATGTAAATCTTGTTAAACATTAGTACCGCTTACTCACTTACCATTACTAGCCAAACTCTGCAGAGAATCTTCTAACCAAGTAAAACATTCAGAAGAAACAGAATGTTTTTCAATATTTCTCGGTATTTTTGTGTGATAATTAATATTCATGTATTTGACTTGAATTATTAGTGCTTGGCAACGATTAATTAAAAAAAAATTAATCGAAAGATTTCCCTGATTAATCGTAATTAACTGCATTGAATGTGCAAAATCCTATAATGAATTCAAATGGAGTGTTCAGTCCACTTTTATTGGCGTATTCAGCAATATGAACAAAAGCATCCAAACCGTTGTTGTGTATACACTACTAAAATCAGCACTTGTTAAACAGTAGCAGTCAAATCACATGTTCAGTGAAAATCTACTTCACAAATGTAAACACAAAAATTCCAGCCTACTGCCACTGCCAGGGCATTCAAGTTATCCCGATCGGTTTGAAAAATACACACAATCTCCATGCCAAATCCTGAGCCACAGTCCCAACATTGGAACAGACAATTTCTGAAGTCACAGCAGAAACATTCCTCTTTTATCAGGGACAAAGAGAAGAAAGGGTGAAGCACAAAACCCTTCACTGTTGGGACTTCCCGTACAGGGGACTCCAATGGTGGTCTGCAGCAATCCACATCGTGACGGCGTTTGTTCGCTTCTTTTGCTTTTGTTTATTTAGACTTCTCCCGCATGCTGCATTTAACGGAGTCTGCCGGAGCCTCACTCCACTGTCTGATTGTTTACCCATATCAACGGTGTGTTTCACATTAAGGTGATTGTTTAGACCGGAAGTACTCCTGTGATGAGAACGGCAGTGGCTACAAACGACTTTGTTTCTGTCAAATCCGCTGTCTGGAAGTACTTTATAATCCTCCATGTTTTTTTTGTTTTCTTCCGCATTCTCCTTTCTTTTCTGGTTCTGCAACAGACGTTTACAAACAGACGTTTTAAAATAATTATCGGCGTTACTTGAATGATGTCTTCACGTGAAAATAACGCAAAAACTTGGCCAGCCCTATGAATTATAGAACTCATCCAGAGACTTTGCGAAGGGTACAAAGAGAACGCTAAACGACAAAAAGCCTCTGTTGTGTTTTGTTTGTTGCTCGCATGTTGGAGCACTAACCAACGTCTCGCTGCCTCTCACGAAACACAAAGTCAAGCATTAATTTTCCTGCTGAGCACATGCAGGCTTTGTCTGAGTCTTCTTCTTTGGAGGAGGAAGAGAACAATCCAATAGCGCCAAGTCGTGTGAAAGTGTAATTTCTGGTTTGGCTTGCTCAACCTGCTGACAGGTGAGGCCTGACTCCGCTCTGTGCCAGGTGATTTAGCCGTTCCTCTCGTCGACAAAAGTCTGCTTCTTGAAGGAAAACAAAGAATTGGCTTCATGCTGATTTTCTTCACTTTTTTCCTTGTTTTTGAATTTCAACCCAACGCTCATCAGCGACCTGAGAGGCTGCGCTACAATAAATAAATACCCACATTTGTGGCAGAATAGGAACCCCACGGGGTAATTCACTAAACGAAGTGTCCACATGGGCCCGCCCACCGGAGCCAGAGACTGATGTGTGCGCTCGGACGCAACATTGCGGGGTCGCGCTGCGGCCTTCGCGTCCCCAAAAAAAACCTGTCACGTGCCGCTCCGGCCTGGAATCCGCCTTAAAGGATGAGCGGGCGTGGCCCGCCGAGGGCCGGCAGCCCAGTTTACCTTGGCATGTGGCCCGGGGAGGCGCCGGGACCCCCCCCCTCCCCCCCTGCTGCTTGAGATGCGAGCAATCAATTTCCCCAGGATTCAATATCTGAAGGAGTTTGATGACGGGCTCACCTTAACCCCGGCGGTCTCGTGAAGCCTCCTCGTGACACCTCGGGGTTTGATTTATTCGCACAACAAACCCGGGACAGCAGATGGCTCTCAGAGAGCGGGCTGCGCCGCCTCGCGCAGGCCACGATGCCCCCCCCCCCCCCACCCCCTACGCCTCCAAACCTCGCGGTATAAGTTTGCCAGTGATCGGTGTTCCCGCGGTGCGGCGCCATGGAGGGGAGCCAGCAGGACCCCTCCTCCGTGCCGCCGTAGGGGGGGGGTGGGGGGGCTGCGGCTCCGCCGTTTATTTTGCTGCCACGTATGGAAAGTGATTAAACGGGAAAGTAAAAATACTGCTGACCTTCCTCTTTTCGCGGCAACATTCTTCATTGTGATTTCATGATTTCGCCCCTCTCTCCTCGCTCACGCCGCCTTCTCCAGCCTTATTAGAGCTGTTAATGAGGAGATGAGAGATTAATGGGAGCAACGGCGGCCTGTTGCGTTCATCGCTCACGCCGGGGACCCACGGCGAGCCGAATAAATAAACCTCCTGGCCCAGTTCGCGGCGCGGCCCCGCTCCCTCGCGCGGAAGGTGACTCCTTTTTGCCGCTTGCCTTCCAGGATGGTGGATGATCTTCACCGGCTCCTGCAGGCCGCCGAGATCGCCAAGCCCTTCATCCTGGTGGGCTCCGAGCTGGGCGCGCTCAACGGCCGGTTCTACAGCCACATCCACGACGTGTAAGTGCCGCGCGTTGGAGCGGGGCAGGATGTGCGTAGCACCTACTGCGGCTCTGAGGGAGCTTTTCCTTGGGCTAAAGAAGAAAGCAGGTAGCAGAAGTGAGCTTGGACTTTAAGCAGGGGGGAGATGATGGAACTCAGCAATGCTTGCGCTCCCTTTTAGAGAGGGTTTAATAACAACCGCAGGACCGAAAGTCTGGCTTTCTTCTATCTGCGATGTAAAGAATGTGCTGGCAGGGGTTTTTTTGTCTGGTCTAAGCAGATCAGATTCATGAGGTCGGTGGGATTTAGCGCCTATAATGTAGCTGGAGCAGGACACGGAGCTGCAGTGCACCTTTAAACTCCGCCCACACCGTCTTTCGCTGCAAGATCTTGGAAACATCGGCGTCCAAATTCGCAGCTCTCTCTATAATGCATGTCAACCTGCTCCCCACCCGCCCAGTGCGATTCCCGCATTCCCCGCCAATAACATCACTGTGCAGGAAAACATGCATGTAAAATGTAAAGGTTTGATCATCATTCAGGTCTCAGACGTGGAGGGGGTTAATTAGGGGCCGTCAATCCGTCGCTACGGCTAAACTATTCATGGTAGAGCCTTGAAATCTTCGAGGCAGATTCCACTTCATTCGACATCGCCGAGCGAAGCTGGTTCATTCGATATTGTGTCAGTAAATATTTTGTGCTTTGAAGGTCTTCATCGTCCTGCTGAACTGCAGCCGACCTTTGAAAATGCAAGATTAAAAAAAAAAAACAACCTCACAATTTGGTGCGATGACAGTTTCAAATGCACATCTGAACTCCATCGATTTTTTCAGAAGTCATTCCGGAAGGTAGAGTGACACACCCTCCAGGTGCCCGGTCGCCCCAGTTTTTACCCCAGCTGTTTGGCACTCGCAGAACATCTGGAAATCTGGTGCGACTGAGTTGAAGTGGACTAAATTGAAATCTAATCTTTGTGAGACAGGTGCAATTAAGACAGAGCGAGATTTATTTTGAAAAATTCACAAACTTACTTCCTAGAGTTCATGATCAGTGATCGCTGAAAGTGGAAGGCAGGAAGAACTATCTTTGTGTGTCTCAAGGATAAAGTTTGTTTTATCATTGATGGAAAGT
>JASSRZ010000007.1:13379664-13398304 GCA_032164315.1 Malacoctenus gilli
CCCCCCCCCCCCCCCCCCCCCCCCCCCCCCCCCCCCCCCCCCCCCCCCCCCCCCCCCCCCCCCCCCCCCCCACATGCATCAGACATTTCTCTAACGACATTCCTCCCATCGTGGCCGTGCAGCCACAGGATGGTGCTAGTGCGAGAATAATCGCGCCGGCTCCTCGGCACATAGATACGAGCCGGCGATGATTGCGGGAGCGTTTGTCTCTCCGCGCCCGTCAGAGCCAGGCGAATTTGGCACCGCGATTTGACACCGAGGCGTCATTTATAAAGGAACGAAAATTGAACCCCATTTTTTTTTCTCTCTCTCTTCCTCCCCGGCGTTTGACGCGACGCCACAGACGCACTCTGTATCTGGTGACGCCTGCTATATTATGAAGCTCGGCCCTTTTGACAGGTCATACGGTTTGTGAGGGAAAGGCTGTTAATATAAATACAAGGTTTTTTTTTTTCCCTTTTTGCTGCGTCTTGCAGATGAGGTGTCTCCCCCCCCCCCCCACCCCAACCCCATACTCTGTATTGGGATCTGCTGTGAATCACGCGTGCCTGTCACAAAGTCCTGTAGTCATTCTTTCACTTCCTGTTGGAAGGCGTCCCAGGCGGAGGAGCCGTAATGGATTCCGGCGACGAACAACAACCAATATCTTGAGCGACACGCGAAGGGCTGCTCCGCGCGCAGCGGCAGCAGCGCGTCGGAACGGGGGAGGCGCGTCTCCTCGACGTTAAGGAGAATATTACGCACAGGCTAATTTTTTGTCTCACTCCATCTCCCCCCCGCCCCCCCCCCTCCCTCCCCTCTTTCTGTTTAAACAAACGACTTACCCTCTCCCGGCCCCGGTGTGAGCGCTCACTGACATTTTTCCAACATTCAATCAGCATTACCTTTTTTTTGTAGCCCCCTCCCTCCTCCTCCTCCTCCTCCTCTGCCTCCTCTTCCCCCCCCCCCCCTCTCCCCTGCAGCTGTCTGTGTGACGTGATGACGTCTCGGCTCGGGGATGAATGCGAGCGGTTCGTTAAGGCGCCTTGTTCTCTGCTGCCAGCCACCCACGATTTGATGGCAGCAGTGATGAGGGACCTATTTCAGCTTTTCAAGTATTACAGTTGTTGCCAAGGAGATAAGGACATCATTGTGCTTGAATTCTCCAAGGAGAGAAAAAGGTTTTGTAGACAGGCTAGTGAAGGTTATGATGTGGACGCACACACACACACACTCGCGCGCACGCACATTCTCGCAGGCGCGCGGCGGGCGCGCGCGCGTGCGCACGCACACACACAGACCGGCGTACCAAACTCAATAGAGCATGCAGTCCATTTCTCAAGGGCATGTTCTGTAACCACTGCTTAATTGAACTGGAGCAGAATTGTTTGCTGCAATGTTAGTGGCACCAAAAGCTATCTGGCCCTCATCACATGTGGGGGTGATAGAGACAGTTAAAGGAGGGGGGGGGCGGGGGGGGCGGCGGCGTTTCGGAGCAGAATTCGCATCGCCTCGAGCGGCGCGGCGAACTTTTTCGCCGGCCCCGCGCCACAGAACCACGGGGAGAACAAAGGGAGGGGGAGATTTGGACTGCGATGGCGGGGGGGGTTTGGGCTCCGCCGAGCGAGCCGGACGCTGCCCTCGCCGCATTCTAATGAGCAGCCATCCAGTCAGTTTCGGAATTGTGGTTGAAATGTAAATATTAGACAAAAACATCCTCTCCGGGGATCGAAATGTACAGTCAGAAATTTGTCATCATTGCAGAGGACTGTTCATCCTTTCACAGGTGGACGCCTCCTGAATGCTTGGACACTCGATGAAATGCAGAAATCTGCCCACCAGACACTGAAATCTTGTTGCATTCGAATGTTAAAATCAGTCCCCAACGAAACGACTGAATTCCTGCATTTTTTGCCGCTGAAGGTCTGATTGAATTGAATTTGTGGCCAAGTCTTCTTTCGTTTCATCCAAAAGAGATGAGGAGCTCCCGCTTCCTCACAAAACGACACCAAAACACACGGTGGCAGTGTTTCGACTCAGTCCGGCACCTTCCTCACTCCCTCACTGCAGACCCTCGTCTGTCACAGTAGATCCCAGGACCAGATTTTCGGAGTAAATAGAATGTTTCATTTTAAATCTTTTATGTTAAAGATGCCAAGAATGAATTAATGGTAGAGCCCCTGTGTTTCTGTGTGGCGGGTGAAAGTATGAAAGACGACACAGTCTTTTCTTTAACCCACACGTTCGTATTTTCTTGCTTGTTGAAAAACCTCCACGTCTCCTTCTCTGTTTAAGAAGCAGCATCACAGCGCCGCTCACAGGCCTGGCATAATTACGACACAACTCATTATTTTAATTTAATTTTAAAAAAGTGTACAATTTAGTAAGTGATAGAGATTGAAGGATGTACTTCTCACTAACTTTCGAAGATCTGTATTGCGACAATACGGGCGGATACATAAGCAGCCTTACAAAGAAGTGAGGCAGCAGCCACGAGAGGAGCGGGGAGCCCTTGTGGCAGATTGTGTGACCCCGACAGAGCTCAGATCTCCACATCAATGAGGCATTCTGGGATTCAACGAAGAGACAGGAGACACTGAAGACAGACAAAGGTCTCCAGGACAGTTGGAAAAAGCGTTACAAATGCAAACCGTGGACATAAAGTGCCTCTTTTCTCTCTTAGAGAAGTAAACCACAGGTCGTACATCTACAGTTGACAGTTCCAGTTATATTTACAGTCGTTCCAGTGTGTAAACAACATGTTTGTGCTGTTATTGTTTCAGATTTGCCCTCTTGAAGTTTGGAATCTTTTTCAGAAACACAGAAAAACTTCAAGACCTGAAAAACGACAAGTTTCTTGCCGTGCGCTCGTAACAAAAACATGCTTCTCATCTTATAACCGTCTGCAACATGCTCTGCAATCAACAAAAATACACTCACGGACTGAGATAAAATCACGCAAACGCGCATAAGGAGACGCACACAAACGTTGACCTCTGGTCCTAATTAGTGAAACAAACCAAAACGGAGAATTTTATTTACTTTTCCTTCTTTTAGCGACGCACAGATGGATGCACACATATGTACACGTTTGTCTTCTGCTTCGACGACTACTTTTGTCTTCTCCGACTCGCACAAACTACCTGTTCGTGTCCACGTCGGTCAGTACGGTTATCGTTTTTTTTCCTGACGCGTGGACTTTCTTTTTCCCATAGAAATACCTGCTCAGTAACCCGGCTCATCAGAGCAGCGCTGTGGACGAGCACTATTTCCTGAATGAAAGCGCAGCTCAAGTGAGGTGGGGGAAAAAAAAACGCGATCGAAGGAGCTCGTCTGCTTGCCCTCCATTCATCCTGCTTGGATTGAGTTGGAAAAACGCCCCCCCCCCCAAAAAAGGGAAGACTGTGTTGTGTTGTTTTTTCCTCATCAGGGACATCACCAAGTTCAAGCCGCTGTCCAGCAGGACGTCAGTGAGCGTGCTCACCGGAGACGCCTTCGACGAGCAGATGCCGGACGGCCTGAACCAGGTGAGCGCTTCGGCTGCGTCCGCGCAACTTCCTGCTGCATGGTTAGGTCTCGCGCAGTGACTGAACAATGCTCCACTAACACGGTAAATCATATCTCCACCCCCACCCACCACCACCACCACCACTCCCCTCCTCCGCCACCTCACTCCTGCACCAGATGGTAGCTGGGCTTCAAAAGAGGTTTCTGAAGGAATCCTACCCATCAGCCAATCACATTCACATAAAAGGAGCCGACCGGCGAATGATCTACAAGAAGCCATCTGCCATCAGCCAGCACCTGAGGAAGCTCGTCAACCAGCGACAAGCCAAACAGCAGAGCGAGTGACCCATGGCCAAAACGGAGCTACACCCCAGACACGGACGGAGCGAGGGGAGGGAGGGAGGGGAGGGACAGTCGAATATGTTTTAAATATTCAATAAAAGATTTGGAGTTATCCACCGCTCGCTCCCTCGCTTCTTTTTCTTTTTTCCTTTTTTTTTTTCTGCAGCCATCGGTGCAGATTGTCTCCACGCCTGCGAAGGTTCATCAAGAAGTCAATTTCTGAAAATATTTTTGCACAGTTCTGCTTCATTGGAAGCTATTTAAATGAAGATAACTGGAGGGGATTCGGCCTGATGAAATATTTTCTGTCTTAGATTCATCTTATCGCTCAAGTTGTTATTTCAGGCTGCTCACCTGATTGGCCGGTGCAGAAAAATTAATACATTATTCCTTATCAATGCAAAGAACAGACACACACGTGCACGCACGTGCACGCGCACGCACCCCCACCCACCCACCCACCCACACACACACACTCACACACTCTTTCCATTTCAGTTCTTGCTTTTCATACATTCCTACAAGCTCCAAGGAAGTCTGTGTCCACTTCTTGTTGTGCTGCACTTGCTGTCGTGTGACACAGCCAAAAAACAGATCTTTAAGTGTATATGTATATATCTTTTGCAAGGTTACACCATTGTGTAGCTGTTTGCGCCTTCTGATCGCAATCAAAAGACCACAGGTTCGATTCCAGGCTGAGGCCTGTCTGTGCTTGACATGGCCCCGCCTCCACATTTTGGCAACACCGAGAGCAAAGAAAATCTCCATCAAGTTGTGACGTCAACAGAAACTTAAGACAATGAAACAATCCATCAAATTCATAGTCATAGTAAAACTTACCAGGGATTTTGTCCCCTCTGTTGAAATGAATGGTACTACGTTCTAGACAATGTGTCAAATCTTCATTTGATAAGACAAAGGTTTAGGAAAGTTTCATATCTAGCGACGTCAGCTGACGTGGAGGACTATGAAAGAAAGACACACAGGGCGACGGCTTTATCCTGAGGATTTAAGTTTAATTATGACACCACATCAAAATAAAAATTTCCAACAGATCTGGAATTTAATTCCATCCATATACATGCATAGCAACAACGTTTTAAGAAACATTTTCTCCCATAATCAGGACATTGGAATGATCATTTTACATCAGTATCCCCACTGACCGCCCACCCACCTTGTTTGTCAGCAATAAACTTAATTCTTGTACAGCTTCTTCTTCTTTTTTCTTTTTTTTTCCTTTTTTTCCTGTGTTTTTTTTTCTCCCGATGGGGTTACAAATAATTATATGCACAGTCCCCATTCTCGTAATACTGCTTTCAGTAATGTTCCCCTCATTTACAAAGTATTGCATTGAGAGCAAATTTCAAAAAGGGAGACCAAAGTGTATCATCAAACAGAAATACGAGTACTATACAAGAATGCTGCCATCCTCATGAAAACATCCACATCTGAGTTGAAGAAAAGAGACAGGGACAAACAGCCACAGATGTATGCAAAGCCATGTGTATATGCCAAAATGTGAGCTGCAGGGCTGCGCCCGGCGATCGCCCGGCAGACGACGGCGACTTCTTTAAGGCTCCCAAGTCATTCGTGGCTGCAGGTGACATTTTGTGCATATACAGAAACTGGTACAGCAAATAAGAATACACAAGTGCCTCAGTAGCTATTTTTGTGTCTAAAATGCATCTCATTTTTGTATTGTCTATTGTTTCATTGAGCCTACATTACAGTGTAAACAATATGTGTGCTACACAAGAATGACTATACAATAACATTACAAACAACTCTGATATAAATTTCATTTTGAATTTAAATTAAGATCACTACTCCTATTAATACTGATTGTAAAATAAATTAATGTGAAAGTGGCACCGATATTATTCTTGTTTCCTTTTTCTTTTTCCCCTTTTCACTTTTTTTTTTTTTCAACCAATGGTTTTGCATTTTTAAGTCTTAAAACGATGAAAGAAGAAGCTTCTCTTGATTGTCCACAAGCAGCGTTTAGCACTGCATGATGCACTATTCCAGACACAACAGTGTACCAAAACAAAGGAGGAAAAAAAGGAGAAAAAGTCTTTCCGGAGGGGAGGGGGTGGGGGAGGGGCAGGGTGGGCCCGGGGGAGGTGTTTTAGGGGTGGGTGGGGCGGGTGTGGGAAGGTCGTCGGAGGAGGAGGAGGAGGAGGAGGAGGAGAGCAGGTCTCGTTCTTCCCGACTTATTTTACGTGCTCCGCGGCATGTGATGAACAGTAAAACTTCTTATGGGTAATAAAGTTTGACAGGTTGTTGAACTGGATATCACAGAGGCGGCAGTACTTGCCGCTGCCGGAGCCGTTCACGCCCTTATTGGCGGCGGGGGCCGCCTCCTCGCCGGGGGACTTGGAGGAGGGCGACAGGTTCTCGTTGGAGTCGGACTGGTTTTCCGGGGCCCACGTCGGCGAGGGGTTGGGCGCCTGGCTGTCGGACTGCGGCTGGTTCTCCTGCTGGGCCGGCGCCGTGCCCGAGCGCTCCTCGGGTTTGTGCCCGCCGTTGACGATGACCATGCCCCGGTTTTTGGGCAGGAGGGGAAGGGGGTCCTTGCCGGGGTGGGGGCAGCCGTTCGCGGCGGGCTGCGGGGCCTGCTCCCTGGTGGCTCCTGTCTCCCCTCCACCGGTACCGCCGCCGCCCCCGCCGCCTCCTCCGTTGACGCTCTGCTCCTGCTCGCCAGCCTCTCCCTGCATCACTGGTCCCCCGGTCACGTAGTCGGTGGGCTTTATCCCAAAATATGGCGATATCTGCTCGGGACCTTTCACCTTCTTTATTGCTCCGGGATAAAGGCAGTGGGGCAGAAACATGTTCTTGTTGTCGTCCTTCGACGGGATGAGCTGGGGCTCAGCGAACGGTTTGAGTCCAGGCACAGGCCCGAGGTGAGGGGGGAACATGCCCCCGTTCTGCACCATCACCTTCCCGTTGCCGTTCTTCTCGCATTTACCCGGGCTCTTATCGAACACGTCGTCTGGGTTGTTATTGCCTTCGCTCTTTACTTCCGGGAACATGGCCGGCTCCAGGCTGCCAGTCTCGTTGTGCGGCGGCTGCTGCTGCTGCTGCTGCGGCTGTTGCTGCTGCTGCTGATTGGCGGCTGCGGCGGCAGCGGCGGCGGCTGCGGCGGCGGCGGCGGCTGTCGCGGGGCAAAAGTTCTGTTTGTGCGCCAGGTAGTTCTCCACTTTGTTAAAACTTATTTTGCACACGGCACATTCGTGATAGTCCAAAAGTCTTTTGGGAGAGCTACACGTCTTGTCGGGCGAACATTTTTTGCTGAGATCGATGGGCGCGTCCAGCTCCTGCGGCTCCGCGGTGTTGCATTTGGGGGTCAGGATGGGTTTGGTGACGGTCAGCGAGGCCTCCAGGTGCTTGGGGACCATGCCGGGGAAGATGTCGCAGCGGGGGTGGAAGCGGTCCGCCAGGCTCTCCACGGCCTCCTGCGACGTGCACGGGTTCATGGGCGGGACCCCCAGGAAGCCCGGCTGGCCCATGGGGGGCCTCTGGTGGTCCTGGTCGGGGAGACACATCTCGTACATCTTCCGGCGCTTGCGGGTCCTCATGGTCCGCTGCATGGAGGGCACCTTGTTGGTGCTCATGCGCTTCATGGGGGGGTCGTGGCGGGTGGCGCAGTAGTACTGCTTGTGGACCATGTAGGTCTCGTGGCGGCTGAAGGTGATGTTGCAGGCCTCGCAGGTGGTCTTGTTGGGGTCGTTGTCGCTCTCCACCAGGCCCGTGCTGGGGCTCTTGCCCTCCAGCTGCTTGCCGTTGAGCCGCTCCTCGGCCCCGGTCGGGGTCGACACCTTCTTCACCTGTCCCGCCAGGTCCTTGTCGGGCCCCTTGGCGCCGGCGCCGATCATGTCCAGCACGTTGGAGTTGAGGCAGGCCGACTGCATGAGGTGGCTGTCGGCCTCCGCCGGGTGGCAGCCGGCCAGCATGCTCACGGAGCTGTGGCCGCTGGTGGGGCTCACCGCCTCGGGGACCTTATCGGAGAGCGCGGAGAAGTCGGGCGACTTGGCCATGTGTTGCCAGCGGCTGTTACAATAGTGCTTTTTGTGGACCAAGTAGTTGTCCAGGTTGCTGAAAGTGATATTGCATTCAAAACAGGTGGCCCCTTTGGGCATGAGCGGGCTGTAGATGACAGGGGGGTAGCTGTTCCCGCCGTGGCGCAGCCTCCGGTGCACCAGCTCCGACATTTTCGCCAGAATCTCCGAGGCCTGCGGGACCACTGAAATGTCCTGGGAGAAAGCAAACTGAGACAAGAAGGGGCCCATGGGAAATGTAGGCATGTTATGCTGCACGGGGGAGGAGGCCAGTCGGGGGCTGGAGGGCTCCGACTTGATCCGAGTGTAGGAAAAGCTGGCTTTGCTGCCTGGGTGGGCTTCTCCCTTCTGAACCGACAGCATGGGCTTCTTCTCAGCCTTGTCGGCCTCTCCGTCTGTGCTGGTCTCCTTGTTGAGGGCCCCTTTGGGACTCCCCAGCAGAGCATCCTTCCTGTTGGCCAGCTCAGCGCGGGCCTGCTGCTGCTGCTGCTGCTGCTGCTGCTGTTGCTGCTGCTGCTGCTGCTGCTGCTGCTGCTGCTGGAGGCTTTCCTCGGGCCCCCTGGGGGAATGCTCGGTGCCGTCGCCTTCCCTGTGAAGTTTGCTGCCGTGCCCGTGTAAGTCCTGATGCTGTAAGAGTTCCCTGTGGCTCTGGAAGCTGATATGGCAGTGATTGCATCTGAAGGCCGCCTGTGACAGGTGAGACATGATGTGATGCTGGAATGTAATAAGAGAATCTGCCGTGTAGTTACAGATTGTGCATTTCAAGCTGGTGCCAGGAGGGAGGCTCTCTTCCATTTTGACACCTGTGAAGGAGATAAAAGGGAGAAACGCTCAGAATCTCGCCTCCCACTTCTCCTTTAGAGTTAACTGTAGAAACCATCAAACGCTCATGCATTATGCCAAGCTTATTCCCATCCACTAGGTGTGCCCCCCCCCCAGCTCCCCACCCGCTCAAGGATAAACTGTCAGCAATGCTGGCTGACAGCAGGATATGTATATTTCTCAAAAGATATGACAGTGCCTTGTCCAAACGTGCCTACAACTCTGTCCCCGTGTCACATTTCTCCCCAACATGTTTATCTTTCAAGAACGGAGTCAAATTAGCTAAAGTACACACACACACAATGAAAATAACGAGCCCCTGTTTCCCCCCCGACTGGGACGTCGTCCACTCCACTCACCACTGTGCGCGGTGCTCAAGTGCATCTCCAGGGCCCTGGCGCCGGAGAAGCTCTTGCTGCACTGCGGGAAGGGGCAGAGGCTGGGGGTCTGGTGGGGTCCGTTCTCGTTCTCCTCCACGACCGTCTCGGGCTCCCGCTGCCGCCCGCTGCAGTAGTACATGAGGTGGGCCTGCAGGTTCCTCTCGCTGCGGAACCAGATCCCACACGCCTTGCAAGGGAAGATGTCCTCTGCAGGGACACGGGCGGAGGGAGGGAGGGGCGGGGGGGGGGGAGACAGAGCCGGATGTGATATCTGGATGCAAACAGTACTTTTTTTTTTTTTTTTTAAATTTGCGCACAACTTTAAAGATAAGCTCGCACATATGCGTGGACACACATACACCCTCTTCGTCTCGACTTCTATAGTTCTAACTCTCAAAGCCTGCATTAAAAGGCTTTTCCACCAAATCCTCAGCTGCGGCATATCGCTGTGTTGCTACGACTGGGTTGGTGCCCTTTCTCAAGGGCAAACAAGAACACTGGACCATCTGCTTACAGAAGCCTCCCTGTTGAGCTGAACCCAGATAGCCCTCGCTAAGTAAACAAACACACTATTTGCATGAGGCGTGTATTTTGCAATTAACACGTTAGTTCGAGCCTCAGTGTGTTTATGTGAACCCAAAACTTGAAGGTCGATGGCTCTTATCTCCAGTGCAGAGACTCATCTGGGTTAATCTACGCCCGGCGGAGACGACGCTCCTTGTTAAGCAGGTGACTGAGTGCAGGCTGTGCACTGATGTGTGTGTGTGTGTGTGAGAGAGAGAGAGCGAGAGAGAGAGAGAGAGAGAGAGAGAGAGAGAGAGAGAGAGAGAGAGAGAGAGAGAGAGAGAGAGAGAGAGAGAGCGATAGAGAACAAGAGTGTGTGTGTGTGTGTGTGAGAGATTGTGCATGTCTAAACAAAAGCACGTCCCGTTCCAGCTCGGCGTCGGGGGCGCCGGTGCTGCGGCGCGCGCGCGCCACGCGCGGGGGCGCCGACACTCACTGTTGACGATGGCGGTGGGCAGGATGGAAGCCATGGCGGCCTGCTGCGGCAGGAGCTGGATGCTGTCCAGCAGCCTGGCTGGGTACATGCCCTCACTCAGAGACATGTGGTTCACCGCCTGCAGACGCGAGTCAAAGTCCACGGCGAACGCCACCAGCTCCTCGCCCTCCATCATGTTCTTGGTGGTGGTGCACCACAGTTGGCCACCTGGACAAAGCAGAGATAGCGGAGACATTTAGACGCGTGCTGCGAGATGGCGTGCGCGGGGGGGGGGGGGGGGGCTTGGAAGCTTTGCTGCATGTACACATGAGTGGGTCTGATCTGAAATGTCAGGACATCATGCAGCAGAAGAGAGGATCTTTGTTTGTTCCGTGGATTAAAAAAAACACACATTTTCAAGACACTCCCACTTCAGTCACGTGGCGCACAATTGCTTTTGATAGAAAACACACAGAAACTGGTACATGATGGGTGTAGAAGCTCAGTTGCTGCACTATAGCAGTGGGTGGAGCCTCTTCAATGGAAACGCTGTTGAACGCAGCTTTATCGAAAGATCCTCTTCAGTTAATGACTATGGGCTTGAAATATCTGAGTTAAGATGAAGAAAATCTGATAATTGTGTGGTCGTTTTCCCTCCACAGTGTTCCTGTTGGTTTTTGGTGATTGCTGCATAAATATTGTTCACATTCTCAGGCTTTTGCGTGAATTCAGCCACACTGATCCAGCACGATCCCACGATAACGCGTCCGCAGATCGCGGCGATCTGCCTGGTCAACAGCGCGCCGTGTCGAGAGCTCTCGGCGCTCATCGTGGGAGCTCTTGTTATCCCCTCTGTTTATCAAATTCGAGCTCAGCACAATGTGGTGCAAGAGTTCATGTGCCTGTTAGACAGAAAAGTACCTAATTTGGCAACGGCCATGCGGGGGGAGTGTGTATGGAAAAAGATAGCCTTTTTTTTATCAATGTTTGTGTCAGAGCAAAGAATAGGATCATATCACATTTGTTGAAGTTTTATTGAAAGACAAATGGTTGAACTTCTTGATTTTCTTCTTGTATCTTGCGCCCTGTTTCCATCTTTGAAGAGTTTTCCCCAGTCAGAAACATAAATCCTCTGCGTGTTTCATGCACCGTCCTTTTTCTGACACTGTACCAGATGTTTATTCTATCTTGTCGCCGTGGACACGGCGGTTCTGGAGGGATTTCCCAGCGAGATTCACGGGCAACCAAAAACCCGAGCCAACATTATTCTCGTTATTCGACAAAGGAAACTGTCACGTGCAATTTTTTTTTTTTTTAAAAAAGAGACTATTTTCCTGTGTTGTCTTAATGAAAACACAGGGAGATGTATAGATTTTCTGCGGGGACTCTAGTTTGTAAAAGACACGTCCTTTCAAATGTCACGTTTCATCGCTGGGAGCGTTTACCAATGTAATGTTCGCGTGATGGCAGCAATGTGAAGAAACCTGGTGTGATGTGTCGTTTTTTTTGTGAACGCACACTTTCAAAGGTAGCGTCCCCCCTTTTTCTTCCCCTCCATTCACTGTCACTCAAAACGACCCTTTTTTTTTACGCTGCCGGCGCTCGTAACCAGAGGCGACGCCTCGCACAGCTGGGCTGAACTGCAGCCCAGAGTGCTGTTGTCAGCTGGAACACTGAGACAGGTCCTCCATATTATTAGATTGTTGTGTTTTGGGATTAAGCGTTCCTCTGAAATCTTCTGAACATATTCATTAAGTCAGAGGAGGGGTGGGGGGGGTGGGGGAGGGAGGGAGGAAGGAAGGAGGGGGGTAGAGGAAGAGAGAGTGAAGGTTTTAGCTTAGATAATATTTATCTCAGCACATGACAGGCTTTTCAGCTGCACTTCATTTTTCCATTGAAGAGATTAAAGTTTTTAATATGACTATTTACAGAAATCTGGCGGGGGAGATAACAACAAACTATGATACGCTCCCGCTAAATGGCAGAATTAGGACATTGTTTCCGAGCAAAGCCGGACAATTAATTAAAGCACGCTGTTAGCTTTCAAAGATGTGCAAACATACCGACGGAGTGTCAGGCTGAGAAGGGGGGGGGGGGACATGTGACGTGAGCCCCGGCTGATGGGGAATAAAAGAGCGTCCTGAGGAGAGGTGTGAAGGCAGGGGGGACGCAGCGAGAAAAAAAAGCCCCCCCCCCCCTGCCCCTCCGCCCTGCACATGTGGGAACACTGATTACTCATGTTTACACAAACCCCATGAATCACCAGGTTTTAAAACCGCCCCGTAGACACGGCGAAGGTGCGACGAGTGAGGCTGAAGAAAAAAACAAAAAAACAAAAACGAAACAGAAGACGGCGGCGTGCAAAAAGCGCCGCGTCGTGATTTCAAGTCCGAGTTGAGCGCCTCAGATCGGACGCCGCCGTCCTGATCAGGGCCCTTCAAGCCCTCCCCCCTCTCTGCCGCTGAAGCGCCGAAAATTAGACCAGCACAAACGTGTCAAAAGGAGTGAAATGGTATTAAAATATGCTATCTTTCAAAGTCCCATTTGTGTGCCGACTTCCCCGACACAATCTCTCTCTCCCCGCCCCCCCCCCTCCCCCCTCCTCTCTATTTGTGTGTCTGTGCCTGCAGGAGCGCGTGCGTGCCAGCGCCACTTTAAAGAGCAGCGCCTATCTGTCGTCCAATCTGCCGTGACGAGACGCGCACTTCAGGCCCGCTCCACTTCCCATCGTTTTGATTCTGTCATACCACACACTGCCTGGAGAGGCCCCCTTTGAATTTTTATCTCCTAATTAAAATAACAAAACTCCTCTCCACTGTCTGCCCGAGTTACCATCAAGGTAGATACAAACTGCCACCGACAATGGCGGGGAAATATATCGCGAGCCGCAGCCACAAAAAAAAAAAAAAGTTTTCTCTCTCCTCGCTGAGGATCTCTCGGTTCAGACGCGCTCGGCTTACAAAGAGAATTATGAACGAGGCCTTGACGCCCAGATACAAATCAGTGTTTTTGGCTCCTTTTCTCCCCCCCCCCCCCCATTCTCTCCATTTTTACTCTCCCGGATCAATCCGAACCAAAGATACTGTAGGCGCTCCTCAGCCCGAAATGAAGCAGATTATGTGGAGTCTGATGAAAATGTTTTCGGCGCTTCCCCGACAGCGGGGACGCGCGCTCGGATCGCGTCCCCCCCCTTCAGCCAAGAATGCTACAGATCCATCTGCCGCGTGCGAGGACGCTGGGAGTGAGGTTTTCCGGGACTGCGTGTCCCAGTTTCGCGGCGCTACGCGGGAAAAAAAAACAAAAAAAAAACGCCGAGGCAGCGCTCCGGCTGCTGCAGCCACCGCCGGGCCGCGCGGTCCGCGTGCTCGGGCGGCGGGATGACGGGTTTCCACGCCGCCCGTTTGGTCGCCCAAATTAGAGTCGGAGACCGTCGCCGTTTTGGAACTGATTGGCGGCAGAGCTGGAGACAGAACCTGGAACGCACTTCGGCGTCGTCGAATTGTGTCGTTTTCGTAGTGGGCACGCGCGCGTGTTCGGCGCGCCGCGTTCGTCCCCGCGTTTGATCTCTCTCCGGCAGGCTCCCGGAAGGAGCGCGGCGTTTCTCAAAATATTGAGCAAGAGGTGACAGAGTCGCTCCAACTTATTCGCAAAGAAAAACCCATAAGCGACCATGACCCCTCAAGTCAATCCAATAGCAGAGAGTGTTGCAGGAAGCGACGGGCTTCCTTATCGCAGCAATGCAAGCAGCTTTACATCTGTTCAAAGAGGATGTTCCCACGAGCCTAAAACTGTGCCGCTATAAGGTCCGCAAACGCAGATGATGATAATAATAATAAAAAAAAAAAAACGCGAGCGTGCTGTCCGGACACGTACGTCCAAGCGCCTGTGCAGAAATGTGTCATTTCACACACTTAGATGCAAGGTTTAACAGAATAAAGAAGGAAAAAACACCTAACAAAAAAGGAAAAAAAAAAACAGCTGCATGGAGGCGTCAGGTGGGCAACAGACAGAGACAAATACTCCATGAAAGAGCCCCCCTCGAGAAGATTTGTCACGGCTCTTTCCCTCTGACAGCTGATTCAAATCACAGAAACACAGGTGAGTCACCTATGACAATGGCATGATCGCTGGGAAATGAGGAAAGGTGGTGGTGGTGGTGGTGGTGGTGGGGGAGAAGGAGCGTGTGTGTGTGTGTGTGTGTGTGTGTGTGTGAGAGGGGGTGTTGAGAGTTAATGTGGGGAAAAAAAGGGAAAGAAGCGAGACGGTAAAGTGGTGAAACTGGGGGAAAAGGCTGGGAAAAGTGCAGGCCGTGATTTGCACTTGTTTGCCTGCTAACTGTCTGCAGCGTGAGCTGCCTTTGTGCAGTGGCCAATGCAGTTGGAATGAAGGCTATTGTCTAAATCCTCCTGCAGAGCACCTGATAAAAGAATAAAGAACTATGACATATTCTAAAAACAATGGAGGAATTAAGGGGAGACAATAGGCCAGCTGCCTCATTAAAACAATCAAAAACGGCATCCTGTACGTAGTCCAGATAATTAAAAAACCACTGCTTCCCACCGCCTCTCAACGCCACATCCAGCGGCTCGCCGCGGCCCCGCCGCCGCCGCCGCCGCCACCGTGGCTCTCGGCTGGCTGAATGCCCTCTTCCCTCTCTTCTCTTTGATTAATGGTTCATTTGAACACGCGGTTGAAGATGAACATATGAAGGAATTCATGAAACAAAATTATAACGCAGACCCTTTTCCCGCTCTATAAGTACTCATAAACTAATCAAACGTCTCAGGATAAATCGCGAGGGGCGGCTGTTTGTGCGTGCGCGCGCGGGCGGGCGTGCGCGCGCGCGCGTGCCCTCCCCTTTTGCCTAAAGCCCCGAGAGATTTCAAAGTGCAGGCATCACAGGGCATTTTTTAATTTCCTCACTTTAAATGACTTTATAGGAAAAAAGGGATGTGTACAGTATCTGCGTATGTATGGGGAGGAGGCCTGGGTGAAGAGTGCGAGATACTCCAGCAGGATGGCTTGTGTGTGTATGTGTGTGTGTGTGTGTGTGTTTTCCACCCTCTCCTCTCTGCTCCCTGCAAGCCGCCGCCGCCGCCGCCACCACCATATCTTAATGAAGCTGCAAACAAATCTCTCATGCCTCATGCAAAAAGCTGAGAGACAACAAAGCGGCAGAAATAACAGAAGGGCCCGGATAATTAAACTGGCCTGAAGACAGGTATTCAAATGTTGGTGTGTAAACAGCACAACTCTTTAATAGTTGAGCTGTAAAATGCGTAGTTAAGCACATCAGCACTTGCCTCTCCCATCTGTCCAAACACATTACCGCGGCAAGAGGCCATTACAGGCGCCCGGGTGCAGTCCTGCCGCCCCGCGGACGGCGGGGAAGGGGGTTCAAACGCCCCCCCCCCCCCCCCCCCGAGGCTCGTTGGCATCATCCGAATGCATCGCGGGGTCATGTGTGTGTGGAGGTGGGGGGGGGGTCTGAGAGAGGGGCGAAGTGACACCGGAGCTCAACCATTGTTGACCGCAACGACTCCAGAAAAACCCACTGGATTCGAACGAGGAGCCGCTTGAAACCGGCGAATTTATGAGACCCGATTTCACTCGATGAAGACGTCTCAGAACGAGACTTTACGGAAATCCAGAGAACCTCTCTTTCACGTGAGCAGTTTTTTTCGCCGTGGGGAAAAAAGACAGAAATCCTCGGTGCAGTGTTGACGTCGACCCATCCGAAGTTTCTCCGCCGCCGTCTTGTTGGCTCGGCGCTAAACTGCCGGCCCTAATTGTGAAGTGAGGCCAGCGGAGCCTGAAGCCACAGCGAGGGGCTGTAATTAAAGACCTCTTTCTCTCCTTGTCTTTCGGCATCAGCTCCGACTCCTCCTGGTCAAACAGGAGCGGGCGGCTCACGCCGGCGAATATCAAGTAGCTGCTCACTCGCCGGCCTCCTTTGAATGTTTCCCTTCCCTCCCCCGCCGACAACGCCGCGCGATAAACAAGTTCCCCGAGTCAACTTCATCTGGATCTCGTTAAAATATTAACCAGGCGTGGCGATGGAGGAATATATCTGTGTCCGCACCTGACGGGGCGGGCACCTCCGTGGGCTGCCGGGACCAAAAAAACCCCCCAAACAACCAACCAACCAACAACAACGCGACGCGACACGAACGCCTCCTCGTGAAGGCTGGTAAATATTTGGGCCGTTTTGTGGATCATCAGAGTCGAACACATTAGGGTGACTCATGGCTGTCAAAAAGGAGGGAGGGTGAGGGGGGGGGGCATCACAATCCGGGCAAAGGCGGGGAAAAATACGCTGAGTTAGACCCAGGCAGGAAACATCACTCACAGGGTCAAACAAGCTTACTATTATTGACGGTACACTAAACTAGAATTAGCTGACTCCACTATTATTTCACCGAAGCTCTGACACAGATTGACTCTCTCTCTCTCTCTCTCTCTCCCTCCCTCACACTTCCTTTCTTCGTGTCCCCCCGCCCTTGGCCACTAGGAGGCACTCTTCTCATGCTCAAGCCCCGTGGCGGGGCCGTGGTTGGATGTGGCTGCTGCCGCTGCTGCCGCTGCTGCTGCTGCTGCTGCTGCTGCTGCTTGGGATGATGCAGAGCCGCCTCAGACGATGGCAGGGCAGCACAGACGCCAGTCTGCCTTTTGCGTCCGCGCAGGTAGGTGCGGAAGATTCCGCTCTCACGAGAAAACAACAACGCATTTAGGATCAAAAGGCTCCTTTTTTTCTTCTTCTTCTTTTTCCTCCCTCCACCGACGTTGCTTTCCACTCGATCTCTGCCTAGAAAAATCACGATGCATCGATGGCAATAAAATAATTTTGTTTTTTATTCATCTTTTGTTTGCTGAATTTCCTTAATGAAATCAAGAGTGGGTTTTTTTGTCACTATTTAAATCTTTTTTTTTTTTTTTGCTCCTCAAACAATTGTTGAATTGAGCAGGGCGGATCAATTTTTCCAGGAAGACAAATATTGTTGTGTAAATATGTGTTTACAGAGCCCCGGCGTGCCTCGCCGTCTTGTCTCGCCTGGCACCCCGAAGCCCCCCCACCCCACGCCACCCCATCACATTACTCCTCTTTTTTATTTTTTGTATTTTGCTCCACAGTGTCCACACTAATTTTAGTATCAAGTGTTTCTTTCTTTCCCTTCCTTTTTTTTTTTTTTAAAAAAAAAACCACGTCTCCTTCCTGCAGATACAGCCAGCACCGAGAGCTCATGGATGGCCTTGAGCGAATGGCACGCGGGTCAGAATCCACAAATTAAAAAGTCCTCCCAGGGGAGCCTCGTGCACGCCGCGCTCTCTTACTGTATACATTCACAGGCAACAAAGACATGAAAGCGGCACAGCACCACCCCAACAATGTCATTCAGCAACACATTTTATGAATTGTTTGAAGATGTTGGGGAGAGAGAACATAAAAAAAAAAGAAAAGAAGAAAAAAAAAGCCACGGAAAAATGATGCAACGGTGTGATTCAGCAAATGTTTTAGGGGTTTTTTAAAAAAAAAAAAAAAGAAAGAAAGAAAAGAAGAGAGAGGAAAAAAAAGGCCGAATTTAATGTTTCACTTTGAAATTAAAAGACATTTCTCTGGCTCGTCTCTGGAGATTCGCGGGAGCTTTTTTCAGCGCAGTGAGAACGGCAGGCAGGCAGGCAGGCAGGCAGGGGGATGTTTGCCTGGTAATGGTGCTGTAATCGTTTTGAGGGGGAAGAAAATAGAAATGAGAATTAGCAGCTATTTTTGCTCCATTAGAGTGCTGTGACAGAGGCTGAGTATTTCAATTTCAAATTTATTTATTTCCTAATGAAATGTATTTAATTATAAGGGGGGGGGGGTGGAGGCTGCTCGCACACCAAACATCAACCGCCCCCCCTCCAAAAAAAAACCCCCCATGCAAATCTCTCCGTCTTTTTAGCGGCCAAACAAAACGCGACGTTCTCCCTATTGCCGGATATTTCACCGTGGCGTGGTGCGTGTGTGTGTGTGTGTGTGTGTGTGTGTGTGTGTGTGTGTTTTTCCTCCCATTTTTCGGTCTATAGCGCGGGTCACGCAGCTCGGAGGACTGCGCTGTCAGTCTGAAACAAAACCAGCCACATTCCTCCGGTACAAAGCAGCTTTCCCTCATTAGCCGCCACGCGCAGGCGGCTCCTCCCTGTCCGCGGGAAAGTGGAGGAGACTATTAAAGGAGCGCTGTGACTGGCTCCTCTCCGCTCGCCTCCGCTCGGGCTTTCTTCTTTATTTGGACAGGTTTGTCCCATTGAGCACTCTATTAGCTCTCCTTCTCCGCGGGTAGCGCCTGCCTGTGTCCCGGCTGTGGCCGGTCGACATGTGTTTACTGCGGCCCCCGCTGCGGTGGAGTATGGGAGGGAGAGGGAGGGTGGGACGCCGTCCTGACCGAGCCCCGCTAATGGGACCAGAAGACCCCTCGTGACGGGAAGCCGCGGCAGAAGCCCCCCCCCCCAACCCCCTTTTATCCCCGCCGCCCCTCCCCTCTCTCGCTCCCCTCCCCTCCCCGCTCCAGCTGCGGCCCCGTGGCCCGTGTCCC
>JASSRZ010000007.1:13427877-13440560 GCA_032164315.1 Malacoctenus gilli
CACACACACACACACACACACACACACACACACACACACACACACACACACACACACACACACACACACAACCTGCCCATGATTCTTGTGTGTATGATTTTGTGCATGTGTGTATGTGGCTGCAGGGAGGGGGGGGGGGGCTGACTCTGACCAATGGCATCCAGCAGCAGGGCTTTATCCTGAAGCACACTGACAATGCTTTTCACACCTACTTACCACAGCAGAGATGGAGGCGGTGGGCTGGATCATACCCAGGCCTAAAAGCAGGCTAAGGGCTTTTAGAAGACACACACACACAGACACACACACACACACACACACACACACACACATAGACATGCACGCATGCACACACCCAGAATGGTCTCTTTAATTACTGACTCAAGATCCTGCAGTAGATTAAAAAAAAAAAAAGGAAAAAATCACAGAGGCTTATTTTCATATCCGCAAGAATTTTTCAATGAATATAAAGACGGTCATTGATTATGCCGTTAAGGGAGGAGAAGTTAAGAAGGGAAATATAAAGTACATATAATCACATTAAGTTCCAGTGATTAATGTAATAAAATGTGATCTTTTTTCCCCATCTGTATTGAACACATTCAATACCGAGGAGACATGCTCTAAATATTAAGAAGCGGCTCCTTAAAATCCACTTAACCAGTTTTCTGTGGGCATGGGCGTCTGCGAAGGCATCGCCGATAACTCGTGCGGGCACAGCAGAGATAGATAGAGAGAGAGACAGAGAGAGAGAGAGAGAGAGAGAGAGAGAGAGAGAGAGAGAGAGAGAGAGAGAGAGAGAGAGAGAGAGAGAGAGGGATGAAACCAGCGAAAGGCGGACCCAAAACAATGTCTCCCGTGCTTCTAAAATCTGTGCATTCGCAGCATTTTGAGGACAAGCCACGTTCTTCTTGTGTGTGTGTGTGTGAGTGTGTGCGTGTGTGTGTGTGTCTCTCCTCTCCCAGACTCACAATCAGCCGTCCTGAATGATCAATACGAAAGCATTTCTTTCATTGATTATACAATTATACACAAGTTAAATCTGTGACTCTCTCTCATGTCGGAGCAATAACCGATGTCGCCAGCGGTGGAGGCGAAGAGGAAGGAAGCAGCTTCTTCGTCGCTCCTCTGTTTTTTTTCTCCTCTCTCTCTACCCCCCCCTTCTCTCTCTCTCTTTTTTTTAAGCGTGGTGCTTAAAGCGAGCACAGTGTAGTCCAGGTACTTCACTCAGATGATTATAATGCCACGAGGGTGCAATACATCACTCTTATTAGCCACACTGGAGCACAATGGTATCATAATTAATGGTCGCAGCAGGATTGAACGCTGCCCTGACATGGAAAAGTGGGCCTACTTAAGCTCTACAAGGCATTTAAATATGCAGAGTGAATGGCACAACCCAAACCCTCCTGCTCTAAGGACAGCCCACGCTCATTAGCCCGACACCCTCCGTGGCATTGATACAAGGACGACTGGCTATACTCTCAGGCAGGCACCCGTAAAGCACACACACACACACACACACACACACACTCACACTCACACACAACCCCCCCAAAATGGGCCAAAACGGTGATATATGGACGGAACAATCTGCTCCCTCATCAGTGCCCATCACTCCTTTCTGCATTCTCCCCCTGCATTGTTGTTTTTGTCTCAAGGCTTAGACGACACTGAATGCAGACGGACATATATGTGTCAGCAGCCATTATGCGAATTTTCGGTAATGGCGTTTGCTCCGTGTGTGTGTGCGGGCGCGTGTGTGTGTGTGTGTGAATGTGGGTGCTGTGGCACAGTGTGGTGTCTGGTGCCTGCGCTATACTGTCTCGCACAGGGAAACTGGCTGCGCGGCGGGAGAACAATGCACATAAAAGGCTGTCGGAGGAAGCGTCTGGAGCTGACGTCTTTCACATGGCTCTGAATGGGGCGCCGGCAAAGTGCCTGTGCGCGCACGCGCGTGTGTGTGTGAGTGTGTGTGTTTGTGTGTGTGTGTGTGTGTGTGCACTTTACGTGCTTACAAGTGAGACGGGAAGAAAAAAAGAAAATAGGAGACCGCCCTCCTGAGCATGTTTGTAGAGGGAGACAAGGGAAAATAATAAGAGTGTGTGTTCTTGTCGTAACTCGTGGGTACTGACATGTGCTTGGATGCCTCCTAAATGCATGTGTGGGGCGGCTGAGTCTTCTCAGATAGCCGCACAATTTGGATTCCGCCGTCCACGCACACGCTCCTCCCCCTCCTCCTCCTTTCCCTCCTCCTTCCTCCTCCTCCTCCTCCTCCTCCTCATAAAGCCAGCTTTGTAACTTCTCCTCAAATTGCCGCCGCCGCCGCTAGAAGACACGCTACTCAACAGCTGCCAAATGCCTAAAAAACCGGCAGCTCCTCTCCACCCGGCTCACTCCAGCCTGACCGCGGCGAGTTATCGCGTGGCTCAGTGCAATCAATTATTGTTGCAGTGGAATCATTAATAATTTCCTAATGAAAACGATTCTGTTGATCTCTGTTGTCTTTTAATTAAACATAATTAGTCGGCTGCTCGGAGCTGTGGTGGGGACTCCTTTAGGGTACAATTTTGTTTTAATACACTGATAATGAAATTTTTACATTGTGTCAGTTGTTTAGTTATTATTCAGTCACACTATTTCGCCATGTTTCCAGATAACAGATAATAACCCCGCGCACCTCCTATTCGCCGCAGTCATTTTAAAAGAGGAGGGTTGAAATGAACAATTAAATGCTGAACTGTGAGAGTCGGCGCTCCCCCTTCTCCACCGCTGGCGCGGCGGCAGCCGGCTGGTGCCGGCGAGCAGCGGCTGCTTCGCGCCCTTCCCCTCGCTCGCGGAGCAAATCCCGCGCAAAAAAAGAAAAAAAAAAAAAAAGTCTCGGCACGGGACAATGCATTCAAAAAAAGAGAGAGAGAGAGAGAGCGAGAGAGGGAGAGACTCCGATAGTTACTACATCTGGCAGGTCATGCCAGTTCATCACATGCCTCAGAGGTCCGCAGCTCTGGATCAGTGGAAAGAGCAAATGAAGGCATGAAAAAAAAAAAAAAGAAAGAAAGAAGAAGGATCTGATTGTGAGGACTTAGAGAATATGAAATAACACAAAGACACAGCGAGCCAGCTAATTCTGCACTGTCCGCGCTTATGTAAAACGGCCTAGTTACATTGGTCAATTTCGGCACGAACAATGGGCTGAGTTGCTCCGGAGACTTATTGGACATGCTGTATCTGAATGTGGTCTGGCTTAAGAGGCTTACAGTTGAAAAGTTTAGGTGACCTCTGAATAATGCCACATAATGTGGTCACATTGAGCGTGCATAGTTTCAATGGGCTCCGATATCAGGTGACAATGGCCCACGCACAATGGGAGGCTCGCACCGAGGGGGGGACGAGTTGAGTGCTATATTGTGTTTTTGGAGCGTCGGGGAGCTACTTCGCGGAGCCGCTCGCCCCGACTCTGACTCCGCCGGGCCTCACTGGCGCCCCGCGCAGCAGGCGAGAGGTGTCACTTCGAGTCGGGACGAGACGAGACGAGACTTCCTACGATCAATCGAGGGCCAATGGAGGAAGTGTTGCGGAGCGTTCTGCCTCGACGAGTGCGACAGAAATAAGCAAACCTGCAAATTATCCTCCTCCTGATGTGTTTTCCTCTGTTTTCAAAGCCAATTATAGCTGTACGTTGTTTGTTTAGGAAACTTTTGCTTTATCACTCCGAGCATGCACTGTGTGGCTTAGCTTCAATCCTATGCGCACGCCACTGCAGCTCAACGCTAAACGTGTATCACTACGCCGAGAAAAATAGGTCCCAAACCAAAATTCTTAAAGCTGCAGTCCTCGACTTTTTTTTTATGTGAATTCACGCACTCTTTCTCTCATTACACAGCGATGGGCTAGAGGCAGAAGATAGTGAGGTCAGAGGGGGTTCTGAAACAGCGCCAGATACATTGTTTTTTTTTTTCACCCCTCTTTTTCTTATGTTTGCAATAAAAAAAAAAAAAAAACAACCCCCCCAAAAAAACAGAACGACACCTTTGTTTTTTCGAAAGCTGCTCGACAGCGTTCGCGCGTCACATTCGGTCGCGTTGGCTCTCCTGAGCGAAAACTCGTTCCAATCAGGCAGGTTTGCTGCGGCTGAACTGAGTCTCCGTTGGAAACATATTCAACTGGGATTTACTACACGGGGAGAGAGAGAAAAAAAAAATCAAAATGTGGCTGAATTTGTTTTCTCTGTTAAACCTCTCCTACTTTCCAGCTGCATTGTTTATCAATCTGTTGTTTATCTGTACTGAAAAGTCTCCACTGGTTTCTCTCCCTCTGTCTGTCACTCCCCCCCCCCCACCCCCCCTCTCTCTCTCTCTCTCTCTCTCTCTCCCTCCCTCCCTCCCTCCCTCCCTGGTCTCCGGTGTTACTGTAACATATAATTACTCTGCAGACTTGCTGCCTGTTTCTATAACTTCAGCGGTTCAAAGAAACTGTCGGAGTGTGGAGGAGAGCATTGTGGGAGTTCCAGGTGGATTTCTCGATAATGAGTTAGCGCAGTGGTAGAGTTGAGAGTTTTAGTAATGGCTGGCTGCTAAGGCTCTTCCTGGGAGTTTAATGTAAAACAAACAGGGCTCGCGCTGACAGCCTGGGAAAAACAGATATTGCACTTTTCCCGACTTCCACTCCGGGGCTGCCTCTGGTTTTAAAGGAAGAACTCGGGAGACAATTTTCGCATTTATTCGGCGCGGCTCTGTGAATCCTAATTCGAGACCTGGAAATGACGCGTGTTGTTTCTTCCCTCCCCCCCACGCCGACGGAGATGAAGTGACACGCGAAATCGTCAACACAAATTTGCGGGAGCGTCCCCGAAAAAATAGGCCGAAGTGAATTTCTCCATTCGACACCAGAGGTCGAGCCCGTGTTGGTGCGGATGACCGGGGGGCGCCCCTGTGGGGGGACCCGACTCCGCCATCCTGCAGCTTGTTACACACTCCAGTGCATGTATTATACATAACACATTGCGGGGATACAACTCTCGGAGGAGTCATTTTGCTGGATCTGTCCTCTCTCTCTCTCTCTCTCTCTCTCTCTCTCTCTCTCTCTCTGCACCTACCCCCCACCCCCTCCCTCCACCCTCACTTTTCCCGAAGTTTTAGGGTGGAGGGGGGAGGGGGAGGGGGAGGGGGAAGAGAGAGGATGAGCGGCTGCACGAAATGTAATGCAGAAATCACAGGACCGAACGCCCAACGCTAAGCTACAGCCACTCAAACCAATCACCAGTCCTTACTTAGAGATACTCCCCCATAGATTCACACTGGCAAGCGTCCAAAGCGAACTGCTACTATCTTTGCAGGCAGCCATAAAGAAAGCCGAGACCAGTGAAACGTGAGCCAAAACATATTCCGCAAGCATACTGTGTATTGAGATATTCACTGTTTTCCATAAATAACGCATCTCAGGGAGCAATGAAGCAGCCGACGGAGGGAAAACAGCGCAGGGGTGAAGATATAAACAATCTGGGCCCTCAGCTCCTCGAGGTGGGAAGGAAAGTTCCCGTCGGACGGCGGGCGAGGCGCCGTCTTCCCTTCAGTCGATCGGCGCCGGCGTGGATTGGACAGACACAATCCCAGCGCGGCTTCAAAACCGCCACGAAACGGACCGGACGCAATATTGAATTTGACAAAGATTTGACATTTTCGGCACGCCGGCACTCAATTTCAATGTCACCTCCAGAGGGTGCGCACACACACGGACACACGCCGGCACACACACACACACACACACACACACACGGACACACGCCGGCACACACACACACACACGGACACATGCCCACACACACATACACACACACACACTCACACATACACATGCAGATTGGAATATTTTTTTCCAAAAAGGAGGCGATGGAGAAGAATGAGCGGCATAAATCGAGTCACAGTCTGGACGCAGGAGTCAAACGGCTGAACGGCATCAAACGCTTCGCCACTTTCTGAACTTCCTCCCAAGTCTTCGTGAAGGGGAGGGGGGGAGGGGGGGGGGTTTGCCGGGAGCGAAAGTGCGGAACAATTTTCGCGAGAGAAAAATTCCGAGAGAAAAACGGACACCCAACCAATTTATCCCTCGCTCTTTGGCGAAAAAGTTGCTACAAAGCGTCGGGAGTCAAGTATGGAATTACACAGCCTGGGTTTTTTCTTGTGTGTGTCGCTGTATCACAGGGGTATCGCAACTCTGACCCTCGCTGTCACACCGGTATCAAAGTCGGACGCTTTGATCACGCGGAGGGGTTGAGAGGTGGTGATTCCATGTAACTGGAGGTGGAGGTGGGGGGGGGGGTTACTCGAGTGAACATGTCCCGTATCTCTACTTTACTTGAGTAACTTTTTTTTTTTTTACACCCTCTGGAGCCCAAAACTAACTTGGTGCCAGTTTTATCCTCCAAACAGAACGCAGTAGGAACTCTCTCTCTCTCTCTCTCTCTCTCTCTCTCTCTCTCTCTCTCTCCCCCTCTCTCTCGCTCTCTCTCTTTCGCTCTCCCCCCTGCCAGCTGCAATCGGGCTCTTTAACGAGAAACAACAGCTGTTTGTAACCTGGATAAAATATTCTCGACTTACGTTTCACACTGTTTATAACGAGCGGCGCTGGCTTTGGGGGATGCGGCGTGTTTGAGTGCCGCTGCCGCCACGAAGCGTTTTCCTGCAACACGCCAGTCAAGTTCAATTGTACGGGAAACTTAACGCAGGCGACAGAAGGACACGGGAGGCGAGTAACAGAAGAATGCTTCTCTAAAGAGCACTTTGAATTGCCTTGTGTACGAATTGTGCTATATAAATAAACTTGACTTGGCTTGACTTGAAAAATACGAACAGAGACTTTCTGTTTTTCATAATAAAAGCCATTGATTCAATGTAAGGGTTGATGTTTCTGCTCGAGTGATCACAATGTTATGACAGGCTCTTACTTTGAAAGGATTGGTGACTCTCAGGCTATCGGTATTGGTTTATTTCACTGCTGCATTCAGTTCAAAATAAAATCTGTCATCCTCATCACACCTGTCACGTCAGATTTTATTTCAAATGGACTTTTTCATAGTTAAAAATTAGAAAATAAAAGCCTTATTTGTTACTGACAGTGATTTATTTTGAGGGTAGCCAGAGGGGAGTCCAGATGACCTGTTTCCTGTCTCCTGTGTGTGTAACAGTGGGTCTGGATCATTCGTGAGTGAGTATTTGGAGAAAAAAATCGATTCGCGAGAGGATAGATACGTTTTCACTCCGACACTCAACATTTCAGAAGCGGCCCTTTCTTTATTTTACTCGAGCACCTTTACACAAGTAAGAGTAGGACGTGAGTACCTCTGCCACTCCTGGCCATTAAATGAGATTTTTTTTCTCTCTCTCTTCCTCCCAACTCTCGCAGCTTCTCTGGGGTGACACGAGACACTTAACTTCTACTCTGAGATTTAAATTAATTCTTTGCATCGAGCAGCCCCCTCCGTTATCGCTCCCTCATCAGCGCGCTGCTGATTCTCGGGGAGGATTTAGAGTAATGAACTTATACAGTACAACACGGAACAACTGTCACGAGGGGCCGCCTGGAGATGTTATTGTGTTTAATTTAATAAGGTCAAACTGGAAGCCACAAACAAAGGGGGGGCCGCCGCCCGCGATCCCAAGCGGAGGTGACGACGAGATGCTATCGCCGGGCTCCATGTATGAAGGAGGTGAGGGGGTGGGGGGGGGGGGCACTGCAGACTCCAGCAGGAAAAAGAAAGTCAAAAAAAAAAAAAAATCCTGTTATTGCGTCTCTTTTTGTTTCGTACAGTCGCTCTCTGAGCAAAAAGATTAGGAGATTTTTAAAGAAGTGCATAATCTTCTTTAACAGCTTATCAAAACTTTAATGATTTGGTGATAAAGAGCACAAAGTTAAGTAGCCGGTTAAGAGGATAACTCCCCAGTGCAGTCTAGTGATTAGTAGATGAGAATTGGGAGACCGAAAATCCGGGTTGCAAATCCCACTCCTGCCACTTATTCACTTTGAGGGAGAAGAAGCTCCATTTCAGCTTTGGGGGGTATTGTCACGGGGTAATCATTTCTGAAAAGTGATAAATGGAGCCCCCTTTCCTTCACCCCTTTGGAATCCCAAACACATCTTTATTTACCTATTTATTTATTTCTTTCCCCGCCGTGTGTCTCTGGTTAACACCCGTCAAGACCCAATTATGGCAGCGGAAGCCTGGCTGCTTTCATGAGACGCGGAGCCTCGAGAGCGCCGCGGCGTGCAGCCTGAGCATCTCCCCGCACGGTCCGCGACGAAAAACCCCTGGCTCTCAAACGGATCCGCGTCGGGACACTTTTAATGATTGTTGGGGGGGGGGGGGGGGGGGGGGGTTGAGTTGTTTGGCTGGACACAATGCCGCGGATTGAAGAGTTTCTCGGGTTATTCTTTCGCTTTTCGGGATCACCTTTGAACGAAGGAACCGCAGGTTCTTCCCCCCCCCACGGACGCGCGATAACCACCGATTTATTAAAGATGGACGGCCGCAGCCGCGCCGAATTAGCGGGAGAACAAACGAAGCAAAGTGGCAAAACCCATCTGCACTTCCTCGCTATCTACCTCCAGATAGGAATTCACTTAGTATAAAAGAGACGAGGGGGGGGGTAGAAGAGCATTAATTACCTTGTGAAATCTAAAGACCATTAACTTTGTGTGTCAAGTGATGTTTCTCAGTTCCTAATCAGAGTTTTAGTGATATAAATTACTCTTTGGATGAGAGAAACAGATACGGTGGAGTGTGGGCACGCATGTCTTTTTGTGTGTCCTTGCAGCGGGAGTGGATGCAATTATTTGTGCGCGCATGTGACTTTGAGAAGTGAGGAGAGCAAGAAAGAGAAGAGAAAAAGTAAAAGAAAGACACAGGGAGAGAGCGGAGGGGAGGGGAGGGGAGGGGGGGGGGGAGAGCAGGAGGGAGGGAGAGCGAGAGACTGGCAGGAGAGGAGTGGATGGAGGATTGTGGCGTGGCGGTGTGTTGCGCGGCGGAGAGATAACGGGATGCCGGCGCGGCTTGCTTACCTTTGCTGTACACCACACAGTTGTTTTTGTTGTCTTCCGCTCCCTGCCAAGTCACATCCAGCAGCCACCTGGGGCCGGCGCTCAGCACAACCGGGACCGTGCTCTTCGTCTTCTGGCCGAGGACAGATAACAAACACTAATCATTTGCTTATTTTGGTGATTAAAGAAACATTAATAACCGCCGAGTTACGCTCTCACGCCGCTCTGAATGGCCATAAAGAGACAATTTCGGAAACTATACAGCATGCAGCTCCAGTCCACCCCGAGCCCGTACTGCGTTTTTTTTTTTCTTCTTTGAAAAAAAACAAAACAACAACACTGCTGACGAGATTTGAAAATCCAAAGTGTGTGTTTGTGTGTACGGACAGAGGGAGCCGTGGTGGTTTGCAGCGATGATAAACAGTCGCAAGAAGCCGCGTCCTCTCCATAAAAAACAGAGGAATTATCACTGAGGGCCGAAGCCACTGATCCAGCATCAGATCTCCCAGATTAACACGAGCATCTCAGGTGTCTGGGAATTATAGTCGATGGGGGAGGAAAAAAGGAAAGAAAGAGAAAAAGAAAGAATAGGAGGAGAGGGGGGAAAAAAAAAAAAAACGGATGGTGAGTTTTCGAGAGAAGGAAGCGAGTGTTCTGCGCTGAACTTTGGGCACATTGTGCTGCGCTATCGGCAGGATCTCACTATTTCCTGAAACAAGCGGGGAAGAATTTAAAGAATCAGTATCCATTTCAAAGGGCGATTGAGGTTGGGGGGTTTTATAATATGCCGGAAAAAATTATTCTGAATGCGTAAGGTCATTTTTCTTCTCGGTCAGGGGTCAAACGCCGAGTTTTATTCCTCTAAAAGGGAGGGGGGGGGGGAAGAGAAGAAAAAAAGTGAGATATAGAGCGCCGTAATAGATTCACGTGGAGCAGTGTCACCAGATTTGCCTGCTCTGTTTACCCTTCGGGTTTCCTGTCTATTCTTGTCCCTTTTTCTGTTGTTGTTGCTCGGCGCGTCTCAGGCAGCCGGCTACTGTAGCATCACTCAAAGGGGGGAGATGTCAGGATCTTAGGGGCTATTACTTCTGACACTCCCCCCCCCCCTTCCCCACACACCTCCCTCCTTCCCTCCCCCCCCTTCATTAGGATGTTACAGAAATAGTTAGGTGAAGAGAAAACGGGCGGAGGTAGCAGTCTCGACACTTCCATTTCTTTTTCCCTCCATGGCGAGGCAGCCAGTGACAGGACACTGTCCATCTGCCTAATGCAACGAAGGGGAGGGAGAGAGGGAAGGGAAAAAAAAAAAAAAAGGAAAAAGAAAAAAAAAAAAAAACACCAGTCCTCCGCCGCGCTTCTTTCACTTATTTCTCCCCCGCAAAAGGCAACAACCTTCAAGGATAAATGCAAATGTCACTTGAGCATGTTAAAGGTCTGAATTGGCACAGATATGCACAAGAGATGAGCACTGTGCTCCGGCAGTGTGCCCCCCCCCTCCTCCTCCTCCTCCTCCACCACCACCTCCTCCCTCCTCCACCCGCCCATTTCTCTTTCCATGAACTCCATCTAGTCAGAGGCTGGAGGACATGGATTTTTTTTTTCCCTCTCTCCTGTTTTTATTTATATATATATATATTTTTTTATTATAGGAGAGAACATTATTTACGAATGGCAAATACATCCAAAGACCCGATAAGAATCTGTTCCGATTCCGCCCGTAAAATTAAGACAACAAGCGCAGGCGCTAAATAAAGACGGATTTCCAAGTTGTCTTTCTTTAAATATTTTTTATATATATACAGGGAGAGAGAGAGAGAGAGAGAGAGAGAGAGAGAGAGAGAGAGAGCTCTCTTGCTCCCTGGCTGCCAAACTGATCAAACACAGACAGTAAATTGTGTCTGTTGATATTCTTATTCCCTCTCCTGGCATCTCCTTATCCCGTCCTGGCAGCAGATGAGAGAGAGGGGACCTCTGTAATTTAAGTCATCCGCGATTTCACATTTCAAATTAGCCTCACAATAAAGTCTTCTATCTGGCTAACCTGAAAATCTCACACCCCTGTCAAAGGGAGCAGAGCAGACCGGCCGATTGTTGCTAGGGACGACTATCTAAAATGGGAATCAGATTAACCCTTTCTCAGATCTCCAGACTGGAGCCATCTCTTATTCAGCTGCGAGAGGCCTCTCTGCCATCCCTCTGTGCCTCTGGGAATTCATGATATTCCAGCTGCTCTTAATGTAGCCAGCAGAGACAAAATATCACATTAACAATACATCTCCCCACTGTTTCTGATCACTCGCAATTCGCTCGATCACCGTTTGCCCCCCCCCCCCCCCCCCCCCCTTCGCTCGCTGCTTGCAAAAGTTTCATTCTCAAACCCATTCCCTCTCTTCTTTTGCTGCTTTATTTTTGGGTGTTTACCCCCCCCCTCGCCCCCCCGTCCTTTTCCCCGCGTTGGAGACGGAGCAGCGGCAACGCATGACGGTCTCCCTGGCTGCAGATTTACATAAAACATCTATAGTGACAATATGTGCTTTGTAAGCATGCCGCATGTACCAGCCGTCACAAAGACAAAGAAATGCACGCGAGCAACCGCACACAACATATTTGGGATTAAGACGCGGCGGCGGCGGCGGCGGCGGCGTCACCGCGGCGAGGAGCGCCTGCAAATGCAAATGAAAACATTTGTACAACTGGATCAGTTGGCCTAAGTGGCCGAGGCCAGAAGAAATGCAGATTGACAGGCAGAAAATTACAATTTCCCCGGAGCGGGGTGGGAAGGAGGGGGGGGGCGGGGTGAGCGGTGGTGGTCGTGTTGGTGGTGGTTGTGAGAGGGGGGGGGCTCTAACAGAAACAAACTCCTATTTAAGCGTCCAGTCACACAACCAGGGGGGGGATGTGACGTATGGAGGCTGGTTCCTGTCCAAAACTGCACACTGCGTGGCTTGTGCTCAATGTGCTGCCCCCTACAGGCTGGTTTCAGCATGTCAGCTGCACCGAAAGCCAAAAGCAAGCATGTGGCCAAATGACTGTGTTTTAACCTTGTTTACCTTTCAGAATTTTAAATAATTCTCGACACTTTTTTTTTTTTGCATTTTGGAAAGCTTCACCAAAAATAATCAACGATCGCCCAATCTGCTGTAAAAGTGGGACTCTGAATGGTTACTTTGAATGAAACCTTTCACTTCCACCACATCCAACAAACACGGTGCGGCACAGTCGAGGTGTCTCCAGGTGATCACCGTCAGACGCGGCGTGCCACGTTTAGGCAAGAAATGTTCGAAAAAAACAACTTAGTCGACATTAAATAGACGAAGAAACGGGAAAAACGTGATTAACTAGTCAGATACAAATGAAAGTAAATACAATGTCTGTAATGCCAACTCAAGCCTTTTGCAGTCCCTTGATTTAAAAACAAAGTTAAAAAAAACCCTCAGTAAACATTTGTTATGATTATAGAGATACAGTCTTTAATATCAGTTTCCAGACTATCATCCCTGTCAGAGCCTGTAACCCCCCCCCCCAGCCTTCCTCTCTGTGTACTGTGTTATGGTTTATCCACCCTCTGCCTTCACTCCAGTGGTTTCAATACTCTCTCTCGGGTGTTTTTTTTTATTTTTTTTTTGTGGGGGGGGGGGGGCTGATGTTTT
>JASSRZ010000007.1:13455967-13470138 GCA_032164315.1 Malacoctenus gilli
GGGTGGGGGGGTAGGGGGGGTAGGGGGGGGTGGCCTCCGAGTCCGAAATCCTCCTGGACTTCTCCTTACGTTTCTTCAAGGGATGAACGCGCAGCCGGTTAATGGGAATTTCTTAATTAATCCACACGCAGAGTGGAGTATCAAGCCCATGGAGGACTCGTCACTCCGGCGGAGCCAGCAGGTCAACACGCGCGCCTGCTGGGATCTTTGAAACAAGAGATATGACGCCGCGGCGCTCGGCGTCACATCAAAAAATAATGGATTGCGACTTCGCTCGATTGAAGCCCGGACCGAGCCCCAAATCCACCAATTAAAGCTGTTTTGTCATAAAATATGCAGATTGAATGCTTAAAACAGATGCACTTCAAAAAAAAAAAAAGACCCGCGTTGGATCCCGGAAGAGTCACCTCAATAGGTTTGAATGTCATGGGAGTTGACATTAATATGGTCTTCAGATGTGGGGCTCTCCAGTAATCGCGTTGGAACGGTGGGCGACGGCGGAGCTTGACCGAATACAGTCGTCCCAGCCTAATTATCCTAATGGTTAAAATAAAAACCCAACCCAACCCTGCAGATTAATGCATCATTTATAAATAGTTTACAGCTCATTTGCAAGCTGTCAAAGGCAACATTTGGAAGCCCACCAATACGTTCTGCCGTGTTGTTGTTGTTTGTTTTTTTTTTCCAGGTTGCATGTACCTGCCAAAAGGATCATGACAATGTTGAGTGAACTGGAAACGCAACCACACACTGACTCACAATGCTCACGTGAAGCACGCAAAAACAAACTCGCGACGCACGAAGACGAAGAGGTGAGGAAGAAAAACTGCAAAAAAAAAAAAAAAGGATGAAATGATACAGAACTATCTTGAAGAACTACAGTTTTTCCCCTGACAGCTCGTGTTCAGGTGTTCTCAAAGTGTGAACGCGAGTGCAGTTGTAGGAACGGTTGTGGGAAACAGGCGTAAAAGTAAAAGAAACCTATTTTACACAGTAGCTGTCGAGGTAATTCACACAACTGCTAGTATTGACGAGCGCAAGTTGCGATTTAGCTCTCAACACTTGGATTACTGACACATAAATTGAGCCCTCTCAGAATATATCTTCCTTTTTCGGTGCAAGACATATCTAACATATAGTATAAACTATATATAAACTAACACAGGTAATTTGACAGGGCAAATATTGTGTGGCAAAGACTGCAAGCAGGCCGGCCCACGGGACGGCGTCTGTTTTAAAGCAGACAAACGTTTCCCACCTTGCAGAAGCTGCCTCTCCTCGTCCGCCGCCCCCCCCCCCCCCCGACAGCTCCGTCGACTGCTGACAGTGTTTATTCGCTTTGTGTGAAACAGTAAACGGACCAAATCTGCACTGTAGCTCGGGAGGCTAATTCACACAAATACCCGAGTTGGCCGGCGCGACCGACTGCAAGCTGCCACTTTGGAAGCGTCCGCTTATCGCCGCGGCCGTTTCACTTTTGGGTAGGAAAAAAAAGGAAGCGATTACACGCAAGGTCAAAGCGACGATTAAATCAGTGACGGATCTTTGTTCGAACTCGCTTGACTTCATCTACTCGAAGCCGACGCTTACCTTCAAAGATACCGTCATCTGCGCGTTTTCATCGCGCCTTTTGTTTCTGCTCTCATCGCCTCATTATTGCCGCGCGACCCCTTCGCCTGTCTTGAGCAAGAATTTTAATTCTGGGGGTTTAAAGTCAAGCACGCAGCGTTTCCCTCATCAAAATCGGCGTCCTGCTTCCGCGTTACCTGAGATCCACGACAAATAGCCTCTTTGTCGCTTCCAGAGTGGAGGGTAAAGAGCAGAGCTGACTAATTGTTTTCTGTTAAGACTCTGGAACAAGCTGCCTGATCCTATTTGTGCGCGCGAGCCTGGATCAGCTTGAAATATGGCTTGGAGTCGCACGGTTGTTTGCACGCCGCCTGGTAATTTTCGGTCATTCTGACACAAACTTTTTTCGGAGCCCATTTTCTGGCTTCCGTGTTCAACGAACAAGCTCTGTCTCGACATACCAGTGCGGTGTTGTCGGCGCCCATCTCGATCTTCCCCTCGAAGGGGCCCCAAGTCGTCCCCACGGGAAGCTGCTGCCGGCTATGGATGCGACGCTCGCCGTCTTTGAGGAAAGCATCCAGCTCTCCTAAGAGAAGAAGAAGAAGAAGAAGAAAAAAAACACGCCACGGTGAGAAAGAGTCAGCCATATTGCTCCGCGTGGCACACAAGTTCCACAGCAAATCACAGTGACATTCGTTCATTGTCCTTCTCCCTCCCAACCTCCGTGCGCGATCTTCGTTCTTGCGCCAGAGTAAACGGCGAAGGTTACAGCCAACCAGTTTCAAAATGGATAAGCAAATCGAGCGAGCATCCATCTGATGGTGCGCCTCAGACACGTGGCGCGCTAACCTTACTTGAAAGGTGTCTTGTGTGCAGATAATCTCTTGTGAGACAGTGCAGACTCGCTGGCTGGCAGCGAGTGCGGGCGGGCGGGCGGGAGCAGCTCGTGGCGGGACTATTTCTGTTGTTCCAGGAAGGCAGGGCCCCTTGTTAGTGCCGCGCAGAGCTCCAGTTAATTAACAGTGGAACCGGATAGCACTGTTAGTACTACCGGTGCTCACCTCCCTGACACCCCCCCACGGCTATCTTATCTCTTAGATTCAGTGTACTTTTTCGGGACGGCGATTAATCAAATAGTTATGATAAACTCTGTGGCAGGCTGTGACATAGTTTACAGAGGAGGATGTTTCCCTTGTGTGCGTGTGCGTGTGCGTGTGTGTGTGTGTGTGTGTGTGTGTGTGTGTGTGTGTGTGAGAGTGTGGAGCAAAGGGAAAGTATGCGGCGCTTAACAGCACATTTCCGACCGGTTGCCTCGACAACGCCGCAAAGTCTTGTTTATGGGAAAATTGATGATTCAAACGTCTGCGATGATGATTTCCATCTCGTTTTTGTAAACACTCTTGACAGATTAAGTTCAGCTCGTCCAGACGGGACCAACGTGTATCATGTCCGAGACATGCTTGGGAACGTCCTCAGATTTGACATCATTAGCAGGCTGTGAGGAGGTCAAACCGCCAACAAAAAAAGGAATGTCAAAAAACGTTAAAAAAAAAACACAAACGCTCGCGATAATGTGCCCTCTAGTGGTTGGAGTACGTCTGACAGGGGAGGAGACAAGCGAAGGGATTCGGCGAGTCCGCTGAAACGGTGGCTTCCGAATGATGCTCGCATCGACATCACAACATGACAGAGAATCGGAGCAAAACTGCGTCTAATTTCTTAAAATCGACTCGGTTTGAGCGCAAATGTGAACAGTGCAGTTAATGTAAACACTTCCAGCGTGCACTCGCGCCGTCTGGCCGCGCAGCCAAGGCAACGTTTCGGACTTGTTGGTATTTAAAGGTTATGATGCTCTCGTTTTACTCCTCTGGCCCAGTAAAGATAAAATTGTGCCCACTGAACTAAAACGAGTTTGACATCCTCGCAATGAGCCAGCCGGCCGCATGTATATTATTGTAGCCACACAATAATCATTGTAATGTTCGGCATTATACTTATTATGCATACATCGACATGTGTCGCTGACATTGTGTCTTTTAACCCGTTTGTTGGCACACGTGGTCGGGGGGGGGGGGGGGGTTGGGGGGGTAGGGGTATTCAGGGCATTCAGTTCAGGCTTAATGGACTGAAGTCATCACTGAACTTTCTGATGCGTGTGTGGTATAATGACCTATTCAGTCCTGTTCTACTCTGTAAATATCAACCGTGTATCTGCGGCACGCCATTGTGCCGCCGCGCCGGTGCGCGCCCGTGCGCCGCTTTGCATGCATAAACATGACCGAACCGTCAGGCTGACGCCGCCGTCCGCGACAAACGACACCTTATAGCCATCAATGGTGGTCAGTCCGGCGACAATAAGGAGCGAAATGTCACCCGCAATAAAAATTCACTCGCGAATCCTAACCTTTGTCCCGTTTTGATCGAATGTGTACGGCGAGCGAGCGACACGGGAGGAAACGAGTGGCTCTCGTCGGGAGCGAGGAGTTTTGGAAATAGCCTTGAAAAATAACATAATCTGGACAGTGTTATTCCAGCCTCCCCCTTCTCTCCACCCCCCCACCCCCCCCACTCCCCGGTTCCTGCTGTTGCACGCTGTCTTCCCGGTGCTGCAGTGGAAGGTGGGTAAGCTCATTACAGAGAAATAATTAAACATTGGTGCACAGCTGGTCGTCATCACTGAGAGCAACAGCCACCGCTTGATGCATTCTGTTTGTCCTCAGATAAGACCCGCGGCCTTTAACCGCTTGGATGCAAGTTCCTGTTTAGCCCCGTTTGACACACAACTCAAGCCATCCCCAGCCAGAAAACCGACTCCCGACTCCCCCTCGCCGCTCCTATCTCCTGTGGGTGGGGACGAGTGGAGTCACGAAGAGAGAAAAAAAAAAACAAAAAAAACAAGGGTACCGGGTAGCGAAGGTGCGAGATGGAGCGGATGGGGGGGGGGGTGGGGGCGGTAAAGGGGGTACGATTCAATTTGTGTGGTTTGTGGTCGACCATGTTTAGGTGCCAGTTGTGTGCATCTCACACCAAATGTTGCCTGAGGACCTTGGCTCACAGATGGCTTGTCACATCTGTTGCAGATACTAGTGGAAGATCTCCACAAAAACACCCGTGGATGAATAATGAGTTCCCTTCATGGGCTGTCTGTATGTTCACGATGAGCATTTTACACATTTATGCAAGAAAAAAAACAAAAAAAAAAGAGAAAGAAGAAAAAAAACACACACACACACACATATACTGACAGATGTGCTCTGTTATCAGCTGAGCCACTGACAATTTTTGTAATTATGGCTGCGAGAAAAAAAAAAAGAGTCTTTATGTCACAGTGATAATTCAATTCTTTACAAGCCCCCAAATCCCAACTCTATTACCTTATACTCATTACAAATAAATTTAGAACAAATACAGAAGTCACAGCGTTTAACCCGCAAAAACTGCAAAACAGCACGCTGAAGCAAGAGGAAAGCTCATAATGGCCTATTAGGAGATTTAACAAACTCGCCGCCTGTGTTCTCTCCTCGGCGTCCCCCCCCCATCATCCAATTCTCAAATGCCACACACTTGGCAAAACGCGAGCCGCGATGTGGCTCGAGCGCGGTACCCCCCCCCCCCCCGTCTGAATCCCGACCAAAACCCTCTCCAGCACCTTCACCCCTTTTTACCACAAATGCCCCCTCCCCACCCCCCCGCGCCTTTAAAGCACCACCACCTACCCCCACCCCTTCCTCGATAAGATCATCATCTGTCGCTAGACTCTAGGGTCTGTTCCTGCACTCCACAGATACTTGGCAGACCAATGAATGTCCCTTTGTGTGGAGAGATCCTCCTCAGATAGCACCCAAGATGCTCCACGCTGGCATCTGTTTGTTTTTTTTGTGTGTGTGCGTTTTTTTTAATGTGTGCATGCGTGTCCTGTCTTTCTTTTTTTCTGTCATGGTGCACAGGGAACAGGGAACTCACTCACTCACTGCCTTCAATGGCATACGACTGAATGCTAATGAGTTTCTGGGTGGCAGGATGCCAGCCTGCTATGATTTAAGGAATTAATGGGTGTGGACCACTGACAGACAGGCAGAGAGGTGAAATACTCCCCTTTTACTTTTTCAATCACAGTGTGAGGCGTGAAGGAGCCCGTCTATGCAAACTGATTTTTTTTGGGGGGGGGGCAACGTATCAGAGAGAGAGTCGACTGACTCCGCAATCTGCTACGTGGTCTTTCGATCTCATGTCAGCTTTATCGAAGCTGAGGAGAGCCAGAAGAAAAATCTGCAGTGTATCCAGAAGTCGACGGTCCAAAAGAAGGATCTTATGTTTGACATTTAACACGTTTTCTTACGGGTTTCGGAAAGCTGCTGCGACTTGACTGTGATAATCGGAAGTCAACTGAATGAAGATAATCCAAACGAGTCACTGACGAGGGGCTGTAGTCGCTTGCTGCTGTTGCTGGGTGGGCAAACAATGCCATGATGTGAATATTCGACTGCTTCAAGATTGTGAAAAGTTGCCCCCTGAGTCCACTCTGAAGCTCCGCCCCCGTGCTCATCTCGGGTCTCCGTCTGCATCAAATCCCAACTTGCAAGCGATGATGCTACCTCAGTGTAGAGGACGTGCAACTGAATTACACTGCTTCACATTCAGCATCAGCCTTTTCAACGGAAGCCATCTGGTTACGTCAACACAACCCCTGCATCACCGTGAAGCCCCTTAAACCCCGGATTTTTGAAATCAGCTCGCGGATCAAACGCACCCAAACCCCAGCGCAAAACCTGCCCTTTGATTCACTGAAATAGCCGAGATTTGTTTCCCCCGCGTGTATTCTTCCTCCGAGACATTTCTCCTCGACTCGACACGAGTCTTTAACTCCAATTTATATGATGCGAAAACCATTAGGAGCACATTTAAGACCGCAACTCAAGCATTCATCCCTTAATACTTGAAAAAGTCCGCGGCCCATTCCCGCCCCATCGCAAATGTTTCTATTAATGCACGCAAAGTGCGGTTGTGGAATTTTCTCCATATAATTCCTGGCCTGGAGGAAGGTCTCGGCTAATGGTCAAATATGACAAACGACATCATCAACCGGCTTCCGCAGATTAACATTTGTTAAAGCGGCGGATCCGCTCGGGCTCTTTTCAACGCGAATTCAACTTCTCCAACTAGTTCAAAGAGCCGAGTTCAAGGAAAAAAGAAATTGCCTGCAGCGGTGAAAGAACGCCTCTGATCACCGAGCGAGCCAGCTTCTGGTTTTGCTTCACCTTTATCCACTCATTGTTAGTGTATTAACAGTAAGGGCGGACGCGGACGGGAAACAAAGAGCGACGGAGGAGAGAGACAAGGGGTGGGGTGGGGGGGGGGGGACGCGCTCCGGCTTCACACGGCAAGACGATCCCTCTTGATATCAAGCAGCGCCTTTGAATCAAAGCAAATAAATGACTGCTGCTCAAAGTTCAATAACCTGTGCGCGGCAATTCACAGATGTCCCACGGAATCCCAGTCATCTCCACTGATAGGCCGCGTTCTGGAGCCGGCAAATGGGCTATAAATTAATATACCATGAGGGAGGCATATGGGGTGAAATGGAATGCACTGTATCGGTTCAACAAAAGGTGCCACATCTTTAAAGCAGATATGTGATATGAAATTTTACAGCTGAAGGAGAAATGTCACGGAGCTTTGATAAGAGAGCGATGAACTTTCTCCCCCTCCCACCCGAACCGCTATTATCGGGTCCTAGTGAGCAAAATGCATCATTTATAACCCACAGCCCGCACTATTATCTTTGAGAAAGGCACTTGTTTTAATACAGCGGGAGGACCCCCGCTGCCAGCAGCGCCACCTCGTCTCCCCCCTTCCCACCCGTTTCCACTCCCTTCCACCCCCCCACCCCCCTCCTCCAACAACCCACCCCTGTTCAGACGTGACTGCGTTTGGCCATCCCCAAACAGTGTTGCCGACCTAGCGTGGCTGGGGAGCAAGTTTCCAGGCAACCATATGAGTTTGGACACACGCAGAGGAGGAGGAGGAGGAAGGGGGCAGCGGTGGTGGGGGGGGCTTGCCGTGGGAAGGGGGGGGGGTAAGGGGGGGTTGGGAATCACCCCTTCGGGTCAGGATTGTTTTCAGGCAGCGGACGGCTTTGGGGGGAAAGAGTTAAACAAGCCAAAAGGATTAGGGCATTTTAGCAGTGACACTCCACACTGGCTGGGCTGTGGGGGCTTGGAGGGGACTGGGGAGGGCTGGGGGGGGGGGGGGGGGATTGGGGGCTGTTGTGGTGGTGGTGGAGGGTTTTTTGGCATGGAAGACTCTTAGACTCTTAGTCCTCACCAGTGCAACGACTGGCCACCTGCAAAGTCTTGTTGTCGTTTAGAAGCACAGCTACAAACGTGTTAAGTCGGCTGAACAAGCTGTGACAATAGGTTGGTGGAGTTAGTCTAACGCAGTGATGGCATAATTTTAATACATATTGGAAACAGGGGGTGAGGTCGTCTCCAAAAGGTCACATGACGTCACGACAAACGTGGAAACAGGAAGTGACTGGACTGATAAGAGAGAGCAGTCCCTGAGAGCTGACGCTCTTTAACATAACACCGCTCTCGGGGAAAGAACTAACATCAGAACTAGAGTTGTTGACCGCCCACACGGGTCTCAAAGAATCGACTCGATACTTTTCAAGAACGAGTCGGGTCAGCAGTCGAGCACGCGGGGAAGCAGGATGGTACGGCAGCGAGTTCACGCCGACGTTCTTGAAGTCGGCCGCTGGCCACAGCGGGAGAGGTGAGGCGGTGTGTCCTCCCGCCTCACAGCGACGCACCCGCCGTTTGATTCCGGGCTCGGCGGGCCTTCTGTGCGGCGACTGCGTGACGTCTCTGGGTGTTTTTTTGGATCTTCTCGGGGTATCCTTAGTCCCGCCTGCCCTTCAAAAAACGAGTAGTAACGCTATAAGTAACTGTTGACATTAAATTTGCCATTGTGGCGAATGTATTTGATCATCCGTCCCTCACTGTTTGCCCTGAGATAGGTCGACGCTCGCCGGCAGCAGATGTCAATAGTGGGGTGTAAATTTGAGGACCTAACTTCCAATAACTCTGCACACAGTGTCTATTTGAATAACCTACACTGACTATTGCGGCACCAAAAAAAAAAGGAGGGTCATAAATGTAAGACAAAGACGCTAATTCAGAGAGAAGTCCACGAAGCGGGTTCATTTCCCCCGATAAGAAACAAGAAATCAGGTTTAATCGTGCGTTAGAGACCTTCTGATTTGAAGGCAAACTTCTTTTCGTCCCGAGGTTTTAGATCCTGGAAGCGTTTTCAATCCCCCCCCCCCCCCCCCCGTCAAAGCTGAACTTCAGATATCAACGGGAAATAAAAGGAAAAGACAAAGTTCAGCCCGAGTGCCGCCGCGGCAATAACTTCAGCCGTACATTATCGGCCCGGAGACCGTTGTTTGGCGTCATTGAACAATTGAAATATACCAGCTGTCAACCACTCCGTCTCATCAAAAAGCCTGGCGAAGTTAGCGGCGCGGCAGCGCTGACAACCATCTCGGAGACATCCGTCTTTCGAGCGGAAGCGCGGCAATTCCCATTGATGGCATGTAAACGGAGACAGCGAAACTTAAAGAATGACTGTCCCCGCGCCGAGATACCGGCCCTATCGCCGACAACATCTAGAGGACACACGCCACCGCCGGCGGGATCTGATTGTTTTAAATGTTTTTCTTTAAAATTTCTGAACCATCAGAAAGACATTACTCTACCTGGGAGTGTCGGGGGGGGGGGGCGAATGAGTAATTGATGGCGCGCGCGCGGCGGGAACGCATGTATCCGAGACGGATGGATAACAAGACTCGGAGGGAAGTCGCTATTTGGTTCGTTTACGCCGCTCATAAATTTAGCGAACGGGAAAAAAAAAAAGTAGAAGAAAGTGGTTGTTGTTTTTGTTTTTACATTGAAAGCTTGAGACTTGAATGGTGAACTAACTGACTTTTCAGTGGGGTGGGGGTTGGGGGGGGGAGAGACCACAAATAAACATTGCTACCTTCTTGATATTCAGCGGTTAATTCAGGGGGAGACTATTTTTAAAGCGCTCCTGAATCTCCTCCCAAGTCAATTACCAGCCTGCAACTTCCCCTGGGTAAGAGGGAAGTCTGTTTTTTTTTTTTTTTTTCCCTTTTTTTCTTCCCTGGGTGACCTAGTTGTCTTTTGTGAGTAGGTTTTAGCCGGAGCAGTTTGACAGTCAACAGATAAGATGGATTAAGCTTCTTTTTTTTTTTTTTTTTTTCATCCAGTTTTGATGTGAACAGCGTAAAAGCGGGTTAAATCATTGAGTTTCAGGAGTATTTTTAAATGCCTGGAGATGGAGCGATAAAGGAGCTAAACCTAAGACTTGGGCCGGGGGAAGGTCAAGGTCGCGGCTTTCGGAGGGCGGAAAGCTACCCGGGCGACGGGGGCCCCGGCGTTTTTCGTCGCTCTCGGAAGCGGCTCGGGGGCTGGGCGCCCGGGGTCCGGGGCCCACCTCTCATCGCTCCCAGAAAAAGATACACCGGAGGAGTGAAACAAAATCCAGCCAGCGCTCAACGGGGCGGCATCAAAGAGCGGCGCACCCGTGCCTTGTGTGGGTGCTTGTGTGTGCCTGTGTGTGTGTGCGTGCGTGTGTGTGTGTGTGTGTGTGTGTGTGTGTGTGTGTGTGTATGTGTGTGTGTGTGTGTGTGTGTGTGAGTAGAGATGGAGCGGGGGTGGAGGGGAGGTTGTTTGCGTGCATGCATGAATGAGATGGGAGTGCCTGTGCGCATATGTGTGTGTGTGTGTTTGTGTGTGTGTGTGTGTGTGCGTGTGCGTGCGTGTGTCTGCGAGAACGTTCAAAAATATCATTCCTTCATGAGCAACTAGCTCCATAATTATGTTTTGATTATTTGCGAGCGCTAAAATAAAACAGCAATTAATCTGTTGATGTAAGACAGAAAATAGAAGTGCCACGTACATATTAAACAACCCAGTTTACAGAGCGACGCAACATTCAAACATTTTGGGGAACCGCTTGCACAACATACCCCCCCCCCTACCCCCCCCCCTCTCTCTGAAAGCACCTCCCTTCTACCTCCCCCCCCCTTCCCCAACCTCCCCCGCCTAAACCTGATCCGAGGCCGCGCTCAGACGCGCGCACAGGAGCTGACAGCCGTACAGTCACGTGACGCCGCTCGGCCAATCCCGCCTTCGTTTTGAATGCTTAAGCCGCGCGGCGATGAAGCCACTTGAGCATAGGAAAAAGGTGAAGAGGCGAGCGAGATGACAAACAAATCAGGGCGCTACACCGGGGTCACGCACCTTTTGCTTATCGCGTGTCACATCTTTCGCCGACCCTGAGGGGGGGGGGGGTGCGGTTGGAATATTTGTGGACGGGGGGGGGGCATATTTGGAGACATTTCGTGCACGTCTATTCCTCCACTGCTCCTCATGTCGGTGACAGGGGAGAGTAATCCTATACACAGGCTGCTATTGTGAAATGAGAAACTAGCCTCCTTCACTGCCAGAGACCAGATGCACCTCTCTCCCTCTCCCTCACTCTCTCCCTCTCTCTCTTCCTCCCTCTCTCTCTCTGTCCTAATCTGTAAACGACTTAAAGGAGCCTTATCTCCGGGCTCTTCTGCTTCATTTCATGCTTGATTTACTTTAATTTGTCTGATAGGGCACAAGGATTTGGAAATGGCCCATCTTTCGGTGGAAAATGTTCTGATTTTTCTCCGGCATTGTTATGTGAAGGTTTTTGACTTTTCTCTCCCCCTCTCTTTCCCTCTCTCTCTCCCTCTCTCTCTCTCTCTCTCTCTCTCTCTCTCTCTCTCTCTCTCTCTCTCTCTCTCTCTCTATCCCTCCTCCTCCTCTTTCTCCATCTCTCTCCCACTCTCCCTCTCTCCATCATCTGCCTCCCCTTGCCCCCCCCCACCTCCTTTTGAGGTGATGGCGGTTTGAGAGGAGAGGAGTAGAGAGAAGAGAGGAGGGGAGGGGGAGGAGAGGAGAGGAGAGGAGAGGGGAGGGGAGGGGAGGTAGGGGAGGTGGGGGTTGGATCTTCCTCCAGTGCAACAGTCTGTTTGAGTGCATTTAGATTCGAGCAAACGCAGCACAAACAAGTTTTTTTTTTCCCCTCCATGAGGTGCGATTTTGTGATGGGCGCCGGCGACACTGGAGTCGTGTTCGCCTTTCAGATCCACGTTGGGGCGCAGAGCAGCCGAGTGCTTCAAACCACAAAGATCTTATGTTTAAGTTAAGAGGCGACCGGCCCCTCCAGTTTAGTAAGTGGGTGAGCGGCTGCTGCTGATAAAGTTGCTCCCACAATGAGGGACAGGGACAGGCGACGTGTCTACAGATGCCTTCCAGTTCTTCTTCTCTCCCCCCCCCCCACCCCTCCCTTCTTCCCTTCTGTGAACTCGAGCACTCGCACGGCTGTCTGGCTGCTCCCGCCACCAAGACATCCCCCCCCTTCCCCTCCTCCTCCTCCTCCTCCTCCTCCTCCTCCTCCTCCCTCCGCTTTACTTCTATTTAGTGACTGAATGACAGTGGAGGCAGCGGGCTATGATTAGAGAGGCAGCCCATATCTTACCAGATCCTGAATAATCTCCATCCCCTCCCACCAATGAGCAAGGCACAGAGGCGGCACAAAAAGCCCGGGAGAGGAAGAAGAAGAAGAAGAATGGGGCAGGAGCTGTCCGTGCGCGCACAGCCGTGTCACAGACTTCCTCCGGCCTCGCCTGCGACGCGGCGGCGCGGACAACGGGGGGGGGCGAGAGGCGAATCCGAACGCGTCCGCCGCGCGTCGGTCGGAATAATCTCGGCAGCAGTCGCTGTCATCAAAGAGAATTTTACATTCAAATCTGCGCAGGAACAAAGAGATCAAACGGAAACAGACGACACATGAACCGGAGGTCTGTGCGAAACAATTAAACTCATTCACAACTGGTGGTTACACGATGGTCCCCCCCCCCACCCCCTCCCCCCCTCCAAAGAAAGAATTCAATTTCCCACACACACACACACACGCGCGCACGCGCCCGCCGACACGGGACGTCACAAACCCCGCCTCCGACACAATGCGCATAAATAAACGGCCGGCTCCGCACACATACACAAACACAGAGAGGAAGAAACGGGGGGAGACCATTGAAATTCATCTCACAGCCTGAATTTACTTAACTGCGGGTCTGCGCGCGGTGATAAACGGAGTGATGATCCGGCAACACGTCTTTATCCATGCTTTGCTTTAATTAACGGCGGCTTGTTTGTTGAAAAGATGATTAATATGCCAATGAAAATTGCATAATTGAATACCACAACACTCGCACAATCAGGGAGGAACATGCCATTTTTTATTAACTTTTCGGTATCATTATTATTACTATTATTTGCTATTTTAATTCACTTGACAAGCAGTCTCACCCCACCACCACCAGCACCCCCTCCCTCTGTCCTCGCCACCCACCAAACAGACAAAAAGGAAGGCTGGTAGGAATTGCTGTGACCCGAGGGGAGGGGGGGGGGGTGGGGGCTTCGTACGTGGTCGCTGCTCCGACATCGATACAGATCAGTGTGAAAGCCAAAAGGACAGTCGGGTCAAATCTGGCCTGTGAGCTAACAGCCTCATAACCTGGAACGCTGGCAGCCCGCAAAAGCCTGAAACTCCTCATGGTCTCACACTAAGACCGCTACTTCAAGTGAACTCCATCAGAAACAACACGAAATGCCGTTCGAAAAATGCACTCCCTTTCAAATCTGTCACATGATGCGCATTGCCTCAGCTCTGCGGCGTGAACTTTACGAGGTGAACTCCTGCTTCACTATTTGCAGTTCGAATTAGGAACGGAAGTTATTTACATTGAAATGAATAGATTGCAGCTTGTTTTCACTGCGGACGATCATTTCGCAGGCTGGGTCGTGCTCGCTAAGGGGCCATTTTTACACCTTTAAATTAGAAGTGCGTGCGTGCGTACGCGTGCGCGTGTGTGTGACTGAGTGTGTCGTTGTGAGGCAGCAGGAAGCAAGAGGGAAAAAAAAGGGGTTTTTTGGGGTGCGACACAGTTTGGACAGGAGAATAGCCAAACACGTCAGCGGCGAAACAAAAGTGAATGAAAGTAAAACGTCTTCGCATGCATATGAATGCGCCGCTATCTGAAACACCGGCGACAAAATTTTTTTCACCAGAACGCAAACTCATGCATGAAAAACTAACCCAAAAAGAACAAACCGCAGAGACGCTCAAAGAACAGTTGTGTTTAAAAAAAAAAAAAAAAGGGGGGGGGGGTGTTAACCGGAAGAAAATGAGGAATTCCACGTGCCAGTAAGTTTCAGTCGAGCACCCCACAGTTTACCCAGCGTTCTATCCCCCCAGCGCAGCTTGCACGAGAGTCTCCATGTTAATGCTAAACACACACATCAAATATTCAACCAATTACAATGATACCTCTTAGGAGAGGAGGGGGGAGTGGGGGGGGGGGGAGCGTGTGCAGCTGCGGCGCCTTGGAGGGTAAGCATTGCAGAACAAACACATTCGGAGGAGCTAAAGGAAGACGCGAAGGGTGTCAAGTCTCCCGGGGGGGGGGGGGGGGGGGCGGC
>JASSRZ010000007.1:13524002-13536071 GCA_032164315.1 Malacoctenus gilli
GTGTGTGTGTGTGTGTGTGTGTGTGTGTGTGTGTGTGTGTGTGTGTGTGTGTGTGTGTGTGTGTGTGTGTTTTAAAATGTCTTTCTCCTCCTCCTTTCGCTCTCTCTTTCTCCCTCCTTCCTATGCAGCTTTGGTCATGATCCGAACACGGCGGTGATGTCATGGGACAGTGGAAGTCATAAACAGTGAATCATTTCAATATCCCGGCTTTGTCACGCTGTACACACACACATACACGGACGCACACACGCGTACACACACAAACACAAACACACACACACACACACACACACACACACTTTCTCCTTAAAAGTAAAAGAATTGTCACTCGCTCGAATCAACCACAACTGTTAAAGGTCGACAACAACGCTGCAAACTGACGTGGACGTTTTCTTTCGGTTTTTGCGTCAGAGACGAGCGTCGAACGCACGCAATAAAAGCCACAATTAAAATCCAGCGGAGCCCGTCACAAGCTTGAAATACATACTGGGAAACAGGCAGGCCGACACACTCTCTGAAATGAGCATGTTAAACATCCATAAAGAGCGTTTACTGGCCATATTAGGGAGCCGGCACCAAAATCAATAATGATTTGTGGTAAGAGCAACAACATGGTGAGAGAGGAGACTCAAATTGCCAGCTGAAGATTAATTTAACGCCACTCCTAAATCCTCTGAGACTGCAGCGCGGTTCTTCTGTGCTGTTCCTGAGCCCCAGTGGCTTGTTTGAAGCCGACTTTGATTGACAGGTACAAATCTGCGAGAGGAAGAGAAAGCTTTTTCTTTTTTGCCTGCCTCTCTCTCTCTCCCTCTCTCTCTCTCTCTTTTTTTTTCTCTCCCCGCTGCTCAGACCAGATGGTTGTGATAATTAACATGATACTGTTTCCATCGCAAGGGAAATCACTGACACAAGGTTGGTCATATTAATAGGTTAAGGTATACTGTATGCTGCCGAGATGCTGCGCAGTGCACTCGCATAATCTGATTACGGGGGGAAAAGGTTGATTTAATGTGCTAAATCATTTGATTAGAACTGCCAAGTCACATTTGGGGGATGCCATTCAGTGTCGGGGGCAGTGGAGGTGGGCTGTCTGGTGCCTCAGACGTATTCAGTCTTTTTTCGTATTCAGTCTCGCTCTCTTTTTGCTTTCTTTTTTTTTTTTTTGCTCCCCCTTTTGGAAGAAAAGTTTCAGAACAATGAGTCTCTGTGCCTTCACTGATGAGCAGCCTTACACATCAGCAGTTTTTTTTGGGTTTTTTTTACAAGAACCTGGAAAGAATTCGCTCCGAACATCAGAAAAACAGCCGATTAGAGAAATCTTTCAATGTTTTTTTTTTTTTATCTTTAAAATAAGAGCAGTGAAAAGAATTCCTACATTTATAAAACTGTACTTTGATGCAAACGCACATGATAAGGAATTATACCAATGTTAGTATTAGTAGTAACAGTAGTCGTATTAGTAGTAGTCGTAGTCGTAGTAGTAGTATTGATGGTTGCAGTAGTAGTCAGTTAGGGACTGTACTAAAATTCTTTGTTTGAGACTGGCAGCAAAAAAAAAGAACTGGCTCAGTCATCCATTCAATTTTTTTTCATGTATTTGTGTATATATTTTAGGAAGTCTGCAAAAAATACACATTTATATTGGAGGAAGTTATTAATTGAAAATAATGTTATTTTTCAGAGAAAATAAAACAAGCAAGAAGCGCCAGAAAAGTGTATAATTAGACATTATCGGTTTATTATGCAATTATGAATTTTTACCATGCTATATAATTGCAAAAATGTAATTCAAGTTTGTTAGTTTTATTTGGGAATCAGTATAAAAATATTTTGCTTGCTGCACACTGGAAACATTTGTGTTATTTTATTTTATTTTTTTTCAAAATAAGAGAAGTCATTACTGGACGTTTTGTGGGGACGGTTTAAGTTCGGTTTCGAAGATTGGTTCAGAAAACGAGTACAAAATACGTGAAAAATTTGTGTTTAAAAAAGCAATAAGAGGATAAGTCAGTATTCTCCCTGAAGAAACTAAAAAGGGGGGGAGGGGGGGTTTAGCAAAAGCGGAAACGCTTTCCCTCATTTCGAACGCCAGGCTTCTGGTTACTTTCACGCGGTCCCTTATTGCCACGTTATTGTGTCGTAATAAAGTTGCAAGACAAAGATTATCCCAGACGCGGGGTCAGTTGAAGTGATCTGCGGCAAGTCGTCGGCAGCGTTATCCCGGCATTGTGTTAATTTTTACGACAGCTGCAGCCTCGCCGGTGCCGCTGTGCTGACGGAGTCGTATCACAGGGAGCCTGGCATGACAAATTACTGGGCTGATTTCTTCAAGGGATCACACATGTCCGGTGGCGCTGGGAGTGACAGCCGCCGCCGCCGCCGCCGCGCGGACAGCAACTCCTTCCTTAAAGAGCCGCCTCAGCAGCTCGGCTTGGACATCGGTGTTATGAGTTTGCCTGCTGCAGTGTCACCCTCTGGCTGTTGGGGATTGGTTTGTCTCGCGAGGGAGGGGGGAGGGGGGGGGGGGAGAGGGAGGCGAGGGATGGAGGGAGGCGAGTGCGCGTGTCTGTGTGTGTCAGAGAGAGAGAGAGAGAGAGAGAGAGAGAGATGGGGTACAGGGTCAGAGTGTCACGTATCGAAGTGCTGAGGTTCAATATATCATAGAGGGAGAGCGATGGAACTTCTACATTGTCCTCGTGTGTCGCTGGACGCGCCGCCACCGCCGCCGCCGACATCCATCATCCAACAACGAGTTTCTCGCCGTCCAATCACAGCCCTCCCCAAAACGGCATGACCGCCGCACGTTAATAGGACACGTGACGCGCGGTGGCAAGCGCCGCTTGATTGTCGTCCGTCCTGGGTGCGATGCCGGGCGCCGGTTGTGGCTGAACGCTCCAGCTCCCCGCCCTCCGCCGCGCCGCGCCGCGCCACGCCACCCGCCCCTCCCTCCCTCCCTCCCTCCCTCCCCCACCATCCTTCCATCCACCCATCCGTCCAGCCAGCAGCTCCAGCAGCAGTGAGCAAACAGATGTCTGAGAGAGTGCCCACTCTGCTGGCCCGGCCTGCCAAAACCACCCGCAGCCCTGGAGGCCTCAGCGCCAGCTCTTTCCAGGGAGGCTTCACTCTCCGTACCACTATCCAGTAAAACTCCCCCCCCCCCCGAACCCCTCTCCCTCCTCCTCCTCCTCCTCCTCTTCCTCCTCCCCGTCCCCACCCCCCTTCCTCCCTCATTTCACCGTCTCCCTTCCGTCCCCTTCTGTTTTACTGTGGAGATATACTATAATGTGCAATCAGCTTTAAAACAAAGCTGCTAAAGTTATAAGAAAATACAAACACAAGTCAACAGAGGAGGAAAGCAGGAACCCGAAAGGAAGGCGGGGGGGGGGGGGGGTAAAAAGGCAATCAAAATGCCACACAACCCCAAAGCATCTTAAGATTACACCGAACCATCAAAGTGGAGAGAAGTGATGAGAAAACAGTGAGCGAGGGGCGGGATGAACAAACTATGCTCCTCCCATTGGGAGTGTGTAAATCTGTAAATAAAGACTTTTTTTTTTCGTCCTCGAGGAGAAGGAGGAGGAGGAGGAGGAGGCGCACGAGGAGGAGGAGGAGGAGGAGGAGGAGGAGGAGGAGAGAACCACAGGGCAGTATATTCTCCCTGCTAATCTCAGTGTCTTTTTATGTGGTCAAAAGCGGAGATTGCGACACCTCGGGGGGATCACCGGTGAGCCTTTTTCATGGATTAAAATCATAAATATCCCTCCTCGTTGCAAGGAGGTTAATTTCTTAAAATAACGGCGAGGCGCTATCGAGGAGAGGAAGGGGGGAAGAGCGCTGCGGCGATTGGAAGCGAAAGGGTTTGCAGCCTGTGGAGTGGCCCGGTGGATGAATGTCCTTTTAACCCCCCCCCGCAAAAAAAAAGACCATTGGCCTGTTTCAATATGCACGAGGCGATATGAGAAGCCAAACTATTAAAATCTCACTTTTTCAATTTTTAATTATTGATATTAAAAGCCAAGGGAATGAATTAAAGGTCAGGATTTCTTATTTTAAAGGTTTCTTTTTTTTCCTCGCTGTTTAAGGGGCTCTTCTGAAATGAAAGTGTGAACCAATTTGCTTGAAAACTAATACGAGAGGAAGCCTCCATCCGTTGTCCTCAGGAATACATGACGCTGCGTGATTTGCCATGAATTATTAATCAGAATAACAGAGATTGCTGATGTAATTCCTGCTCAGTCAACGACGGGTCCGTGATCGCAAGTGTGTTTCGCCGTCCGATTACTCCGCTTACAATGAAAGGAAAAATAAAGTCAGTCAAAATCAGCAAGTTTTCCTTTCCTAACAAGCTTCATAGACCTGAAAGAGTGCTGCAGTTCGCAAACCAGAGTGCACACTGATCACCGCGTGCAGAACTTCGAAGCCTCTCAGACAACCGTTGCAATTCTTGATCACTCGCAGACCAGAATATTTCTGGATGTGACTCAAAGATTCGATATATGTATAAACCCCCCCCCCCCCCCCACACACACACACACACACCAAGCCTCTCCTCGCTCAGTCCTCCTCCTCCCGCGTATCTGCTGCTTCCTGCCAACCTCGGTGTCCAGAGGAGGAGCGGCGGAGCTCCGCAGAACAGCGAAAGGTCTTCAGCCGCCCCCCCCGGACAAAAAGCGGCTGGTCGGCTTCTAATTTTTCAGCTCAAACAATAAGCGGGGAGAGAATATTCATTTTTGGGGTGTGTGACATACTGGAGTGACCTACTTGTGTTCATCACTTGTTTTTATTTAACAGTGTAAAGGAAGCAGCACCTGTTTAATGCACTGTGCTGCCTCTTCTTTTCTTTTTTTTTACTGCTGTAATCAGGTGCACATGACTCCACATCACTGCTGGGGAGCCAGAGGTTCGAACGCCACCCGTCCAAATAACACATTTTTCTGTTTTCGCACACGAGCCCCTCGTGTGTTTTGACATCGTGTGATTTCACATTTCTCATTTTTATGAGGTCAAGTAAATTATATTTGATACGTGTAGTCGATCCCACCCCCACCCCCACCCCCTCCGCCAGCCCCTCTTTTCAGACATATGCATGAGCGACCGAGGACCCACATCTAAACGCAGCATTAGAATACAGTGTGTTGATGTATTTTATAAGTGTGTCTGCCGGTTTATTACATATGCAGAGGCATCAGTGCGCGGCAAAATGGAAAAATGCATCAATATATTCACAGAAAGGCAGGCCGGAGACAGCTCAGAAAATAAATCTACATCTGCCAGGCTCCATGCAAACAGCGGCGCCATCCTTAATGGTGAAACCATCGATGAAAAACAGATAAAAATATTAAATATTCAGACATTCCTTTCAGCCAGTATCAAAAGCGTCCAGATGTGGGGAGCTGAAGTTGTTATCACCAAGCCAACGACAGGCATTGAAAGAAATTCCTCTGAATTTTCAACCATATAAAAGTATTTTATGGCATGCAAATAAATGGTAATTTTTGACTATGGAGAGAGGGAGAGAGCGAGAGAGAGAGAGAGAGAGAGAGAGAGAGAGAGAGAGAGAGAGAGAGAGAGAGAGAGAGAGAGAGAGAGAGCGAGAGAGAGAGAGAGAGAGAGAGAGAAAGAGAGAGAGAGGGAGGAAAAAAAACATGCCAATAAACCCTATCATTTGGGACTAAAACTCCACAAACAGGAGACACTTTCAATTTGCTTTGCCTGTCTCCCCGCGTTAGATGCCTGCGATTGCCGCGAAATTAATCCATTTAACAATCTGTGGCTTAAATTTGAGGATTTCCAGTTTTTTTTCTCCCCCCCCCTTTCGTTTTTTTTATTTTTTTTCTCCCCCAGAATATCAATAAGTTCCAATTGAAGAGAGGATTCTTTTGCAATTCAGGCATGTGCGGGCGATAACGGCGGAGTTGGCATGAAGAGAGGCAAAGATGGATTAATTATGCAGAGAACATGGAAATTCTGCTTATCATCGCTTAGCAAAGGAGCCCGGCTCACATAATCAGAAAACCAGGATGAAAAAAAATAACAATGCAATGGCACCTTCCAGCCCATCATCTTACAAGTTAGATTTTTTCCTGTAATTAAAAAGTAACATACAATTATATTCGTATCGCACATGCAGGCTATGAGTGGGTGTATATTAAATAATTGCATTGGGATATAAGGGTTGAAGTTAAAAAAAAAAGAAGAAGAAAAAAAAAACAGGATGGAGAAAAAGGAAATAAAAAAAACAAACCTTGTTTCACAGGGGTAAAACTCCCCTGGGTTGGATTGAACTACTTAGAAACTGCAAACTTAAATTATCTTCAGAAAGCAAACAAAGACAAAGGCTAAAGAGAGAAGACAGAAGCTGCGGTATATTTACTTCCTCGTGTGTGTCGGGTTGGGTTGTTGGTTTTTTTTTTCCTCGTTGTTGTTGTTTTGGGGTTGTTGTGTTGGGGTTTTTTTTCCTGAAACGTGCTCTTGATGCGTTTTTCGCAAAAACGCGAATAATAAACGTCTAAAGGCAGTCGCGGCAAATCCCCTCTGAGGATGCATGATATGGAAAGATATATGCTGCATTTTTGTTTCCCCATTTCATGTCGTCCTCAGATTTCACCATCACAAGTCGTGCGTCTCAGGATGTCGAGGAGGCTGTGTTCAGCCTGCCAGCTCCGTGAGAGGCAGCTAATATGTGCCGGGCTTAGCCCCGCTATCCCACCCCCCCCCCCCACACACACACACACCCCCTCCCCTTCGTCTTCTTCCTTGAAGAGAAGCAGATTAAACTGTTAATGTTGTACACTGCTTACAAACAGGCGAGCGCTTTAAAACCGTCTGCTCGGGGATGTCAGGGAGCGGAGCGGAATGAATGGATCGAAAACAAACAACAAAAAAAATAAAGGGTCAGAGGTTAATTATATAGCGGCGCGCTACACTGACACGTTCAGTGTTGAGTACACTTCAAGTAAAAAAGGGGGGTGGGGGTTTGGGAGGGATATTTTTAAACTTCTGCTTGAAAGAAAAAAAATCTACTATTTAAAGTCACACTGATCATCTCGAAATTATAGTTTATGTTGTTTTTTCTAGCATTTTGTTTGGAATGAATAAAAACCCACCTTTACTTTTTATGCATACTGTACGTTTGCACTCGCGCACTTTGACCACACAGAAATAAGTTCCCTGCAGATCCTTCAATTCTGTCTGGAAAGCTCCCTTTGTTTGTGCTGCTCTCCGCTGAATGGGGGGGTGGGTGGGTGGGGGGGGGAGGGGCATCCTCATATCGATCAGCAGGTGTTTTGAAAATATTCAACGCAGGTGGAATTTTTTTTTTTTTACCTCAGTGAGGAGAGTAAAACAGATTCAATTGTTGATCTCGATCGACCAACTGATCTTTTGAAATCGTGCGGGCGAAATTTCCCCTACAGACTTTGTACAGAAACTCTCGGAGCCCATCGCCATGACGACACCAAACACTGAGACGGGAAGACAGCAGCAGAGACGGGTTTCTAGCGCGGTTGGGAATTTGGGAATCATTTCGTTGTTGTTTGTTTCACAAAGTCACGAAATTAACCCCCAGACTTCATTTGGGACGTTTTTTGGACCCCTGATTTTGGCTGGTGTTCACCACCCAAGGGAGGGGGGGGGGGTGTCTACCTGCAGCGTGTGGAATGACCGCAGTGGACATCCGATCTCCTGAAGCACCGTGAGTCCCACCAAACATGTAGAATAAACATGTTTTGATGAATCTGTTGTTATTTCTCACTTATGCCTTTGAGACTTTGGGTTATTTATAAGGCTGCAGAGCAATTGTTGTGCTTGTTTTTGTCATTTCAAAAGAATGCAGGTGAATTAAAGAAGCCATGCGAACTGAACAGGTACTTCGCGTAACTGCTGAGGCAGAGTTTCAGCAGGACATTTCAGCCGGTCACTAAAAATGATGTAAAAACAGCCAACAAGCTGGTGGAGCTAAGTGCACACGCTGCAAGAAAATTACCCCTGAAATGACACACTGGCCCCCCCATAACAAACACAAACACACACACACACACACACACACACACACACACACACACACACACACACACACACACGTCATCAGCCTGATTCCAATAACCTCTCGCACAGAATAACCGGAATTCTCTGAAGGGGTTGAATAAGTTCCCGGTAAGAAAAAGTCCCCGGCAACGTCAGTTGAAGCGTGAGTAATATCAGAGACGGTGATACATGCGGTTCATTTGCTGGACTTTTGAGGCCGCAGCGAGTGGGCCATTGTTCCGCCCACTGGAGGATCCGACTCCGGCTCCCGATTGGTGATCGCTCCGTCACATTGCTCCTGGTAGATTATGGATCTGCTCGGGCATCTTAGCGCAGCCCCGACTTTTTCAGCTGACCTCAAGAGGCAAATCCCTTGAAACTTCTTGAATCGGGCCTTCCCCCTCCCTCCGCCCTCCCCCCCCCCCCCGCCCCCGCTCCGTCCGAGATAGCTTTCCAGTTCGCTCGGAAGATTGTCGCGGCCTTTCAGGCGGGCGCACCTGTTGCTTGAGCCTTGATTTGGCTTTTTGATCAGAGAGCCCTCTGACAAAAGAGCGAGAGGAGAGGCTGAAGACGGGGGAGAGGCAGCAGAGGAGATCCTTATCGAATGCTCTCCACCGGACAATGAATTTCCCCCCGACCATTCAAATGTATCTGCAGAATGCTTGAGTGATTCATTACAGCAGATTCTGAAGTGTGACAATGGACCTCAGAAATGAGTGATGGTATCTTCTTCCTGATTTCATTTCCCTGATCCTCCTTATCCCCCTGGCCTGTGTACCTCTATTAATTAGAAAGTGGGGATTTCCACTCATCAACTGATGGGTTTCATGCTCTGCTCTGTCACAAATCTCCTGTCCACGCTATCTCACACCCACCAACCCCCCCCCCCCCACCACCACCACCACCACCACCGCCGCCGCCGAAACCCGCGGCTGCCTCTCGGAAACCTCAGCCGCGGCGCCCGGGCTCCAATCTCGGGGCCGCGAGTCAGGGCGGCTTTGGCGATTCATAAATATTTATAAACCGATTAAGAGAGAATAATAAAGTTACAAGACAGTGGCCGGTTCCCCTCGAACGGCGGCGCCGACGACGACTTCCCGGGGAGGGGCGAACGCGGCCGGCGTGCCAGAACGACCGCCCCGTGGCCGACGCGTCTCCTTCGCCGTTTTGCAGCGCGAGGAAACCGGTGGTTTTGTGAGTTTTATGACTCACTTGGGCAACCTCATAAAACAATTAGTAATAAGAAATTTATAATGATTAGCTGCCATATGGTCAGGAGACTCATAAATATGCAGAGTGGAGCGGCGCCGTACTGTCAAAGCGAAGTAGCATTAAAAACAGCTTCCCTTCACCAAAGATGTGCCACTACTGGACGGGCCGCGATTGGACTGATGTGCTGCCATCATTAAAGCAACGCATGTCATTTCCAGCCACTGTTTATAGGCAGAGCTTCGACATCAAACAAACATGTCAGTCAACACCCCCAACACCCAGCCACCAGTTATTTATCGCGTTTTTTGCCGAGCTTACTGCTGCCGACGCTTCTCGCAATCTGCTCGTTGTTTCCCAGCGTTGTTTTTTTTCTTTCTTTCTATTATTTATAATTCAATAAATTCTTCTCCTTTCTATCGTATTCGAATGTTGACGCATTTGCAGTCCTGTTGGTTTTTCCTGCAGGCCAATAAAACATTTGCATCACTGAAACTGAAAGCAACACACTGCGGAACGTTTTACTGCTCGGAATTTTTTTCTGGCATCCACGTTTTGTTTTTTTTTCCAGAGCTCCACACGAGCGCCAAATTCTTCCTCCCATCGCTATGATTTTCACACACAGGTTTAACTCTCCGAACACGCAACCTCTAAAAGGCCTTTGATGTCAGCTGCACGCCACACACTGCATAAGGAGTGACCTCTAGTGGTTGGAGCAAGTATCACAAGTGCAAAGGGGGAACGTCAGAGGGGGAACGACGTCTCTGCGGGAGGAGGTTGGGATGGGTGCAGGTCACTGTGTTGGTCAAGTTCCCACGAAAACAGGGAGTTAAAATACTTGGTTAAAGGTAGTAGAAGTGCAAGTGCATCAAGTGACAAATGGTGTGTTTGATTCTTAACACGCAGGGAACAACTCAACCTATAATATATCTTGTATATATCATTTCTCCAGATACAAAAAGATGTTGCACACAACTCGTGCTGAAAAAGAAGGCGAAGGTGATTCTTCGCCACCCTTCGAAACCCCCCAAAGACTCGACCCACCGCGACAGACATCCTGAAGGCGGCAGAGCGCCACCCGGCGTGGAACGCCGCCGTAACGGGAAGCCGTGGAGTTCGCCGCGGAACAACTTCGAGGGGCTCTTAGTAGCATCGGCACCACAGAAGAAGAGGAGCGGGGCTTCGAGGTCCGTTAATGACGTCCCATTTCGCACTCATGAAGACACGTGACGCTGAAGTGGAACAAAAGACGTCCGCGCTTCTTTACTGTGTTGTTGTTGTTGTTTTTTTTTAAGACAGAAGAATTTTATATTTTAGATTTCGACGAGAAAATTTCAATATGCAACAAATTATGATGCATGCACCACCGTGTTCTTTCAGCATGAGGACCTGGTTCGGGATGTGAGGTTTTGCTGTGCGGTTAGTCAGACCCCACGGAGGCCCACCGTCTCAGCGCCCCAAAAAAAAAAAAACGGTTACAAAACAAAGTGTTGCAAAAACACTAATCACCGGAATCTGACTCGACTCAGCTGGAATCCCCGCGGAGGGAGCCGCTCTCAAGCAGGCGACGCGGATCGGAAATATGTGTGAGAATTGGATGCGTTTTTGCGGCAGACAAAGTCTCTGAGCCTCGAGCATAAGTCAGGCTCACGCTGAGGCAGATTTCCGCAATATCGGGGAAAGCTTAGTGCTTATGTTTCTTTCTTTTTTTCCCCCTTTTTGCTGTAAATCGCAGGATCAGAAGTCAGAGAACGAGACTGACAGAACGGGGATTCCGCGACAGAATCCAGCGTTCGGCATCGACCCGCAGAACAATGGAGGTGATTCGCCGTGTTGGTTCCCCTCTCTCCATTCGCTGGCTACTGCCAGAGAAGATGCCGCTCGGAGTGATTACTCAGAATTACAGGGAATTGTGTCGCGGCGTGCGAGACGCGCACTCTACTCCAGCGTCTCACTCTTCGATACTTAATTAGGGTTTTTAAAAGTGTGACAAATCTCGGAACGTCGTTCATTTCTCCGCTGCTAAACAAAATCTGGGAATCCAAACAGGCTGCGTTCGCTGTGAGCGTGAGCGACACGCCGCCTCGCTCCCAAAGAACCTCTCGCTTGGGTTTTTAGGGACAGTCAGACTGTTGAAAGTGCCATTAATTATTAATGATACCCGGCACAGCTGAAATGGCCAATTTCCCTGTTGTCTCTATGACTAGAAGGGTGCTTGAGGGCGAAGACCTGCAATTAGCTGTTATATGTGGGTGGCCATTCTAGACAGCATCAACTCTTGTTAGTAGCATGACTGCAGAGGAAAAGAGCCTGAACCCCAAGACTAATTATCCTCTCCCTCTCCCTTAAATATGAAGACATTAAAGTTGATTAGTCTTTCTAATTAGGTTATGCTTTTTGATACCACTTGTGTTTTTTTGCTTCTGGCTTTTATGTATGATAATCTCTTTTTTGCATACTCGCCTGCAAAGTTATTTCATTGTACTGCCATCACAAAAGTGCAAAAAAACGGAATAAAAACGTACTTCTACGTCACTGCGGAAAGAAACGAGACCCCCCCACCCCTCCTTTTTCCCGCTGAACACTTGGCGTTTTTTTTTTTTGGTTGTTTTTTTTTTCTCGAAGCACAGTCAACATCGGGAGTCATGTGACGTCGTCTCCGTCGGGGGGGGGGGAACAAAGGGAACAGTGAGTCGGCTTGTACGTGTGCCGAGTTCCGCGGAGGGGGAAAACTAAACCGCGAGAGCCACTTAACCCGCGACGCTGCTTTCGAATAACAGCTAAATCTGATACGCCGGCCCGCCGAGCCCACCCCACCCCCCTCCCCCCTCTATC
>JASSRZ010000007.1:13536171-13553108 GCA_032164315.1 Malacoctenus gilli
CCCGCCGCGGCACACAAGGACATGACTGGGCAGAAAAAGGAGAGTCCTCATCTGTAAGATTAGGCCTGGCAACTCGACTCCTCTCCTCTGGATGTCAGATCAGCCGAGTAAATTATATTGAGATCCTCTCAGAGATGACAGATGAAATCTGTCTCTTTGGGCCTGACGCGGAGCTGCAGGTGATACATGATATGCGATAAGGCGGTGATGTCACGGCCGCAGGTGTCTCGCCCCCCCTCCCCCGCCCTCCCCCGCCTCCCCCCTCCCCCGACGTGTCTTCGACTTGTGTGTAAAATGGCAGCACAGTGAGTGGCTCACAGAGAACTTTTATCTCGCCCCATCTGTGTGGTCTCAGGCGCGATGATCTTGGACTCCTGCCATCTCAACCTTCATGCCATTTAAGAGGAAAAAAAAAAAAAAGGAGGAGGAGGAGGGAGGAGCGGGTGGTGAAGGGAGGAGGGGGAGATGGCAGGATGGAGAGAAAAGAGAAGGAGGAGAAGGGAGGGAGGGGGGGAGAGGGGGAGGCCAAGACGGCTGTGTGATCCGGCTTTTGGGTTGCAGGGCAAGAAAAGCAGCTGTTTGATGCGTTTCTGTGGGGCGCCGTGTGTGCTTTTGTTTTCTTCCGAACGTTCTGTCACTTTGCCTTCAAACTTGGTGTTCCTTTGGAGTTCTGTGGTTTATTGTGAAGGAAATAAATAAACATGTAACTGAGTAATATTTCAGCTCTAAAAAATACAGAAAAGCAGATGAAATATTCGAAATTATACGAAAACAATGACTTTTCAAATAAAATGTAACTTGACTTCGACTGCATTGGGATTCCATCTTTTGTGGAGGTGTTAGTGGGGGTTTATTTCAAGACATGTTTTTGCCCACTTGCTCCGTTTAACATAATGTAGTTGAGTTCAGTTCAGTCGAGTTAATTAGTCGAGCCGTTCTCAGAACACCTCACCATGGAAGTAGTATCCAGTTAAAGGTCAAACGTCTGGAAAAAAAACCCGACCAAAAAATCTGAATATCTACAAGCAAAGTAAAAAACTACGTTTTTCTCTCTCTCTCTCTCTCTCTCTCTCTCTCTCTCTCTCTCTCTCCCCTTTTCTCCCTTTCTCTCTCCCTTTCTCTCTCTCTCTCTCTCTCTTTCTCCCATTCTCTCTCGCCTTGAAATGAGATATGAAGCACAAAAGGAGCAATCACAAATTTGATGTGTTCCAAAAAAAGAGAGAAGAAGAGAGAGAGAGAGAGAGGGGGAGAGCGTGAGAGAGAAAAAAAGTCAAGTTAACTTGGTTAATGGCTTCACCCAGAGCTGGAACAGACGGGGGGGTATTTCGCTGCCAAGCCTCCCTGAACAAACAGGTATGCCTGTAGTTTTTTGATAGGGACATCTTCACACTGCAGACACTGAGTGGGGCTTCAAGGACTTATCATCCCGAAATGAGGAAAAGTAAATATATGTTGCTTGTCAATAATTAGGAATGCCTCGTCTTTTGTTTCTATGCGGCAACTATGTATGTTGTTGTCAATGTGCCATTTTGGACTCAGCTGCACTTCAGAGATATAGAGGCTGGCCATGTTGCCTCCCCTGTATTGTGATATTACAGCTTGGCACAGTTCTTTCATGTTAATGGATAAACAGCGGCTAACAGTATATCACCTCCAAGGTTGTGCCTGTTTATACACACGGAGCACCTTTTAATATGGGCAATAACATCAAAGATTGTTGAAAGGTTATTCCATACAGTAATGCCGGAATTCAATTAATTTCCACGATTGTCTAAGCGCAATGAGACAGGAGGGCAGCGCGCGACCGCGCAGCATTCAGCTAAATAGCTTTGAACTACAGATAGTTTTCCATTAATTAAACTGGATTGCAAGTTGTTTAATCAATTTCAGAGCCCCCAAACAGTGACAATCGACTGCCCGCGTCCGTTCGCCCGCGCGCGCGCGTGTGCGCACGGGTGCGTGGGCGCGCTCGCTCGCTCGCTCGCTGGCGTGGTCAAAAAGAGCTGAAAACGAAAGCATTTGTCTGTTTGCGATGCTACCGGTGGCGCCGGCGCGTAGGGTCTCACTAATTAACCTCCGCGTTGATAATGTGCTTAATTACTTTATATTGTGATTTAGTTTCTTCCTAGAGGTGATTCTCTCGTCTCTCGCTCTCTCTTTCTCTTTTTTTTTTTCCTTTTTTTTTTTCTTCCAAGATTGCAGAAATAATCTCGCATGCCTCAAAGGTGTTGAGCGGAGAATGCGATGGCCCGGCGAAACGCCGGTGCGAGCAGGCATCTGCGGATAGACTCGGTGATTACCGCCGCATTGACATCAATGGAGAACTGTTTGACACCTGGCCCAGAGAGAGAGAAGGAGAGGGAGAGGGAGAGAGAGAGCGAGAGAGAGAGCGAGAGAGAGAGAGAGAGAGAGAGAGAGAGAGAGAGGGCAGCATCAGGCTGCGAGAACTTTGATTAAATGAGAGGGGGGAAAAAAAGGAGTTGAGAGAAGAAAAAAAAAGAGAAGAAGACAAGCAGAGTGGAGGGTGGGAGAGGGCGGGGTGGGAGAGGGTGGGGTGGGGTGGGTTCTTGATGTAATTTTGTCTGATCACCACACTGGCCCTGTGTCCTATCAGGCAGAGGACCTCTCATCACCTTTAAATTTCTCTGGGCTCATGAAAAGACCAGACACAGGTTTGATAAGAATGAAAGTCGAAGAAGGAGAGAAAAAAAAAAGAGAAGAAAGAAAGAAAGAAAAAAAAACCCCGATGGTAACACAAAATGAGGTGGAATGAGACTCTGATCCTCCAGCTTTTGATATCTGCTGGACTCACTATGCAACAATTCACTCGTAGTACAATTCCAGGTTCTTTGAAATTTGGCTCCTGCAACCCGCAAAGAAGGACTATGACGCGTTGAAGGGCGTACTGTAAATATTACACAGCCATTGTACTTCTTGTTTTTTTTTTTTAAATACTTGAAAACTCCAAAGCACGTTTCCTGTATTTTTCTCTCAATAAAATATAGACATATTCGTCGCTACTTTGCAGGTGGGAGAGGTTGAACGTGCAGGAAGCCTCCGTTTGCGTGACACGGCCGCCAATGCAAAGCGTGTGTGCGTTAATAGCAGCGAGGTTCATTCATGGAAACAATGCAAGGAGAAAAATCATCACAACTGAGGGAAATCGGCTGAATGCACCTTCTCTCGCTAATGACATGGGATTGTTCAGAGATAACAACACACACCTGCATCTCCTCCTCTCCGCACACGCACACACGCACGCACGCACGCGTGCACGCACGCACACACACTCCCTCCCCCCTCTGTGTTTGTTTTGTTTTGGGCAGGGAGGATAACACCTGCCTCTCTCCCAGTTAATGGTCTTTTTAATTCGTGGCTCAAACCCATTTAAAGGCAAACCCTTTCACAATTTGCCTAATTTCTGATGTCATTTCCACCCTATAATTACTGTTCTCTCCCTCATATTTATCAGTCAATGTACCTGCAATGAAAATATAAGACCTTGACACCACTTTTGCGGAATCAAAATAGTATTTAATTTGATGTCTTTGGCCGTCAAACAACATTGTTCGAGGGACGTAATTAGGACAAATTTATCTTCTGGGGTTGTTTGTTTTTTTTTTTTTACTATTATTATTATTATTTTTTTATTTTTTTTTTATTTTGGGGATATTGCCAAGACATGTGGGACCTTTATGATAAGAAGGGGGAAGAAAACGTTTGAACACCGCTGCCCAGTATCTCGTGCTCATTGTGAATGGCTTTCAGTAAAATTAATGGTGTGGGGGAGATTGCAGCGTGGCCGCGCTACAACAGGATGCAGATGTGGTTGCAGGGCATCCAGGTAAGGAAGCGGTCGTTTCCTACACACAACGCGGGGCTCGCACACGCACACGCACACGTGCGCACACACACACACACACACACACACAAAGTGCAACTATGAGCGTCAGACCAGGATTTTGGATCTCTGTGTTTCTATGACTCCTTCAGTTCTCGCTTTAATATTTTTGGGTTGTTGGGGGGTGGGTTTTTGAGCCACTTCACTCCCCCCCCCAAACACACACACATCTTCAAAATACTTTCTCTGCCAACATGAGGCCTTCTTACGTGAACCCCTTCCCTGTTTTTATGTATGGAAAAAAAAACACCTTTAAGATCTCTTTCAAAGTCTAAAATGAAGAATACAGGAAAAATGACATTTCACCGGATGCACTAAAAACATCTCCTCGCGCCTTTAACACCTTGAACGCTCGGCGACTTCGCCGCCACGTCCCATAGAACGCACTGATCTATATGCACGCGGGGAAGGAAAATGTGTGAGACAACTGCTCCCAGCAGAGTGAAAAATTACTCTTGGGGGACAAACAGATTTTTGTGAGGTTGTTCTGCTTCTGTGTACAGCCAGATTTTCCGTACACAACCTGCTATATGTTATGTTGTCAAGACTGATTTTTTTCCCCCCCCTGCCGCAAAGGAAAATTAATTGCAAAGAGGGCCGAGAATTTGTTTTCATATTGGCTCGGTGGAGCCGGGTGCCAGCATGGAGGAGGACAGCTGTGGGGGAAGGCTGGCCGACCCGCTGCCTTCTGCCTCTCCCATGCCTTGCTGCACAGAGTCTGTGACAAAACAAGCCTCCAGGAATACTGGGCAAACACTGAGAGCCTCTCACTGGGATCCGCACTATTTCCTGAGCGCGCCGCCGCCAAAAAAGCTTCACACTCCCAAACGCCGCCTATACTTCTTCCTCTAAATTGAATTGTTGCCGCCGTATCGCATCGCAGATACGGAGAGGGTTGGGGGGGGGGGGAGGGGAACGTGGCGCCGTGCTCAGTCAGTGGCTTGCAAATGCGCCCCGGCAAGGTGGGCGAAAAAAAAAAAAATTTGCAAACAAACATGTTCTCCTCGCACGCTTTGGCGACTCGCGACAAGAAATAAGGTCAAGCATGTTGTAAGTGATTCCGGCGCTCCTCAATCGGCGCGCGCTCTCACCGCGCAAGCCTGCCGAGGTTCAGCTCCGCCGAGATGAGCGCGATAGCCGAGGCTCAGGTAGGGAACCGGTTTTCCACACCGCCACAATTACAGGCGGCGTCATTACATTGCTCACTCTTACTCAAATACAGATAGAAGCCCCCCCCCCCCAAAATTATGCGCAGGCTAGGAGGGGAAAGTGGCTCACTTCTGTTTGCTAAATTAATCGCTTCCTAAATGGCTCCAGGCCAGGCAAAGTTAACATTTGCAGTTTCAAAGGTTTTCAGCGCTTGCAATGAGCCATGAAATTACTGCATGCCGTCGAAAATGGCAGCTGATGAAAAGCCCAAGGAGCAGGTCCCACAGGCAGCGCGAGCTTGGAAGTGAAATCTTAAACACAAAGTCTCATTTCTGATTCGGATCATGGGGGGGGGGGGGAGAAAAAAAATTCAGAACCCAAACCCCACCCCCCGCCAACGTGACGGCGGCCCGTGTCCGAAAGCGGGACGAGGCCTGGGATCGAGACAGATGACGAGCAGCTGTTTTCGGAGGTGCGGCGGGGGGGGGGGGCGGGCTGTTCTCTGGCGAGTCCGAGGAGGCGAGGCGAGGCGCAGAGGTTGGGCCGGAGGAGCGTAATGATGATGTCGAGGTGCTCAGCTGCGGCCAAAACGGACTGACCCAAATTAGGTTTGATTAAATCACGGTGGGGGGGGGGGGGGGGTGACGCGGCAGTTCCGCGGACATCATTAACATCAAAATGATTACGGCGGAACAGTTTGGCTCAGCTGAACCCAACTAATTCACCCCAAAAACGCCGACGCCGACGCCGCGCTGCCATTTGCACACGGCCCCGAATCAGCCAATCGTCCAATTACACGCCGAACACAAAAAGGGGGAGGGGGGGGGGCGGGTCTCGGAGCCCGCCGCCGCGCCTCCGCTTTCACCTCCGCTCACGTTTCGCGACACCACGGGATGCGAAGAGCCAGCGCTCCAGCAGGAGGGGCTCACCTGAAACAACCCACGGGAACAAAAAAAAACCCCAACACAACACAGTTCCTCTCCAAGAATAAGATGTCAGCGCAGCAAAAAAATAAATATTATCTCATCGTGGAAATGTTGCGAGCGTTTTTTTTTTTTTGGGCCAATTTTTTCCTGACTTTATGATTCCGCTCTCCTCTGTTGCCGGGTAGAAACATACCTTCGCGCCTACTGCGCCTGGGATCTCAAGCTTGTGCTTTGCCAGGAGTAAAAAAAAAAAAAAACCTCCCCCACATATCAATCTGCAATCATAGAGCCTAGCGGACACTTTGGATTGGAGAAACTTTGACCTATTTTTCCGATGCTGGAGTGACCAACCAATTTGGGAGCCAATTTGATTTTTTTTTTTTTTCATTAAGCATGTGTGACATGAAATTAGATCCTCAGTTAGTTGATATCTGGAAGAGTTGGAAGATAATCATTTCATGTTGTGTGTGTGTGTGTCCGTGTGTGTCTGTGAGTGTGAGTGTGTGTGTGCCTCTCTAAAAGAGTGATAGTCTACCTACTCTCAGGCTAAAAATATTCACCTCATATTTCTTATTTAAGTGAAATCCAAGAGCTGGCATGCCGGCTGTAATGTTAGATTAATTTTGAATTATTTGGTTAAAAAAAAGGGGTGGGGTGGGGTGGGGGGGCTCTTCACGGAGGCACCGCCTCCCTCCTGCTAATAGAATTTTTGAGTATGTTTATCTTGCCGTTCGTGTATTAATGACATTTAAATATGTTCTGCTTCCACCATAAAACATTAAATACTCCATTGTTAGGTCAAATTTGGAGTGGGAGAGAAGAGGTGGCTGTTTATAAATGAGCGCTTAATTAATTAAAGAATGCATTACATTTTAATGGCGAATTGTTAACTGGGGCTGTCGCCTCATTAATATGTGCCCCGTGGGGATTTCAATGCCATCGCTCCGCCGTGCAACCTGCTGGCTGCAGGTCCTGTGGCTATTCCGTGGCGCTGGAGATTGATGGTTGACAAAGCAATTAATCACGCGGCGGTGGCGGCGCGACTGTCCCCTCCGTGCGCGGAGCAGCGGGGGGGGGGGCGGGGGATTGTTTAAATTTTGTTTCCACCAGGGATGGGCGAACGCCGCGTTCTTACACAATTTCAATTAAGCCAGAGGAGTCTGGAATTGGTGTTTCCTCACGCCCCGAAGATCAATAACCGGTTTCAAAGCCCGGAATTATTAAAAAAAAAACAACAACAACAACAAAAAAAACATTTCCTCATGCAGATGCTCCCAGGATTGTCTGTCCAGGCCTCAGCAACTTCATTGTGAGGTGAGCTGAATCGAAGCGCTGAAATCGGGACAGAAACCCGGACGAAAGCGGCAAAAAAAAAAAAAAAAATCCTCCGAACACCCGTTTGTCCGGACGACGGGGTCCGAGCGCGACTTCTGGTAATTTGCCCAACTCCGAGGAGTCTCGGCGCGTTCCGGAGGAGCCGGAACAAATTTCACTCGGCGTAATGATCGCGGTTCCTGCGGTGAAAAGCCTCCAAACATCCAGGCAACAAAGGCGCGTCTGATTGACGCGGGCCGTCTCCGTCGCTTCAAAAGATGCTCTTTACAACTTCACCCAAATCGAGACAGTGATATCACTTCAGTGATCCTGATGGAGGGACGGGGGGGCTTTTTTTTTTAGTTCTCTTGGACAAATCCACTTCCAATTATTCTGCCTCCACACTATTAACGTCGCAAAGCGACTCCCAGACGCAGTCGGAGACGCTCACTTACGCACGCTGCTGCGAGCCGTTGCTACGCTAATCAGGGACCTGTGATACTTGATGGAAGGATTGATTGTTGGACACGTTTTCTGGAAGTTCAACTCTTTTCTAGCCAAGAGCAGCATCCTAAAAATTTGTATATAAAGTATACTATCTAGCACTTCTATTGAGAGTTTATGTCAAAGTCTCTTAATTTGTGTGTTTATTAACAACGCAGCTAAAAACAGGAAAAAAAAAACAATAAAAACCCCCCAATAATGATAAAAAACAAACAAAAACAACACTGTGCTTGTTGCCCTTGTTTGAAGAATGCACATGGTTGAGGAGCTTTTGTCCAACGCAGTGTTTAGCGTTAACCAGCATGAACATGGTAAAACGGCGCTAAGTATTTAGCTCGTTTGTCTATATTGTCCTTTCATTGTGCAGCGTCGAGGAGTTTAAGAGGGCTGCGCACGCAGAGGCTGCAGCTTTTTCCGCCCATACCATGAATAGTTGGGCAAGACAGCCGCGGTGCAGCGGGGAGACGCTCGCAGCAGGCGCAAACATGTTAACACGAGCAACAACAATTGCCGTGTTGACTGGCCAAAAGGGCCGACAAGTCCCCGCGCCACTCCAACGGCGCCGTTTAAAGCTCGTCCCTGAACCCGGGGCCGCTCTGAAGCCGCCATTTTCCTCTCCTTTCACTCCTAATTACCATAGCCTCTCCAGAAAGTCCTCTGTTGCTCCATCTGTCCCCTCAGCCGCTGACAGAGATGCTCTAATCACCTCGCATAGCGGGGCCCGCATGGGAAAAGACTACACCAGCCACCATACTGCCTCAGATATGGAGCCGCTACTGGATGCCAGCGCCTCACAGGGGGTGCGCTATAAACACTGGCCGCAGCCTTGTATGGGATATGTTCAGTGATGTGCGCTGAAATGGAGCCATTTCATGTTACAGATCTCCCACACAGCCCGACAACACCGGTGCCAAACGGGGAGGGGGGGGGGGGGTTTGTATGAAGTATACGTGACATATGCCGCGCGCGCGCCAACGATCCATCAGTAGCGCACATCAAAATGACACTCGAGGGATGCGGCTCTGTTTTTGGAAGGATCGGGCAAGTTTACATTAAGCTACACACTGTATGCAGCCATGAAATATCACAGCGGGAGGGCTTGGAAAAGGGAACGTGTGTTTTCACGTTGAAGACTATCAGAAAAATAGATCAAATTGAGCGCGGGGAGGAGGGAGCGAGAGAGGGAGAGAGAGAGAGCGAAAGAAAGAGAGAGAGAGAGAGAGAGAGAGAGGAGCGGCACGTAATAGGAAAAACTTTATTTTAAAGCCGCCGTGTGTTCTGGAGCCACCATAGATCCGTGTATTATTTAATCTTACTCTGTATGCCCTGCAGCCTGATGTCTCACCCTCCTTGTGTTTGATTCCGTTATTCTCACCCAGGTTGACACCTCCTGACTTCTCGTTTTTGCACCCCCACCCCCCACCCTCCCACCCCGACCCCACTCCCTTTTTTCGCTGTGACTTTCATGTGTTCTTTTGTGGGCGCGCTGCAAGTTTTCCTCCAGAACTTTTCCTGAAGCAAAAAAAGGAGAGAGAGAGAGAGAGAGAGAGAAGGAGAGGAAGAGAGTGAGAGAGAGAGAGAGAGGGAGAGAAAGTTTCCGGTTGTGCCAGAAAGCCTTCTCATCTTGGCGGAGGAGCAGCCGAGGGAACTCTCAAATGATGACAGCCATCGTGAAAGGGCAGATAAGCCCGTGTGGCTTTGCCTCTGATTGTATGTTCATCTCATTCTGATCCGGCCGCGATTCTAAGCCCCTGTCTTGCGGTCCTCACTCTCCCAACAGTTGATCTTCTGCATGTCATTGAAATCGTCTTATGGCTGATCCAGGAGACAGGGGGGGTGGGGGTGGGGGGGGGGGGCGAGGGAAGTGGCTGTTTGTCACCCAACTTCAGGCTTGGCAAGGAAGTTGTGCTGTGTTATTCTTGCACGCTTACAATGCGGCCAAACGGTCAGTTGTGCACACGGCCGACGGAACGGTGCCCTGTTTGTTTCTGCCCTCTGCTTGGTGGCTGGAACGCAGAGTCCACAGCTTTATGGAGGCAAAACGCATCCAAGTGAAGATGACCTGAGTATCAAATGGATCGAACATACTCGGCATATTGCTGCTTGATCTCTGTGCGATCGAGAGAAAGTTACTTCATCGCGAATATCTGAATTTTCGCTCTTTCTCCTCTCGACTCACTTGGACAAAATAAGCGCGCCTGCATCCCTCCAGTACTCGAGAGCTACGTCGTCCATCATCACTCAGCAGAACGTCCGCACGCGTGTGAACGGAAGTGGAGGACGACGAATTCGTCCCAAAGAAAAAGCGATCCATCGTCGGCGGTTCGGGTTCGAGTGGATGATCAGATGTTCTGTAGCGGCAGAAAATCTTGGACCAACAATACACAGCGTCATGAAGTGAAACCGAAACTGCACCAGAACGAGGAGCCGGGAAGTGTTCCAGACCCCGAAGCGAGTCGCTGCTGCTGCTGCTGCTCCTTCTGATCCTGCAGGTTACCACTGAGCCCAGGAACAACCCACCTGTTGTTCTGGCACATTTCAACATTTCTAATGTATTTATTTGGTACTGAACGGAATTCTAATGCAAACATGTTCCCAGTAAATAAAAGAAGAAAGAAAAACATGCTGCTTTTGGGCACTCTGGCAAGTTTTTTTTTCCTGCAAAGACTTGCAAATTAGCCTTCAACACAAAGTGCCTCGCAGACTACTTTTGCAGTGACTTACTCGTGAACCAGCGCGGCGCGCAACTTTTACACTGTGACCTCTAAGTGGGTGGAACAGGAAAAGTGTGTGCGCGTGGAGGGGTGGGGGGGGGGTGATCACTGAAGCCATTAGGATTCTTCCTCTGGACATCATGAATATCTGAGTCAAATTTCAGGCCAATCCATCACATTGTTGCGGAGATATTGGAGCCCGGGCCAGGGCCGAGATTGCCGTCCCTTGAGCCATGCTGCTGGTAGGGCTCAAAAAAAAAAAAAAAAAAAAAAAACCCAGCCAGCAATCCATTTCAGTTGTATTTGTTGAATCTGTAATAGAATACATTAAGTTTGGAAATACATCGAAGTTTGCTCTCTCTGGCAGACGCAACGTGAGCAGGCCTGGCACCAGTGACAAATGCAGAACAATTAACCAGCTATAGCTCCGGAAAAAAAAAAAAAAAAGGACGACCACCGAGACGCACTGAACGGAGCAGATTGATGAGATCGAAACCGTCTTCCAAGAGCTGGATTCTTCATTTTCCTCTTTCTTAAATCTCCTGCAGCAAGTCGAGCAAAAAAAGAAGGGAACTTTGGAAGCAACTTGAAGCTCCAGACTCGCTGCAAAGCGATACAGCATAAAGAGAGCAGAAAAGGGGTTGGGCCCCCCCCCCCCCACTTCAAAAGGCGCTGCTCCTCCACCATGGTTATCAAAGCTTTCATATTTGATTTTAGTTGACCGTTTTTTTTTTTCCCATTAAAAGCATGATAGCCACTGTAAGAGTGACGGACCCCGGCAGAGGGAGCACACAGTGGCGGCGGCGGCACTTCTCGAGCCCCCCCCCCCCCTTGCCCCCCCCCACACACACAGGAGCACACGGGGAGGTACGTACCCTGCTTACTAGAGTGTGCAGGGCCGAACAGTTTCCTTCACTTAACTTGACATTTGCAGCTGCACTGTCTGCGGCAGGTCCCGCGCGGTGTCACATCGGCAGCCCCTGCGGTACGCGCCGCCGCACGCTACGGGTCTTAAATGAGATCCCAGAGGGAAAGCGGCGCTGACGGCCGGTGCGGAGACACGTGCGCGCGCGCGCGCGTGTGTGTGTGTGTGTGTGTGTGAGCGTGTGCGTGCGTCGGGGGAAAAAGAGGGGCATTATCTTAGCCGCTAATGAACAATTGTATAATTTCTATCAAAAGCAGTCATAAGGCCCGCTCAGTCTTACGGTATCTCCTCTAAATACTGTCACGATAAAGGGAGTGTTAAAAGAGGAGCGCTGGTAGAGAGGGTGCGGGGGGGGGGGGTAGGAGGGTGGGGTGGGGTGGGGGGGCCTTTGGAGCTGTCAAGAGGGGCCACTGTGGTCAGGAGGAGCGCGAGAAAGGAAAGTCTCTCCGCCTTTATCTGCCATTTCCTGCTCCCTTCCTGGCTACATTAATAATCTGTAAGAGCAGAGAATCACGCACGGCCGCTAGAGATAAAACGCCGGTGACAAAATATCAACTTCCTGCTACAAAACTCAAAGCCGTTATTAGAATATCAGGCGCGGGCGGTAATTAATTTCAACTTTAATTACTTCCACTGTTCCTGCAGATTAGATCGCAGGTTTGAGATGGGTTATTAAAACAACTTGGGAAATCTGCAACGTGGAAGGGGAGGGGAAAAAAAAGGAAAATGTTAATTTCTCCCACCCCATCTCTTAACCTGCTTGTTGAGTGATGCAATTACATCTTTGTGGTGCAGACAAGGGTTTGATACGATGTAGATGAAAAAGACACCCCATCACTTTGGGTGGAAGCTGGAAGGTCTTCTTTTTTTTCTTTCTTTCTTTCCTTTTTTTTCTTTTTTCCCCACATCCAACTAATAGATATCCAAACGGTGATGGTAATCATGCCGCGAAGAAAAGATGAGGATGACCTCATGTTTTTTTTTGTTTTTTTTTTAAGTGTATCAGTGGCGTGAAGCACAAAATCCTGCGGCGAGATAAAGAAGTAACCCGGAGATAACGGGGCCCGGCGCTCGGCTGGGACCGAAGCGCGCCGACGGATGAGCGTCGGAGGTTGGATTGAAATGATTTCAGCAGAATTCATTCAGACTTTCTTTCTGAAGCCGGACATCGGCTCGGATCATCTGCAAGACGAGGACGATCCCGTCTCGGGTTGTCACGACAGCAAAATGAGTAACCACGACACTATACCAAAGAAAGTATCACAGTTCAAGGGGGAGTATCACGATACCGCGGCCATTTTTTATTATTGTTTTATTATTATTATTATAGTTATAAATACTTATCAATTACTTAGAATGTTGTTTGTTGCATAATAAACATAAAACTGGCAAGTCAAAAATGAAACTGAAACAAATAATGTTGTGAACAAAAGCCAAAATAGTTCCAAATGCGACTTTTGGAGAGTTTTTTTTTTACTGCTAGTGCCCGATGCATCCGCCAGGCCGAGTGCGTTGTATGCATTTATCTAAAGCTGTGCTGCTTGTGCACGGTGAAACAGCTTGTTTTGGGTTTTTTAGCCGACTTATTTAGCGTAGCGGCGCTGACTTGATAGACTTTCTTCTTGCTAGTAAAAACAGGCGGACAGCCAATCAGCTTTAAATACAGGCGGGCCCAGTGTGCGGAAACAGCCTATTATATCCCCCGACTTCACTCGTAAGCCGCAAACAGCCAATCATTCAGCAGCTGTGTAGCTAGGTTGCAGTATTAGCCGTGTGAGTTGGTTGACAGGGAGAAGCACGCAGTGACACGTCGGGGGGAGAGTAGAGGCGGCCGCTAGTGGCGGAAACTAGCAGCGGGTCATAGTGATCCACGGTAGTACCGCCGTGTATAAATTCTAGTACAGCAGGAACTGTTATGATTTGGCACCACGGGGCACCGTGGGTACAGTGTGTACCGTGCAACTCTCATCACATCTTTTCAATACTTTGCCAAAACACAGTACAAGTAAGCATAGGGAGTACTTTTGTTTGGCATCGAACTGCCCCAAAGCAAAGGGGGCGCGTTCGCTGATGGTTCTCGTCACTCCTCGAAAGAGAAGAGCCATGTTGTTCTTCAGCTTGGCTCCAAAGAGACAGAAGTCAGCGACCCCGTAACCAGGCTGGCCAACGTTGGTTCGAAGAGCAACATGGGTGCACGAATGTTTCCGTCGTCTCACAGCGCAACTCCTCGGACACCGCGTCTTGTAAATCTGCGCCTGGATCGGCGGGAGAAACCTTTCAAATGGAGCGGTTTGAGCTCTCCTGTTCCTGCCGAGAAAAATATGAGAACATTACGACTTATCGTCGCTTTAAATTGCCACTCGTAATGTCCCCGAACCCTCACACCAAGATACTATGGCAGTACAGATACACATACCAATGGCTTGTATCAGCATCCAGGTTCTCTGCTGATGACACTCCTTCCTGTAAACTCGCGCGGATATATTGTCTTTCCTTCGGAGGACACGCTGATAATAGGACCGCGAGTAGTCAGCGCCGCCGCCGCGCAACAGCTGCTTCGGTTACCTTGAATCAAAGCGAGAGCGGGAATCGGCGGGGGCCACGCGTTCCCCACTTGTTTTTCCGCCGCGCCGCTCGCGGATGTACGTCTGTGATAATTTTAAAACGTCCCTCTAATAGAGCATTCATAAAGGGGGCCATTCAAGAGCATCTATCCGCGCCACCGTTTGACTTATGTGCAAATGCGAGCGCGATGAGGCCTTGATTTCCTCCGCATTCAGCCCCGCGTGCGCGCACGCGCGCGCCTTAAATCCCTGCCAGGCAGTCCGGCGCCCGTTCTAATGCGACGACTCCCGTATCAGTTGATTCAGTGCGCACTTTTCTTCATCAATCAAAACCAACATCAAACACCCTTTCATACTTTGCAACCTATATGCAAATAATCCGGTGCATGAATGGTAATGTCACATGGAGCAGACAGGGTATTTGTTGTGGGATTAGAAAATGGAAGAAGAAGAAGAAGGAGGAAGGAAGGAAGGAAGGAAGGAAGGGGAAAAAAAAAAAGCGGCATTGCAGATATGCCATTTCAAATTAAACGCGCAGCCTTTTTCGGCTATCTTTTTTTAGATAGTCTAATTAATTTACTCCAACTATAAATAAATATTTAGTTCCTTCCCCGCGCGGCACACAGGCCAGAACTGGTTGCGGCGCGCGGCGTCTTCATTATACAGTAGTGTTTAGGGCTATGCGGGGAACAGCTAATCTGAAAATCCCTGCCACACAATAAACAGAGTGACAGAGAGGAAGGATGTATGAGATAAGTCGCCAGTAATGAAACTGGATGCCAAAAGCGGAGGACAGTATGTAATGAAGAGAGAGCAGAGGGGAATGTTTAAAATAAGTTCAAGAACAAAGATAAAGCCCAAGGATGATGCTATCGGGCGGCCTGAAGAAAGCGTTGCAGTGAAAAGAATGGGCCGCCATCACTTAATCAGCCCGGCTCCACCCAGTGCCATCTCTGTCTTCCATCATATGCTATTTCCCCCCGCGCCACACAGTCAATTTTCACTCTGTGCGCGTGTGCGCCCGTGTGTGTGTTTGTGTGTGTGTGTGTGGGCCAGATCTGGGTAAAGGGGTTACAGAGAGCGTTGATGGCTCTGTCATTGCAGAGGGGGGTGGCCTTGAATTACCAACGCGCGGCCGGCCGGCGGGCGGGCGAGCGGCGAACAATGCGGACCGACGGCGAAGGATTTGCGGTCACGGCTGATTTAGCCGTCTCCGAGACAAACCGAAACTGGACTAATGAAGTCCAGATCGGGCGGGGGCGGGGGGGGGGAGAAAAATAATACTGGAAGTGGTTCAGATATTGTCTTATTACGGAGGCCCAATTATGTTTAAAATGTAAATCTGAAATAATTGGTGAATATTAATTTTTGCAATTAAAAACCTTAATCTTTGAATGCTTTGACATTGTGACGAGAAATATTCGTTCCGTCGAGGTCATTCACGCAGCGCGTTCGAACAGGAAACCTGCTTTTTGTTCGGAGACGCAGGTTGCATGTCCTTGTGCCTGCATTGGTTTTGCTGTACTTCCTCTGAAGCACGCTTGTCGTTGAACTGAACCTGCTGTACCTGCAGGTGATGGTGATCAATGGCTGGAAAGACCCAAATGTTTGCAGGCGAGTTCGATGTCATCGCATCGAACATGCCTTGTCCCAAAATCGACTTATTACTGCTCATTTCGAAATGCCCACTTGTATTGTTGACCACCTGGGACCTTGCACTACCTCAGGCCCGCCCTGTGATCTTCGGTGCCACCCCAGATGGGTCCCGGACCTCAGGTAGAGCACCATCGCTCTCCACGATTTCCAAAGGTGGTCCGTATTTAAAGACTGGTCGACTAATGGCTATTTCTGTCCGCTAGTTCACCATGATGGACATCTCAGTCCAACACAAAGACGGTATACCGTTGACTTCCTGACTGATGCTTCAGGTTTATGCTAGTTTGATTGTCGGTTCACGACTGCACTTTCAGTTCAGCTCCGAAGCGTCTACACTCGCTCGACGTTAAACGTTTCCCTTCAGTCGCACTGAAGCCACGAATCGCGTGTTATTTTGACGTTACATCGCAGAGTCGTGATTGGTCACGCCACGTCTGATTTCTGAACAACAGTTTGGCTCCATTTTAACGCTAAAATATGAACTCGCGGTCCACGAATGGATTGTCATTGTTCATGCCTTCTAATAATAAACTGGAGTCTTTTACACTCGGGTTGTTTCCGACACAGCGCTGACACGCGGCCTGTTGTTCCGTCCGTGCTCCCACGCAAGATAAAACGCTGAGTCCCTGATTAATGGCGGCGATTTCTATCGGGTGGCGTTGCTTCTTTGGACTCAAGTAATTAATCTGAATACTTCCTCAACCTCAGAAGAGCCTGGGAAGAACACATAAATTAGGCGCGAGTACAGTCCGACCCGCAGCGCCGACGGAAGGCTTCATACGCCGCGTGAGGAGAGCAGCCAAGGTATGACAGAATTTATGGCGCCGACCTTATCGGGGGTGTCAAACGCGCAGTAACTAACGCCGATAGCGGCGACTACAAGTATTCTGTATGCCGCGGCTCCCTCCAAACTTCCCCGGCTCCTCGCTGTGATCCACTCCGTACAGTACAGCGTCGGCCCCCCCCCCCCCGACAAGCTTATTTCTAAAAGCTGCCGAAGCTCTGCTCAAATCCTCCTGATTCCGGTCCCTGCTGGGGCCAGACCGCTTGGCCAAGCGGAGATCCTCAGACAAAGACTGGCCCCGAACACTCCTCGATTTTGGACGCCGCGCTCCGCAAACACCATAACACCGTCTCGGCGCTCATTTGCGAGGCCTTTAGCTCCTCGCGAGTTCGCGATTAGCAGCGCTTTGGCTCGATGGCAGCTCACCAGTTGTAAAAGTCGACGCGACCCGGGGGGGGGGGGGGGGGGGGGGGGGGGGGGGGGGGGGGGGGGGGGGGGGG
>JASSRZ010000007.1:13556507-13571510 GCA_032164315.1 Malacoctenus gilli
TTCGCCCCCCCCCCCCCCCCCCCCGCCTCACTGTGGGCAGGCAAGTGCTCCCCCCCCTTTTTTAATTGCATACAAATCGGGGAAAATAAATAAAATTATGTCAACTGCCCCGCTGCATGAAAAATGCACCGCACACATAAACGCATTCTTATTATATATTTTTTTTTCCCCGTTCCATGCAATGATAATATTACATCAAAAGAATGTTTTAACATTTTGTCACATCAAGCTGTAATTAATGCAACACATATTTGCATGAACAACACATTTGGAGAGCGGAATATATGAAATCATCATTTGGCCTAATGCTGCGCGTTGCTCAGGATAATCCAGCAGAAGAGAGAGAGAGAGCGAGAGGGAGGGAGGGAGAGAGAGGGGGAGAGGGAGAGAGAGAGAGAGGGAGAGAGAGGGAGGAAATAATTAGCAGAGAGAAGCGATTGCACTAATGAGAGGAGAATTTGACTAGGATACTTTACTTGACCCCCAGTGTTCCTTGGCTGTCCAGGAAAAAAAAAAAAAGAGAAAGAGAAAAAAAAAAGGCTGATTTATAATTATACTCTGCAATGCACCATGAAATTGTTATTGTGGACTACCTTTTTGAAAATGTTATCAAACAATTACTTTAATTTTTTCCCCCTGGAAACTGTTGCACATGCCTACCTGAAAAAAAAAATGAGATGGTGGTGCAGAGCCTCCTGCCTGTCATCCACTGCTGTTCATGCAGATGAGCTCTTTTTACCCCCCTCCTCCTCCACCACCCTCCTCCTCCTCCTCTTCCCTCCTTCTTCACCCCCCCCCTCCCCTTCCCCTCCCTCCCTTCCCCAGAGTCTCTGTTCCGAAGGGATGCTGTGGCAAATAAAATAATACTCTGATAAAACTGAAATATTTTATGACAGAACGATAATCATTGCAAGCATACGTGCCACTGATACGGGGCTGTTTCGGTCGGGGGAGGGAGAGGAAATAATCCTTTTTGTGGGCTTTAAAAAATGAATCTCAGTTGAATCACATCAGAGTGGGGGGGGGGGGAGGAGAAGAAGAAGAAGAAGGAAGGGAAAAAAAAGAAAAAAAACTCAAAGACAGTTCCAAGATGAGCCAACTCCAGGAGAAAATGACCTCCTCGTTTTGGTGATAAAGTTCTAGCCAAAATATGATATCAGCCGGCGACGTGACTCATTAGAAATGTGTGTATGGCGTGGAGGCAGCTCTCCCCTATCTGCCAGTGCCTGGCTCGCCGGCTGATAAGAGGCAAAATGCAAATGTCCTGATAAGAACTGAATGCAAATATTTATGATATGATATTCCCTGGGAATTATGTGTGGATAAAACAAAGTGTATTATTTCCCTGTAATTCTTTCAGGTTTGCCAAAATGTACCCCCCCCCCGACACACACCCCTTTTTTTTTTCCTTTCTTTCTCTCCCTCTCTCGCTCTCTCTCTTTTTTTTTGCTTTTGGAATTTGCATTTCTTCAAAATTGATTGGGCCTGCGTATTATGTTAAGCTATTTGTTTGCCGAGGATGGTAATTAGTTACTGTAATTACAGCGATGACAGTTGCTAAATTGTTTTTAAAGCATTACAGTGTGTCTGTGCCAGAAGATTGCAGTACTTATTTTAGGATTTAAGCGTTTGCTGGAAACACTCCCACTCTAAGGCCAAAGTGGGAATTTTTTTGAACTACAAAGCAGCCATTTTCTAAAGCAAAGACATTTTTTTCCCTTTTTTTCTCTTTTTTTTTTTTTTGAAAATGTCTGTTAATTTGCACTAATTGCTGGTTTGACTGTGTTGTGCAGTTTCTTCCCCGATCAGGGACTTGTCACTGATAGGATGTCTTGGGGGATCAAAATGGGCTTGAAATAGTTTAAATACATGTGTTTGTTAGCTTTGTACTCTCATTTAAGTCGGACTTTTAATGTCTCCCCGTCGCCCGAGAAACAAATTGCTGTTGAAGGCACATTTGTAATTACGGTTCCCAGTGTAGCCTATACAGGCTTTCAAGTTTAGTAAACATTAATTAGCGTGGACGCAGACAGTTGGGTGTTTTAGAGGGCGTTTCATGTGCAACATAAACAGCAAATGTCTGAATCGCGCCGATCGGGAGCAGCTTGTCCGTATTTCTCGGATGCAGAAAGAGGAGACCACAGACAACACAGCCTGCTGGGAGCCTTAATGATAAGATCCGGGAGGGGGGGGGGGGCAAATTACTGCTACTCGACACAGTAATCGAGTACCGTTAGTCAAGGAACTTGATTTCGCCTGCACCGAGGTGTAGTTCCTACCATGCAAAGTCACTCCGTGACAAGAACGCATCACTCGCGACAGAGTCTCACCTTTTGTTCTGCATGACTGTCACAATACACAGATTGTGAATGAAATCCCTGCCTAGTATCTTTATTCATTGACAAAACAGAGAACCACAGAGAACCTCTGAAATCACACACAATATGTCAAATGAATCAAGAGTTCTGTGGATCAATGAGGTTTGAAAGCAGCTTTGTCTTTGAGTCGATTATGAGGCCAACGCTGAGTTTTTGGACATTCAGCAAGTACTAACAGTGAAGTAGTAACAGCTACACGTGTGATAAATGTCCACAACTGCTTGAAGGGCAAATGACCACACTGTAATGTGTAACACTCATGTCACACACTCTATTCGTATGTCGTCTGTGAGTTCATCTTTTATGTCTGAATGTCTGCTGTTGACAAAGCAAAAGGAATGACGTTTGAAGGTCGGCGATACTTTGAGTGAAGGTGTACTGAACTTTTCGCCTGAGTATTTCTACACAATGATACTCTCACTTGTAATTCAGTATAATTTCTGTAATGTAGCAGTAGTTGTACACATTTTCCAGAAGCCTCTCCACCTTATTTGCAATCGCGTTGTGTCCTTAACTGGTAAGTATGAGTATCACAGGGACCACGGGCCCTTTAAAGTCTAATTGTTAGACGGTTTTAATGACATTGCAGTGAATTAATGTGCAAGTTACTGCCGACCACTCCGGATTCAGTCACCTTGATTGCTTGAACCCTAAAGTGCTTCAAGTTTTGCCGGAGCAGATCCTGGAAATCAGCTCTCACCCTGGCCTGTCATTGTAATTAGTTTAATTAAGAGGTATGACATTGATGCAACAAACACAGGCATTAGGGTAATTACTGTGTGTATTCAATGTCTCCTCGACCAAGTGGGGGGAAGGAAAGACATAAGGGGGGCAAAAAAAACCCGATCGATTCCAGTGTTTTGCAAATGAAAGCTCCTCCTGGTCCCTCTTCTCGGGGACCCCATGGGCTACAAGCCCGGTTTACTTCTCCGGCATTATGCTTTAAGTGTATAATTGGATTTACTATTAACATAATCGGACAGCGTGCGTGTTGACTATGCTGCTCCCCTGTGAGCCGCAACGCTCCTCCGAAACCTGCGGTTGGAGGACGTGCGCCCCCCCTGTCCCGCGAGCTGCCCTTTGTCTCCTCAGCCTGAACCGCTGCGAGGGGCCGGCGGCGGCGGCACACACAGGGCAGGGTCCGACTGGTCGGACTGGGCCACAGATGTGGCTTGAGTCAGGATCGCCCCGAGATAGGAAGCGAGAGAAACTAATTGTGTGTTGATGTCAAACGGGCACAGAGAGTGACATTGGTTGGTAAGCTGATTGAATTGAATTTTGACTCGGTAACCAAAGAGAATCAAGTTTAAATAGGTTAAAAATGGACTTTCTTCCTCTTGTAACCTGTGAAACCAACAATGTCATAATCTTAGGGGGAATGCTGGTGGGCAAGAGAGAAGGGGATTGGACGAGACATGAGTCCAGCAAGCCGCCACTGGTCCATTTCTGATCTTTCTCGATTGATATCTGAAACCATTTGATTGGTCTGAAATTTTAAAGTGGGCGTGGTCAGTGCAGCTTCCTCGCTCACGCTGAAGCTGGTAAGGCAGACTCCCGAAATACCATTTGTCACTTTGTTTTTCGAGACGATGCTACAACCTCGAACCTTATGTCTGTTTATTGACATCACTATCACTATCTCGCAAAAACAGAAACAGCCGCAGCGTCCAGGGAAGCGGTACGTCAGAGAAGAGTTCAGATGCACGCAGTAAAGACATTTTTGCGAATCTGTCGAGAGTGTAAAAGAGAGCAGGACGCGACATTCGCCTACAAGATACAACTTCGAGCATACACACAGCGCTGCAGCTGCAGCTGCAGCTGGGAGTCACTCAAATGGTCAAGAAACTTTTAACATCCTGTCACATCAACAATGAAACGTCTTAGTGTCATGTGTCCAACACAACGTGAGGTCCTCGAAGCCGCCTCAACTTTACCTTTGAGATACTGACACAAAGAGGGTAGGTGGGTGGGAAGGGAAGGGGGGGGGGGTTGGGGGGTGGGCTTTGGTCACTTTCGCTGCACAACACCGAAAAGGGAAATTCGGTGTCTGAGGCAACAGGAGCACAGAGCGAGTACAATGGTTTGAAAAAGGAAAAAGAAATAATACAAAAAAAAAAAAAAACAACTATAAAGGAGAGGTGTCAACGTGGAGCATGAGGACAGTGTTTGTTGTCGCCCGAGGCGAGAGAGAAAAGTCTGTCTCTGAGATACACGTTCAATGGGAGCGCGCGCGGGAGACGGCGCGAACGGAAACGCGCGACGCGAGCGGCACGCCGGCGCAAAGCGAACGCGTCTCTATCAGGGAAACAGCTCGCAACTGGAGCAGAGATGTGGCCTCCCAGTGCACGCGCCGGGGAGGGGTAGGGGGGGTGGTGGTGGGGGTGAATTCCCCTGTTGTGTTTCTGTTGCGCAAACACCCAACACCCCACCAACCCAGAGCGAACACACACATACACGCACACACGCACACACACACAGCATCCATATTAGATGCACCCGCTAGTTACTTCTTAATTAACACCTACTGCAGCCATAATAATAGAATCGTTTTCCCCCCTTTCTGAAATCCCTTTGAAATTACGCAGGATTAAGGAAAGTTGGTTGCTAAATTGGTGTGTGCATCTGTAATTTAATTGCATCTGAGGCTATTAATTAATAAGGTGCCTCCTTTAATAGTTAATGTATAATTGCTATTAATTAACAGCCAGTCTTGATAAAGTGTCACCAAAATCAAACAAAAACAATTAGCTTTTTGAGGTAAGTGTCTTTTAAAAGCCTCATTATTAGTACTAGAGGTAATATAGAGTAGTTAGAATGATAAAGAAGCCAGTGTAGATTTTAATTTGGATGGGGAGGGGGGAGGGGGGGGGGGGGGGAGAGAAAAAACAGGGTTGACATCCATAAGGGAATTACCATGCGGTAATTATGGGATAAGCTCGTTGTAACATGATAAATAATGCTGGGAGTCTGTCCCCTCCAGTTAGATTGTCTCCTCTTTTTATTAGGCTGGACTTAAATTCCACATCATTTGCAAATGGAGCTCGAACAAAAAAAAAAGAAAAAAAAGGCTTCTTGAGAGTGCGGCGAAGATTTATCGCAAATATTCGAGAGCGCCGGAGCTCTTAAAGTCTCGGCCGGGACCCGCCGTTCGGGCGTTTCGAAGAAACGTGTCGTTGTCGTCGTTGCTGCTAAATCTCCGGTACGAGTGGCGTTCCTCTCGCCGCGTGAAGCCGCCCCGGTGTTTGGGTGTCCGCGATGGCGCTGCCACCAGGAGTAAATAAAACGGGTAATAACTAGCAGGAGCGCCGGCCATGTTTTACATAGCGGCCGTGACGAGCGGCGCTTGTGTTTGAACTAATGTCACCTCGGGCGCCGTCAAGGAGAGAAATGGCGGCGGAATAATATGTTTGCTTTGTTCTCCTTATCTGGCATAAATCAGCAGGTTGTGGTTTTAGCCCGGATTTATTGGTGCAAAATGAATTGGGTAACAGGTTGGGAAGCATAAACATACATCTGGAGCGTTGGAACTTTAAACAAACCCGACTATTATTCGCGGTGCCACATTACCATGAATACAAATGACAGCATGACCTCAATTTTCTGCTCTGTGTGAGAGCGAGGGGGAGGCAAACCAACGGTTTAAATGCCTTTCCATCCCAAAGTGCTTGTTTGGTCTCACTTTCACTCCTATCACAGAGTCAACAATCGCGCTGTCTGGTATTGGAATCCCGGGCAATAATATTCGGGGGTTCCTGTCCACGGGCGACTATTACGGCAACCCATTTTCGGCGTGCGGTACGGCCCCGCTGACGGAAACGCGGCTCCCGACGTACACGCGGCAATTGGAGCGTGTTTTAGCCTTGATTTAATGAGGCGCCAGCCACGGGGAAAAAGGGGGAAACCTGCCGCGTGACAAACACTTAGCCTTGGAAGTCGTTCTCACCCCGGTTCACGGGCGGAGGGAAAGCTCCGAAAACCACTCGCCGAACAATTACAGCGTATTAGCTCCTTGTCAGTCAGACCTTTCGGAGACGATACGTCTCCATTTATTTGGTCTCCGCACATTTCCCTCCTCTCGCTCTCCTCTCCCCAGACGGGCGGGGATGTGCCGGGGGAGTCCGCAGGGAGCCGTGGAATATTTCACTCCGCCAGCGAGGCACCCGGTGGGAATAGGGGTTGAGACTGCGCGCGCGTGTATCTCATTAGTTCGGTTATGTAATTTGGAGCACTGATAATCCTCCAGGACTGCCAAGTTGCGCACCTCCGAAACAAGGAGTCAGAGTCGTCAACACGCAGCACAGACTAAGCTGCTAATTGCTGGGTGTGGTAATGGGGACCGGTAATGGACGCCGCAGTCCCGCATGCGCCGAAGCACCTGCCCGCGCTTCCACTGATATGGTGTGATAGTGAAAAGGAAAAGGGAGGCAAATGCGGGCAATCGAGCCAGACCAGCAAACGCTGATATTTCTAAGGCGATCTAGAGATAGATAGATATTGCTGACCACTGATGCGGCTTTGTTTCGTCTGTCACCTTTGACCCCAGCTCCTTCCCTGCTATGTCCTTCTAATCAGTGTGAAATACCTGGACAGAACAACATGAATCAAAAGTTTGTGTTTGGACCTCGGACTTGATTACAAAACCTGCAAGGAAATGTTCAATATCAATTTTTACCAACAGGGGGCACAACAAACTCAAAATTTGGAGTCCTACTCCAAATTTTACATTTCGCCAACTCACCAATCTCGTGCTTTTATTTCCTCTTTGTTCTGGGATCAAAACTGATCATCAGTGTCGCGCTGACTCGATATAAAGCACAGTTAGAGGCTCCAATCCGCACAAACATCCCTTCGTCATTGGCTCTTCTGCTATTGCGCTTGCTCTGTTTCCTTTATCATGTAGCGTTTCCTTCCAAAGTGATCGTTCCGTATTTGTCACTTCAGCTCTTACTTGATGGGTCACCGTTAAAAAGGGTCAGCGGGGGCAAACGCGGCAACGCGACAAACGCGCGGCAATCCAATCAGCCTCTCGCGGATAAACGGCGGCCATTGCGACGACGAGGGACTTAAATTTGATTTACCGACCCTATAAGCGGCAGCCCGGACAAATCGCCGCGGTCAGCGGGCACGGTCCGCTGGCCGGGCAGGTGACGGTTCCAGCACTTGACCCTCTGCTTTGGATCGTTGCCGGGGCCTCAACCTCAACCCGGCCTGGAGCAGAGAGAGGGGGGCGGGGGGGTTGGCGGAGGAGGAAGGGCAGAAAGAGGGTGTCAGTATCGTGTGGCGTGACACGCCATGTCCAATAACAACGAACAACATAACATCATTTAACCTTTACAACACACGTATTGATCCATCTGGCTGTTATCGGGCCGCGATCACAGCTCAGGGGGCTCGGCTCAGCTCGGCTTCAGGGGGCCGTTTGAATCCAGCCGCAATATTACCGGGAGACAAAGACACGCGGCCCCTCTGGTTTATTTTTTTTTGTTTTTTTTAACCCTGTCCTTGGACCATCCTTCTCCCAAGACCACTTTGTCCGCACAACAGTGGGAAGACGTGTCACTGGCTGCTTCCTTGCGATGACTAAATGTACAATGGGAGGTGGGAGATACGATCTCGGCACACTGGAGTCGAATGATTAAGAAAAACACCCACACAATCCCCTTGATGATTTTCCCGTGATGCAATGAGTCTCTACGCTCATTCTGAACATCCAATGATGTGGTTTTTTTTAATGCCAGGGAAGATATGACTCACAATAACTGCAATCAAATGCTTTTTTTGTGGCGGCGGTGGCGGTGGTGGGGGTCTTATCAAAACACACTCTTCGGCTCCAGACCGTATTCGAATGCAAGTGGCTTCTGCCGCTCGATTCCTCTACCTGTTAAAACAGGCACCCTGGATTGAAGAGAAAGCGGCGCGCGTGTCGGCGAAGGACTTTGAAGCGCGCGCGTCATAATACAGGCTGCAGCCGAAAGGGAAGTTGACTCCCTGCCTCAGGAGACTTGCACCCAGATGGATTCCCGCACACCCAGATGGCCCGAGTTGTCAGGCTGTTCCGTTGAAAGCTGTTGCCGGGCGCACCTTCTCGGATATATATATATATATCTCATTCACTCGCGGTGCTGGGGAAGAAGAAAAAAAAAAAATCGCAGCTCTGAACGACGAGAACGAATCCTTTGTTGTTGATTGCGTACAGTAGCTTGTGGTCACGAATTATCAGAGTGAGATAATGACAATAAAGAGCAATTCGTCTGTACTGATGGCGACAGACTTAAAAGATTGACTCAGTTGGAGGAAACTGCAGACCGCAGTCTGTTCGCAGCATTGAACCTTTTGATTCCTTTATTCACATGCTCCTCTTGGGTCTTCTTCGAGATAGAGTGACGAACCAGCTGTTGATGTATTGTGAAGCGTCATACGTTACTGACAACAATCCAACTGCATTCCCAGCAATGATGAATACTGAAAAATAGGCGACTTGTTTCAATGACATCATCCGAGAGAGGAGAACGTAGGCATCTTCGATGTAGGTTCGCTGTTCACTGACGTGCAAGCCGCCACAAGTGCCGCTAGGAGGCCCAGCTAAGCAAGCTAACAGGCTGGACTGATGTTTATATGGTGACAGGTCACAAGCGGCACCTACAGTCTGGTCCACTGCTGGCTAGTTAGCGAGCACAGGCAGAAGAGAGTTATTCCGATGGGCTGACAATTATAAACCAGTCCGGTGGGCATTGAAGCATCACGCACTTTGGATTCAGCAGGTCACCGAGGGACGTTCAAGAACGTAGACGTTTAAAAGTGGTTGCTTGACCCGTAAACCTTTAGATTTTGAAAGAAGCCGACACACAAACAACAGATAGTGTATCAAACAATGTTCTGTAAGCCGCCGGTTCGAAAACACACTTCACAAACAAAGACGGGAAGCATAAGGAGTTCGCCTGAAACAGAGTGTCAGCGCAGGTTCACCTCGATTAGCCAAGCAGGCAGCAGGGCTGATGAGCCCAGATTACGAGCGACGACACACTCCGGCAAAGCGGAAAGGGACACGGCGTGCGCCTGTGTGACTGTAAACACGCGGTAATGCACCGCGAGAGCAGCGAAAGTTTAGGAGGTTGGGCTTACAGCGTGGTCAATTACAGGAGCTGTGGCGGATGGAGTGACAGCGGCAGCGACGGTGATTTTTCCGCCGTAATGATGGCTTTATTCACAGGAGCAAATACCAAAGGCGGGTTGTTAGCGGGCTGGGAAAATATGTCCGAGCGGGCATCTTGCGGACTACAGTCAAACCGCTTCCAATTAGTACGAGAAAGAGAGCAATGAGCATAAAGAGAGCACAATGACAGAGGCAGAGCTATCAAATTTGCTGTGAACGCCGATAACAGATATGTATGCTAAGGAAAATGGTGCTTTAATAGAGTTTTTAACTGTAGATCTAGAATAGAAAATTGGACATACATTCTAATTGAATACCTGGTTGAAAATGCACCCGGCGCACCGTTATAAATCATCTGGAATCAGTTTTCCCGAACTCCTCTCTCCCGCTCGCCCACTTTACAAACACAGAGCAGGGCTTTTTCAGCCTCTGATAAGTGTTAATAAATTACCTGAATTTGAAAATTAATGGCCAGCCGCCTGCTTGGGGGAGATATCATTGTGTTTCATGAATATTTTGATTTCGCGATTAGATCAAAATGCGCTGAATTCCTAAACAGCCCCCGTGCCCAAGCTCCACTGATCATAAACTCTTCCCTGCTTAAAAAAAGAAAAAGAAAAAAAAAAAAAGAAAAGAAAAGAAGAAGAAAAAAATCCATCCCATGCTAATGTGCTGATATGGAATAATTAGAATGGAGTTTTTGGCAGTATTTTTCTGCTGTAACATTTGCATGACTTTAGATCTCGCCCGACTGATCTGCTCCGAGCTGAAGGGGGGGAAATGTATGTTTTTGTGCCGCTCACCCCTAAAATTTACCTTGCCAGGCGAGATAATGGCCCATATTGTGATGTTAAAGAGGACTGTATTTACAAAAAGAAACAAAGGCGCGCGCGGTTGCCAGTCCTGGAGGACATTGATTAGGCCCCTCCTGTCATTTCCCCCCATTCACACACTGTATCAGTGGCATCCCAGCTCATCTGCTTTTGTGCGCGATAGGGATCAAATAGATTCCCGCGCATTGTCGCCGCGTTTCCAGGTGTGGGGGGGGGGGAGACGGGGAGAGAGGGAGGGAGGGAAAGGAGAAAAAGAAAAAAGAAAAAAAAAAAAGCGTGAATGCCCGTCCAAACTTTGACTTAATAACATATTCTAGTGTCGTCTCCCGTTTTTCTGCACATGGAGTTTCTCAGTCTGTTTGCCTGGCTCGCTCGCTCCCTCGCTCGCTCTCTCTCACGCACACACACACACATCACCGCTCGAGACATGAAAACACATGCCCACAATCCTATACCAAAACACATACAGACAGAAGGTATAAGATTAAATTATTTATCTCACAGTTTTTCTCTGCAAAAGAAAAAAATAGGAGGGAAAACGTTAACAGTTGTTGTGTGCTTCCTGCCACATCCCGAGCATAATGTGCACGCGTTCCCATTTTTTTTTTTTTGTTTGGATGTTTTCCTCGCTCCGTCGTTGGCACTTTTTTTTTTTACGCTCCCTAGTTGGCACAGAGGGACGTGTGTGGTGCAAGGGAGGGAGAGAAAAAAAAAATAACAGACACTTCACGTGAAGTTGTGCGACTTCAGATCTCCGTGAGGCAAAGCTGCGCTTTCAAGAGGAGGGATCGCTGGTTGGATGCGCGTGTTTGCGTTGGGCGAGCGGAGGGGAGGGACGGCGGTGCTGGTGGCGTGTTGGTGGTGTTGTGTGTGGTGGAAGGTGGGGGGGGGGGGGCTGGGGGGGAGCGGTGTATGTGCACGCACACGAGTGTGTGTGCCCGGCAGCTGCACGGGGGCCCCAGGGACGGGCCTGTGTAGATTGGGTCTCCTCAACCCACAGCTCATTAGTGGAGAGTGAAAGGAATCCACACAGATGGCTGTCACCGTTCAAAAAAGTCGGCTGCGTGAGACATGTCAATTGAGGTTTAAGTTCCTTCTGCTCATTTCGGTGACACTGCAGTATCCGAGCGATATTTGTTTATTCTCCCCCAAAAAAGTACAAAAAACAGCGGAGCCTGGTGACATCTGAAAATGTGTTTTCTAATGAGCGCTCCGACGACTGAACAGGAGCCTGCACTTGTCATTCATCACCGCAAATTACTCGTTCTAACTTGACATGTTTTCAGTGCCGCGGATGACGGGCCTGTCTGTTCCGCAAACACGGCGGACGGCCGCCGTTTAAACTGGCGAGCGCGGCGCCCGAGCCGTCCGGCGAGCTCCGCCGCGCGGGGGGAAAAAAAAATCAATTAGATTGTTTACCTGTCAAAGTTGGAATGGAGGCCGCGCCACTAACGGTCGCTCATCATTTTCACTCCAAACGCTGTCACCTGCTCTCCTCCTGTTATTCAATTAATGCAATTGAATACACAGTGGCGGTGCAGTGTCTTTATCCAGCAGAGGCGGACGCGGGGGAGGGGGGGGGTCTTTGACCGCATGTGCGGCCGGCGATATAATACGCCAGGAATCGTATGGAAACCTGCCCTTGAACTTCGTGAAAGGTTTCGCACCAGCGAGATAAAAGCACTTGAAAACATGTGATATTTTCTGCGGTGACCGCGGGGGCCAGGAGCGAACGGGAAGAGAGAGAGAGAGAGAGAGAGAGAGAGAGAGAGAGAGAGAGAGAGAGAGAGAGAGAAAACAACCACCACAACCACCACATACGTGCCTTTAAGAGGAAGCCCCCGCATACCTTGGCTGGCAAACGCGTGCACTGAAATTCAAATTAACCCCGCTTTTCCCAACACCTTTCATGGAGAACAAAAAAAAAAGGGGGGGGGGGCGAGCGCCGGTATCTGGAAACAGATCGCCGGTGTAATGCGCGCTCTGCCTCAGCTGCTCAAGACGCGGAAAAAACTGGAGGGTTCAAGCCAGACGCGACTGGAGGAAAAGCGCAAGATAAAGTAAAGATCCATCTATGGGAGGTGGAGGGGGGGGGGTAAAAAAAACAGAAAAAAAAAAAACGCCGCAGCGACTGTACAAATTCACCGCAGCTGGTTTTTGACACCCGCTCTCACGTCAGGTACGTCAACCAAAAACACGACTTGTAGAACAAACTGTTTGTGGATTAAGGAAGTTGTTTTTTTTCGCAGAAAGTTGGTCCAGTGAGAAGCCGACTGGCTCATTCAACGCAGCGTTGGATTAAAAGTTGCTCTGGACCGGAGATGCTACTTTTTTTTTCTTCTTCTTCTTCTTCTTCTCTCTCTCCTCGGTAATTGTACATAACAGCAATGTGAACACCACTTGAGCTGACCTACTTATGGGGGGCTCAGAAACTTTTTATCCTGCAGCCAAGTCTAAAAATAACCCTGTGGCCAGTTTTAGATTCATCTCAATGGTAACCCTGACAGTTTTGCAGAGTGCCAGTGACAGAGTCCTGTTAAGAAGCAGCAGCTTAAACGCCGCCCGCCGCATCACTGCTCTCTTCTCGCGCCGCCGCCGCCGCCGCCAGAAAACCCTCTCTCTCTCTCTCCTCCGGCGGAAAATTTCGACACAATTAAGGGATATAAGAGGATCCTGAATGTGCATTTTTAGTTTTGGAAGCCGCTGCTTTCAACATGAGTGTGTATTGAACCTTTATTTACACAGGTAGTCCCAACAAGACTCTCTCGTTTGCAAGAAAAAGGCCTCTTTTCATGTCAGATGTCACCAATTGACATCATGGAGAACATGCAAACTCCTTAAAGAAAGAACCCGCCTGGGTTCGAACTCGGAACCTGCTCTCAGCGAGTGGACAGCACCACCCACTACTCCACCTTCCAGCCAAAACTCAAAAGGAACAGCTATAAATATATTTATAGATACACATATCCTCGTTTCACGCAACTACGCGTTAATAAATTCAAGAAACGCAACGAGCGGATGCAAAAATCTCGTCGCTTGTTGAGCTTTGTGCGGGAGATTCGCTTTGATCAGTCACTGTGAATGGCGCCAAAAGTGATACGGTGAATAAATTGGTTTCATGTCCAAGCGAAGGAGGAAGGAGGGAGGGAGGGAGGGACAAAATCACATGGAGTTTTTATGTTGCCTTTTCTTCCCGTCCTTTTCTCTGTGTTTTTTTTTTCCTGTTGTTGCGTGTTGGTGTCATTGTGGAGACGTTCTTTCTCTCCCTTTCTCCGCTCGCCGTACGCATCGTTCCTTTAAGATGATGTGGAATTAGAGGCTTTTCATAGCGCTCATATTATGTCGCTTGGTGGGACTCCATTAGCCCCGAATCAAAGAGGACAGCAGCCCGCGTGGCGCCGCACAATAACGTGGCGGCCCTGTGTTTCAGCAAATAAATAACAAATCCGCCCGCTTACAGTAGCAGCCAACGCAAACTAACTAATTAAGAGATGAAAAGGGGGAGGGGTGCTGATGCTTTCTGGGTGTTTTTTTTTTGTTGTTTTCCACCCCCCCCCCCAACTCCCTCCCCTTCCTCAATTGGTAACACTGGAGTTGGCCGAAACGGAGTGCGACGCTAATAAGGATCTGGTGGAGCTAACAATCCAGAGTTGGGGCGGGGGGGGGCGGTTGGGGTGGGGTTTCCCAGCTGTAATCTGCCACTGTTGGAGACTCGGCGAGCGAGGGTGCAATTAGGGCCACAGCGTTGTCCCTGAACTGACACTGGCCTGTGGGAAGGCTAAACTGGATTCTTCTTCTTCTTCTTCTTCTTTCTTTTTTTCCCCTTCGTTCCTCATATTGAATCCATGGTCCCCCCTTCTTCTACCCCTCCCTCCCTCCTTCCCCCCCTCCCCCCTCCCACCACCTCCTCGCTGCTCCAGCGTTCCTCCTCTCCTCTCGGAGCATCTTGGGAGCATTGAGCTCAGACAGCGGGATTAGTCAAGGATCCATCTTGAGACGCAGATAATGTTTTTTCTTTTTTTTTTTTTAACACCCCCACCCCCCACCCCTCTTTCCTGCGCAGACTCCCCCCTACACTGCTCCGGCTTCTGATTAGAACTCCAAACTCCACCAGAAATGGCTATTTGTTCTTAAGCCCCCCCACCCACCCACCCTCCACCCTCCCCTCCTCCTCCATCTTCCCTTCCCTCTTTGTTGAGCGTGCTTTTTCGTGTCAGCCATCCCTCTAATTCAGCGCAATAACCGAGTCACAAGTAGGTCAAGACGAGGCGGCAGCCGGCAGTGTCTCCGTCTGAGAGTGGACTGACAGCGACACGGAAGAGCCACGGGCCTGTTGGAATATGCCCCCCGGGTCTTTTCCCCTCTCGTCTAAACGGCTGCAAGTGGCTGACTCTGGGCCAGTTTTGGTCCTCCGCAACGCCAACTGATGCCAGTGTTTGTTTGAGTCGCGCAGCCTCGGCCCCCCCCCACCCCCCCACCAACGCTCCGACGAGCAGAAGTTCAGCGCACAGAGTCCCTTATGGCGCTTGAGAAACAAGCACCTTAACAACTGTGCACGCACATGTGTGCGTGCGTGCGTGCGTGTGTGTGTGTGTGTGTGTGTGTGTGTGTGTGTGTGTGTGTGTGTGTGTGTGTGTGT
>JASSRZ010000007.1:13585203-13610584 GCA_032164315.1 Malacoctenus gilli
CACACACACACACACACACACACACACACACACACACACACACACACACACACACACACACACACACACACGTGTGGCCAGCAGCTGTTGTGGCCTCGCTGTCATTGCTGAGAACCAAAATAAAGAGAAGAGATCCAGAGAGTGCGCGCAAACACACACTGGAGAAGTGCCACCGAGCTCCAGGTTTTTTTTTCCCCTCCTCCTTCTCTTTCCCAGCCAGAGGATTTGTTCGCGAGCAAGCACACCGAGCAAATACGGTCACTTGCTTTTAGAGAATCATTAATATTTGCAGACAAGCCTCCGCTAACACACACACACTCACACACTCGCTCGCGCCGCATTTATTTTCTTTCCATCAACAAGATTTCAAAGCCCATTTTGTTTCCTCTGCCACTGTTCCTCCCCCCCCTCCCCTTTTCTCTCCTCCTCCCTCACCTCTTCCTTCTCTCACTCCAACCAAGTTCCACAGCTGGAGGTGAAATCATTAGCAATGCCCCCCTCCCCGTTTTTGGCCTCGCTTCCTCCCCCTCCCCTCCCCTCCTTTTCTCCCTTCAAGCTTTCTGCAACACCTTCTTCAGCATCCTGCCTCCCCTCCCCTCCCTCCCCTCGCTGTACTCCTCCTAATCTGCTTGCTATTAAGACAGGCCTCTACTTGTGACAATGATCATTTTCTGTGGCGTCCTCGAACTCGCTGTTCCCCCGAAATCATCGCGAGCGTGTGTCGAACAAACAGCATTTATTATCCGATGTACGATTTCCCTAAAAGCAGAAGCATCCTCGATGTGGAGGGGCTGCGAATAACGGGAAGTGCATAAATACATCAGCCAGTGATCAGCTTAATCACATGTAAACAAAAATTTCGACAACTGCCATTAGCGGCGAGATCACAAGCGACTTTTACTCCGTGTTTCGATCCACGAGGATAAAACGCAGGAAAACGTCAGGACACAAACAAACCCGCATCATCCTGCATCCTTTCAGACACAGCCGCGTCCCACCTCCACCTGACTGATGTCGGGCCAGAGATAAACACCAATAAAAACCTGTTTTTCACGGTAATTTTGTACACAAATAAAACGTTGGGTTAATATTTCCGCATTCGTGTTTCACAAGCAGCCGCGACTGTCAAAAAAATAGACGCAACAAACGAGATTACGCGCGTCATAAAGTCACAAATGTAACACTCGGGGGTTGAGTTTGCATCAGCAGAAATCTTTCCGCCCGCCGTAAACACATAGACAGCCACCGGCCGAAACATTACAACCACCGGTCCGAGGGTCTTGGTGCTCTCTCCTAGCGCTGCGGTATCTGGCACCAGGACGTTAGCGGCCGAGCCGGAGCCCCCCGCGGACCCGTGACGCCCGGACGCTCGCGACCCCTCGCGCCAATTAGCTCCGTTGCGCTAACTTGACCACTGCACAAGGCAAGAACGCTCCGGTCAGACGCTCGGACGCCGGTGGACCCCCTCAAACTCACTCGCAGCTTCCACGTCGAGTTTGTGTCGATCGCGTTTCATTCGTTTACCTTATCGCTCTCCTCGCCGTACGCATGGTCCGGATGGCAATGGTAGGTCCCACCTGAAGCGCCTGCAGAGAAAAGCATATAAAAACCAAACAGGTCAAACACTGAAGCTCAAATTTCCTCCACGTACTGCATTTATAACATGTAACATCGAAACTCAACGCAGTAATCTGCTCTCTAATACAAGAGGAGCTCGTTTTTCTGTCCTGCCTCAGACTTTACTGTATTATTTCACAATACAAAAAACAAAACATGTGGGTAATACCTTTTGTTGGAAGCGATAGCAGCGTTACACACACTCGCACACACAGCACATTGTGAGGAGACCCCCTTGTTTATCGAAACGCACTACGTTTAATCCTTTTGTTGTTATTGTTCCAACACAACTTGGACTTAAAACAAGGCGGCGCGGAACAATGACAACATGTTTGCCGCGGACGGCTGCGGACCGCGTGTGCGGCTCAAAAAGTGACTGAAACACATATGGTATCCTCTGGTCTCAGATCAGAGGCAGGAGTAGGTGCGCGCACACACACACGCTCACACACACACAGAATAAACACAGTAATCCTGGATTAGAGAAGCTTTCTGATGATACTGCTGCTTGCATCACAGCTAAGACTTTTACTCTTTTGTTTTTCCACAATCCTTTCATCTTTTCATTGTCTTTTCTATTTATTCTGCCCCCCCCCCGCCCCCACTCCCCCTCCCCGCTTTGTCACAAGCACGTCTTTGGTTGGGGACGTCCTCGCCACAGATGGTAGCAGAGGCGCGCACGCACACCAAGGGTAAGCGCTCCCAAGGGCACTCTAGACAAGGCTACTTTTACAACAGAGATGAAGAAAAGCTTTAAAAAAAAGAAAGATGCTCTAAATTTGCTGTTTTTTTGGGAGGGGGGGTGTCTTTTTTTTTTTTTTTTTACCTATTTACTGTTTGAGTTTTTTCTCCTGCTTACAGCCACCCTGTTTGAGGAGAAGCTCTAACTGGCAACAAAGAAGGAAGCAGGGTGAGAATGAGACAGACAGAAAGGCTTTCACACCCAAATTCCTCAATCTTTTTCTGGAAAAAAGTCTCTCCTCCCGTTTCCCCATCCTCCGAGACCCCAAAATAAATGGACAAAGGAAGGTTAGAGTGACTAAAGCTCGTATAAACGTGGCAAAAAAACTTGCTAAAAGGCGACTTCCACGGCAGCGAGCGGCGGCCGAGCCTTGGCGGGACTCGCCGGCAGCGCAGCGCTGCGCCCCCTCCGCCGTGACACTCATTCACCCGTCACAAAGGGCCCCTAAAAAAAAGCCCGCCGCGCCGCCTGAATGTGGTCTCGCTTGCACATTGTCAGAATCCTGTAAATTGACTCGGAGACGAAGTCATTCAGGCCGGCTAACCGTCGGCGGAGCGCCGCGACCGCCGCCGAACAGGTTTAAAATGTTTCAATAACATCGTGTCCAGTGTTGGAGGAACAGACCGAGTGCAATTTAGGCTCCTGCAGTTCGGGCCTCAGGCGAAGCTGAATGGCGAGACTGCGGTGTGAATTACAATGTGTGTGAAGGGGGTGGGGGGTGGTGGTGTTGGGGGGGGGGGGGGGGGTCTACTGCACGAGCCAATAAACTTTAACCTGGTATGAAAGAGTTAATAAATTCCCAACATTTGAATGGCGATAAAGATTTTACTCTTCACGACTTAACCGGCTCTGCAGCCGCACGACACTAAAATGATTCACTCTGCGCCTCCTCACTTGTGTATTCGATCGTAAGGCATCGAAAAACCAACAAAAGCACGATGCACAAAGTTAAAAAAAAAAGAGTGAAGCACACTGTAATTTTGATTTTTGATGGTCAAGCGAGAAACTGCTATCGTTACAGGGTCCACAGTGAACAAATCTCAGACTGAAATTTGTCACATTTAAAGAAAAACCAGAATAAAAGACTTTCTAGAATCTCGAGCTGAACTCGAAAACGGCCCATTTCTTTTATTTTGAAAGCTTCCGCTCCACTGTGTTGGTCCGTGTGTGCGTTTCCATCAGATTCCAACGTCCTCGTGATGTTTTGGCGAATCACAGATTAAAGGGGGGGGGGTTCACAGCCCTTCTTGGACCCGACTCGAGGGTCTCCGAGGAGAGAGAAGGTGATGAGCCGCTGTCGTTGCAGAGGAGGTGGCTCGACGCCAGAATGTTGATGCAAATTTTGCATCGGTGCAAGTCCGAGCACACTTCTAGGGGAGGAGAAGTCAATAGTGGACCTTGACACAGCAGCGCAGCAAAGAGACCCGGAGACACGAGACGGAGCCGGACTGCCCACGTGCACGAAGACACATCGCCGTGTTTGTCAGCGCCGTCCAAACGTGCACCTCTCGGCCGGAGCCGCTGACTAATTCAGACCCACTCAGTATGCAGAGGTGATGTCAGTGTTGCGAATGTGGGTGGAAAAACAATTAAAAAAAGATTTAAAAAGGGAAAAACGATGGCGTTACTGGAACAAAGCCGCGGCTCGGCGGCTTCTCTCGCTATCCCGAGGTTGCCGGTTCGATTCCCAGGCTCGTCCTGTCGAGCAGCCGTGTGAAGCACAGCGAGAATGGTTAAAAGGGTTTTCTACAAGCGAGGTCCATTCAGAAGTAAATAACTAGAAAAAGAGATTTAAAAAATAATGTAAGTGGCCAAAAATCACCTAAAAATTTCATCCAAATCTTGCGTATTTCCAGCTAAATTGCATTTAAACGCCAGCGTGCAGACTTCAGCCAAGAAAAAGGCTGATTTCAGTGCTGCTTTTAAAGTAATTCCTGCTGCGTTGTGAATTTTAAGATATACAAATGCATAAGAAAACAGTCCAACACCAAAGACCGCATGCGACACGGTTCACCTAATAGTTATTTTTCTTTGTCTGTTGAAAGAAAAACAAGAGCCGTCGACTTCAGAGGTACAGAACGCTCCTAACCAACCAAATCTGCTCTGCCCTGCTGTGCTCGATGATGAATCACACACAAATTGGAGACGCGTGGCTGACGGTTTGTCACTGGAAGAGCAAACGCCTCCAAAAACGCCACACGAGCGCAGGTAACGTAACAGAAAGGCAAAAAAACCCAACCAAAACCATAAACTTCAATCAGCGGCGACACAAAGTTCAGGAAATAACGAGTCTGCGTGGTTTTCTAGAGCATCGGTACAGTTAAAGGAAATCAAAGCTTCAGTGTCGAGAAAAAGGACGTTATGCCAAGTCAGCAGAAACCCAACGGTGACCGACATGCTCAAATACGTGTAAAATCCATCCTGTGCATACGTCTGTGACGGACACTCCAACATACAAAGATGATCCGACAGAGCGACAGTTTACAACAGAAGCGCTAAAAAAACCTGTAAAAACATGATTATTTTTTAAAAATATCTTTAAAATTTCTCAAGTTTAATGTAGTTTTAGGTTCTTTTTTCGACATTTCGCTCTAAAAACTGCCTTTTTCACACCTTGGTGTTACAAAATGTTCATTAGAGGAAGGGGATGAAGAGGAAGGATGAAGGAGAGGAATACGGGTGAGGAGGAAGAGGGTGGAGAGGAGGCGCAGAGGAAGAGGACGGGACTTGAAATGTTGGAGGAGGAAGGGGAAAAAAAAAAGGGTGAGAGCACTGAGGGGGAAAGTGAGATGGGAACAGACATGGACTGCAAGGAAGAAACATAAGGAAAAGGAGTGGAGAGAGGGAAAGAGAGGGAGGGAGAGAGGGAGAGAGGGAGCAGGGTGGGGGTTGTGGCTTCCCCTCTTGACTGCTATTGATTTTCTGTAAGCCTGAGAGTGCATCAGCTATTTCTATCCATTTCCTTCACCTCTCCCTTCTTTTCTCATCCCCCCCTCGCCTCCCCTCCCTCCCTCCCCCTCCCCTCTGCACTCAGCTCAGACACCCTCCTTACACATCCTCCTCCTCCTCCTCCTCACACTCTCCATCACTTCATCACCAGCCCTTCCTGCCACCGATCCATTTCCCTATCTTGCCGGCCCGTCTCTCTCTATATTCCAGCTGCTTTATCGCGCAGCATCCACATTTCCTTCCCCTTGCCCTATCGCGCCATCTCTGTCCATGATCTCCATCTTGCAGTCCCCCCCTCTCCCTCCCTCCCCCCTCCCTCTATTAAACTATCTCCTGCTCTCTCATGTCAAAACAGAGAGAGAGGAAAAAAAAAACCACACACACACACACACAGAAGAGAGCGCCGGTGGAGGGAGAGGCTGGTTGGACGGATAAGATGATAGATAAGTGACAGGAGCTTGTTTAACAAATCAGCAGCTCCGCGCCTGCAAAACACCCGGACGAGAGCGGCGGTGAGGATTCCTGCTGCACTTCTTCTTATTTACATGTGCAGCAAGTGAAAGAAAAACCCGAACATATGTGCGGCGCGAACGCGCGCGCGTGCGAGCACCTCGCGCTTCACTCCGCCTCCTGAACACATGTCACAGCACACTTCACACCTTAGTGTTAAAGCAGTCAAGTAACGAGCCGATATTCAGGCTTAAAATAGGCGGGCATGTAACTCTTGCCCTCCCATTACCTGCTTCACACGTGCAGGCAGGCGAGAGTGTATGTGTGCGAGCATATAGAGCTGGGAAGCCCCCCCCGCCCTCACTCCCCCCCCCCACCTTCATTGTCCTCCTACACCTCCCTTCTCATTATCTTTCTCATTATCTTCTTCTCTCTTCTGTTACTGCTGCAGTCCTTGAGGTTGCTCCTCCATCCGGCACTTCTTCTCCACTCTGGGAAAAAAAAAAATTTACATCCCAGAGAATTGCGGGAGTCCGCGCGCTTCAACACCTGAACGGGAGTATCGGCAGCATTGTTGCTATGGCGAAAAAACCTCCACATCATCCACAAGTAGAAAAATAAACTTCTGGGAAACCCTGGAACTGAAATTTAACAACAAAGCTTCAACGTATCACCTGTTTGTTTTTTTGATGTCTGTCTTTAGATGTCTTGGTGGTTTCCTGCAATGGTGCTTTAATCACCCGCGTGGTGGTGGTGGGGAAACATAATTCACCACACGCCGACCGAGTGGTTAAAGCGATGACGACCCGGGTGCGATCGGACCTCGGATGTTCGTGGTTTCTTTCTCTCCAGACCTGCTTGTTTGGTGGATTGGTGCCTTTGAATTGTGTGTCTGAGTGACCTGGCTAACTTTAACCTGCTCATCATCTACCGCCTGTAACCAAAAATGTGGCACATTGTTTCTTTTTGTGGTCACAATATCTCAAAACAATATTTTCTATGATTTTCCTCCACTTTTTGTTTAGGTTTTTTAGTCGTAAATGAAAGTTTTGCACCTCCCTTGCCTCAAAATGATGTTTACTCTTTTTCACTTATTTCTAAACAACCTCACACAAATGCCGTCCTCACGCTGCTCAGGTTTTAGATTTCTCCAACCTGATTCACTGTTATTTGGCTCCATGACGGGCCCGTTTGTCTGAAGCGGCGGTGCTCGCAGGGGGAATAAAGTACGCCGACCGGTGGTCTCCAGTGTCACAGCACGGTGGTCTGAACCAATCCAAACATCCATCGGGATGAATTCAACTCAGAAAAGCACTTTTAAAGAGGACACCGCAGCACCCTGTTCCAGCCTTACAGCATTCAAACACACTAATAGCTTCGCCCGAGTGCAATGTCAGCGTCACTGTCAGTAGCAGGCTCCGAGTGGATGGTCGACGACAACAGTTGTTCTCGCTCTCTTTTCCCTGATAAGCTCCTCTGAACATCCTCTTTAAGCTCCGATCAGACAGAACGGTGCAAGAAACTGAGACACAAACATACTTCTATATTTATACAATTAAAGGAGCCTTCAGAATAAAAGCATGAGGCTGTTTTCAGACGAGTTACAGTGTTGTTGCCACTCCGGGATCCAGCTTGAGCCAGAAACAGCCGTTTTAAAAGAGATAGTTCCTCCCTAATACAAAAAAAGCTCCAACTTTTACTTCCGTCGACTCCTTTTCTCGGCACGGACGGCGACAATGCTTTGGCAGTGACGTCACAGCGTCTCTACGCATGTTTCTGACAGTCCTGTTCCTGCACCCAGACCAGCCAGGCGGCAAACAAACACAAACAAGGTGTGCGTGAGAGCGCGAGCAAACACACACACACACATGCACAAAGTCAGCAGGAAAGTTCATAAGGATACCTCCTCCTCCTCCTCCTCCAAACATTTTAACTCTTTCTGACTTTGAAGCAACCGATACATAATTTACAAGTCCTAAATCAAAGCCAGTGTATTTAAAAAGTGTGACATCTATAAACAAATTACTTCTACTCAAATGGTACACAGAAACTATTCTTCAGTTCCTGTCTGGGGCCTGCAGAGACGGGATTAAACTTGCTTGAGATAATAAACTGAAACGCAACCTTTTAATCGCTATAATAAAACTCGTTTCAGCAGTTGTGTTGGGAGCATCACAGGTTTATTTGTACTGTTTTGACTGATGTGGCCGAGCCACTTCTTCCTCAAACAGGTTCACGTCCCGAGCAGCAGAAATGCAGCCGGGCGGCTCCACCTGTTGTCAACAAAGGCGCTCGATCGCTTCTCTTCCGCTCGGATACTTGAGATGTTCGCGGTGGCATCTGGAGCATCTCTGGCAGCCACGTCTTTGTAACAACAGGGCAGCGGAAGAGTGTCCCGACGAGAACGAGGACGTCTGGAGACGACGTCGCTTGAGAGGCAGCGCGTGATAATCGAGGCAAAATTTAACAATTCGGGTTTTTAAAGGAAACATCTTGGAGAAAAAAACCCCGCATGTAAACAAATAGTTTTGGATCATGAATATGCAGAAGTTGCAATAACAGCAGCTCCAGTAATCACCTACTTCATATGCAGTACCTGTGATGATGTTTGTGCCAAGTTACCAGGAAGAGAAAATCGAAACGCTTTCAATCATCATTGATTTTTTCCCCACCAACAAGATTCTACATCGACTTTTTAAATCAACTCAAAACTGTCCGATCATCTCTTTAAAAGAAAAAGACTGAAGGTTCCGTCTCGCTTACCAAAACATTACAGTGAAGCCAAATGTTGGTGAACACACAGGAACTCTAAGGAATACAGAAGCGTTGGCCTTCACAATAAAAGCGTAAGGTATTTTTCTTCAACTGCCTTCGATCTCAGATAGTCATCGTTTAACGAGTTTTATTCTAATTCGACAACTTCAGACGGACCTCCACTTGATGTTTGGTGCTCGATTAAGAGGGTCTAGGGCTAAAACATTGCTCATTTGTGCAAAAATACAACCTAATGAAGCCGTTGACCTTCAGAGAAGAAAGGATATTCACCTATATGTTGGCAAATTGGTGACTTGATGGAGCCTATACATGTGGCGAGATTATAAAAAGAGGCAAAGAACAAATGAAGGAGGTTTCCTTTGAACTAGAACTCCACATATGCACAACACAAAATCAGGCAGCACCTCAATCAACACCTATGCAGGCTTGCAGTAGGGTACAGAGCCTGTAAATGAGCAGTGCTGATTAAAACAGTGGGAGCACGGGACAAAAACAGGTTGAAATGGGAAATGACTCAGAGGGGTGTTGTGTTAAGCAGATAAGCCAAGCTAAGGATGATAAAACGATGACAGAACTGCTACAGAAGCAACTTGGGATTAAAATTAATGCAGGAGGCCACCAAGAAATGGTAAAGTTGTGTGTGCGTGTGTGTGTGTGTGTGTCTCTTCAGCTGGCGAGACAACACTTGGTTTATACCTGCAACAAAAGGAAATATTAGCCCCTATTTGTCCACACCGGCAGCTTTCACTCCCACAGAAATGATGTTTCCATGCAGGTCGTCGGCAGTGAAAGAGACCATTAATTTTAAGAGCGTTGCATTTTACCTGCTTAAGCCACAGACAGCAGGACAAAGGAGCCACAAACCAGCAGCAACAACCGAAACCCAAACGTGGAGCTGCTTCCAGCAGCAGGTCGAGGCGCTTCCGACGTGGCCGGGAGCAGGCGGAGCCTCAATCAATCTCCTTCACTGGCGCTCATTCTTTGCCGTTTCCAACGTATACTTTTGCCGACACTCAAGAACTCGGACCTGCCCCTCCCCGCCGCATCCATCTGCTCCACGTGAACCTCCCGCCCCCTCCTCGGGTGGCACACACCTGCTGTCCTGCGGGGCCTCGCTTCCCGTTTGCGGAGAGGCTTAAACCGACGCTCCTGCATAGTTTTTGCATTTCCTCAAGACCCGTCCGCGTCCTCCTTCCCCAGCCCTCGCTGGCTTTGCTTTCATCACCTCCCTCTCGCGGCTCATCCACCACGCTTCCTTGCTGCACTCCCAAAAAATCAACTTCTCTCTCAAACCGACTCTCCAGCTTTTTGCGCTCTCCTCCTTGTGACCTTTAGCGTTTTTTTTCCCCTCAGACTCCCTTCCTGGAAATACTTTCCTCGAATCAGATTAGAGTTCTACGATTTTGGACGAGTATAAGGTCAGTTTACACCGTCCCGGGGATCTTCTGCCGCTGACCGGAGTGACGGCATTGTTGTTTATTTGGAGTGACAGAGCGGCAGGGGAACCCCCCCTGCTCGTCGGTCAATCCCAGCTAAAGAGTTTCTCTTCCAACTGAAGGGGGGGCGGGTTGCCTGGGTGACAAGACAAAGGAAAGTTTGGGGGGGAGAAAAAGAAGAGGAGAAAGAAACGGAGTGCATGTTTCCACTTCTGTAGCAGACACAAGGATGGAGAGGATAGGAGTGGAGTGGACGGGGGTTGAGCCGAGAGCGGCAGGAGTGTCCGCCTCGCCGCTGCTTTGGGCGATCCATTAAAACGATCCCTCCATTAGACAAATGTGAGGGAGGAGGCCAAAGAAAATGGACCGGAGGGGTACAGAAAAGGGTCGACCGATGCAGAGGGGAGGGGAGAGCCATGAATGTGGCGCAGAGAGGACACACTGTGACAGAGGTGGGTCAGACTCGGGGGTAGGATATCAGGCCCCCCCCCCCTCCCCTCTCTCACCGCCACACGGGACGCTTCTGTCCACTGGCACCACTTTGGCAGCAGGTTTTTAAAAAGCATTTCCGCAACACTTTTCTTGCGTCGCGCTTCCTCCGCAGACGAGAGCGTTTACCGCACAATGGATAATCATTTCCTAACCTGTAATTGTGAAATATTTACAAGAAAATTGTGCGCAACTGTGAAGAAAGCGCGAAAGAATAAAAAAAAAAAAAAAAAAGGCTCGAAGGAGAACATGAGGCCCAAAGAATTGCAACAGAATGAGGAGCGAGAAGGAGGAGCTGAAGAGTACAGGATATAATTATCTTTCATAGCCGACGCAGGTGACGAGCCCGAGAAGAATGGATGAAGTATCTCTTCCTCGCTCTCCTACTTTCTCCCAACAAGCAAGACCCCACTCTATGGCTGGAGAGAGGGCTGAATAAAAGGTGTACAGTGCTGCGAAGGGTCCAGCCGGCCAGCTGCTTCACTCCAGCAGGACAATGATCAACTAGGAATTAGTCCCAATGCTTCTTTTTGGGAAAAAATCCAACAAGGGAAGTGACACAAAGACGGAGAAAAACGCTAATTTTGGAGCATTTCACCCGTTTCGAATCCGCTCGCTCTGCCGTCGTTGGAAAGTTGATGGCCAGCGTGAATGCCGCGCGGTGCTTCCCGGTTACCTCTCTCCGTGTGGAGGGTTTCTTTCGGGTCGGTGAATCTCGAGACTTTACGAAGCAGCGCTTCCATGTTTGAATCCGCATCCATTTAGACGGGAACACAACAACTGCCGACCAGCCGAGCCATCGATCCGCAGCGAGCCGGCTGTGCCACAGCCGAGCATGGATCACAAATCGCGGCGGATCGATGCGGCATCGGGGGGGTGAACGGCGCTCCCTCTGTTATGCAGTGAGATTTCACTCACTCATTCATGCGTCTTCTGTCCTTTCAAACATGCACATTAAGTCTCTGGTTTTCAGCCTTGCGAGTCAACCGGAAGGCAGGCAGGATGACCACGTGTACGCGGGAGTCCGGAAGGGGCTTTTTGTTTGTTTATGTGGTTTCAGCTGTTTGGTTGGGTTTTTTTTTTTCCTTACTCTCACTCTCGCAGGTAATTCCAGTCACTCACACACAAGCACATGTTTCGGCTTTGTGTACACAAGTATGCAGATTTCCCCTGCCTTTGAATCCTTTCGTTTTTATTTAAATCTTAAATAAACATCCACAACTGCCACACAACGTCGGCCCGCTCGGGGTGAAACGATCGCCATCAAACAACCACTTTTTAAGCTTTTATGTGCAGTTGTTTTTCTTGAAATGACCACAAAAGTTGTAATCTGCACCAAAAAGAAGCATGAGTCACTCTGAGCTGACCCCTTACTAAGCAAATTCATCATATATGAAACGCTCAGTCAGACAAATGAGTCGCCTGTGAGTCACCCAGCTGCAGGATGAGTTACCCCCCCCAAATTTTTCACTGACGTGGTCCGAAACGAGTCAAAACCAGACTTTTACTTCACAGACGGCTAAAACTGCATCAAGATCTCTGAGAGGAAAGCAAAACTGTTTCAGCTTTATTGCGACAACAGTGGTTATTAAAACACATCGCGCGGGACAACGAGGTCCTTCAGAGGGATTCTGCTCGGAGTGCTTTCAGCCTGAGCGAGGGGGGGGGGGGGGGGGGGGAGAGAAAAAAAAAAGTTGTCTGGACTGATGCGGCGCCGACAACCAATCCACTGCAGTAAAATATTAATCTCTCCCAGTGGCTAACAACTCCTCATGAAAGAGAGGCAGTTGCATGCTCCGGGGATATCACGGCTTTATCATCAGGAGCTGCTGGTTTGGAGGGATTTCTTCCTTCTTTCTTTTTTTTTCTTTTTTTTTTAAATGTCGTGAACATAAACAATCCCGAAACAGACAATCGCTGGTTTTTCGGGGGGAGGGGGGAAGTCGAGGTCACAGGTTTTCGCGAACAGGCCTCACGTTTTTTTTCCCACGACGGAGCCCGAGACGAGTTCGTTTCCGCCGCCGACAGGTTCACCCGAGTGGAAGTTCGTTGGAGACTCGCAACTTGCAAAGAACAACCCTGCAACAAAGTGTTAACACGCACGCTTTGCTTTCTAATTCAGCAGCAGGACAGAAAAACAAAACAGTATTTATGACTCAGTATTGATGATTGCAAAAAAGTTTGAAAAAACACAACTGTGAATAGCAGGCCGCTCTGAAAATGAGATCATTTTCATGTAATGGATTGAGCTTTATGCAACTTTTGATTGTTTTCCAACCATGTTTTGAAGGTATGAAGTCATTTTAATGGCATAATTAATTGCAACACTCCGATTGGTTTGCCGTCCCGTCTCGTCCCATTAGGCCTATAATGTTTCTTGTCCATTAGAGCTGTAAAACTACATTTAGTTTAACAGCACTAATGGACAACATTTTACAAAGTTGTTATTTTTTTAACTCTTGTTGCTGCAATGTAGTTTTTTGCACAGTAGGTGTACATGTTTCAAACTTTTTTTTTTGTTTTACATGCAGAGGAACACTGAACTTCTTTAGAAGAGAACAAATTGAGTCCAATTTTCAAATGTAGAATATTGTGCTTTTAGTCCCATAAACTTCTGACAAATTACAATACAATTGATTAGGTTTTCCTGCTTAATAAGACAGGGAATTAACAACAGTACTTGAGTTGAACTTTGTCTCATTGCTTGTGTGTAAACAGTCCAGATAAAGTGACCGATTGATTGGCGTGACAGCAGGACATGCAGTAATCATCTGCCTCCTCTTCAGTCAACTCTGCCAGAACAAGTTTTTATAAAGCGTCTGTGCAGAACTGGGACTTGCTTAGATCATCTGGTTGCACTTTCGAAACAACAGCCCGCTGCTGTCTCTGGGTCTGGAACCCATTAAGCATTCTGGGCTGCTTTTTATTGCACGAGAGAGAGAGAGAAAACTGGTGTTGTTCCGCAGGAATGTGGCCGAATTTCTGTGGACACTCCCACATGACCTCCTGGAACCGATTGCACAGCACGGCTGCGAGCAGAGTTCAGCTCCAGCGCACCCTCTATCTCTAGCTCTGTCTTCCTCCCAAGTACTGTGCAGCAGCAGCAGCAGCAGCAGCAGCAGCAGCAGCAGCAGCCATGGCAGACACAGGCAGGCTCCTGATCAAAGGTGGCAAAGTAGTGAACGAGGACTGCTCCGCGATCAGCGACGTCTACATTGAAAACGGGAAGATCGCCGAGGTCGGGCTGGATCTTCGGGTTCCGGCCGGGGTGCGAGTCATCGACGCCACCGGGAAACTGGTGATCCCCGGCGGCATCGACACGCACACGCACTTGGAGCTCGCCTTCATGGGCACCCAGTCCGTGGACGACTTCCACATCGGGACGAAGGTAGAGTGTCTCGTTCTCGCTACGAAGCGCAGAGGAACAAAAAAAACAAAAACAAAAACAAACCTTGGCCCAGTCAGGAAACAGACAGTTGGTGTGGTTGTTTTTGTCTGCTTCCTGAGTGCTGACGAGGAAATCTCTGCCACGCTGCTTTTCTCTGAAGGCTGAGCCGATAGATTTGATTCAAATAACTTGCATCGCTGCGATAAAACTGGGACAACAGAACTTCTTTCAGACATGTGTTGGGTGTAACAACATAAAGCTCCAACAGAAAACCTAATATCTCGTCTTGCATGCCGCAAAGTGACGGGTTTTGTCATTTTTTCAGTGTTCTAAAGGCTTTTAGTTTGCACGCTATGACTGGTGAAACACATTCAGGTCTGTAGTTTTATCATTCTCAGTGATGCTGATGGTTAAGTTGTCGCTACATTCAATCACTGCTGATTCGCTTCCAGATTTCTTCTTGAAACTTTCAAGAGCTGAACAAAACTTTAACCTACACACACAAAACGTGGCCAAAACGACCCACTGAAGAGACAAGGCATGTTAAACGCTCCACAGAGATGCTGCGAATAAAAAATGGACCGACCACCATCGAGTAGTTGCAGACGAGGCAGCTAATCTTCTGATAACCGATCAATCACTCAGACAAGTTGTGTTCAAGCGTCCCCGCTGCTCTCTGCAACAGTGTCTGGTCACTTTCCCTCCCAATGAGATGATTCCCGTCAAGATAGTTTTCACAGTTCAGTTCCCTTCTTTGTTTTCACAGACAGCCTGGAAGGGAGACTTTACAACCGTACCTTTAGGTCATTAACCTCACACACTTACAGCCCTACTGAAAGCTCAACATACATGAACTAACGGTGAAGAGATGCCACCTCAAGCATGCGTGTGTTGCTTATCTTATTTTTTCGTGTGTGATCAGGTTCCACAAGCTGCTCCACAACTGTGTGACAATGAATGAAACAGCAGTTAGCAGCATTAGCACGTGAGGCGTCGAAGCGACATGTCACGGGCGCCCAAGAATCACAGCCTGCACACGTCAGTGACAACACTGAGAAGCTGAAGCAACCAGGAATACACAAGGGACAAACTGCAGCCTCCGCAACTGATTAACCAGCCTGTTAACCTCACAATGTAAAGGTTCTTGGGTGCCAGCCCAGGTCAGAGCTCACCTATCCATGTGAGGTCAAGTGTCCCCAGTGAACCTTGAGTGGGAAAAGCAATCGCGAAAGCTTGAATGCACGTTTCTCAACCGGAATCGGCAAGCTAATGTTTCACCTGAACCTCTGTGGCAATGTGTGCATTTCGGCAGGCGGCTCTCGCCGGCGGGACCACCATGGTCATGGACTTTACCATCCCCCAGAAGGGCCAGTCTCTCCTCGAGGCCTACGACAGCTGGCGCAAGAACGCCGACCCCAAAGTCTGCTGCGACTACTCGCTGCACGTCGCCGTCACGTGGTGGAGCGATACGGTGAATGAGAGCGTCATCGTCGGCGCAATCAGTTTTTGTGGGCGTGCATGCAGCTCTACCTGCGTGGAGGTTTGATTCCTAACCACGAGGGTGCCCGTCTCCCGCCTCCCTTTTTTGTCTCTGTCTCCAGGTCAAGAAGGAGATGGAGACGCTGGCCAAAGAAAGAGGAGTCAATTCGTACAAGATGTTCATGGCCTACAAAGGCCTGTTCATGCTGCAGGACGCTGAGCTGTATGAGGCCTTCAGCCAGTGCAAGAAGATCGGGGCAATCGCTCAGGTGCACGCTGAGAACGGAGACTTGATTGCTGAGGTCAGTCCGATCAGACAGTCCACACGCTCTAACTGCAGGAGACACTGAAGCGAGAGTGAAGAAAATGTGTCAAAGTTGAGTTGAGTTGAATAAGTGAGTAATCTCCTACAGAACTTTGAGTAATTCAACCAAAGCAATCCTGTCAAATGACAGGAAATAAACATCCGATCACTGTGCTGATGTACATGAGGTTTGCCAACACTCATTTCGTTCAAAAATCAGGATCTTATCAATGCAAGTTGACACACTGCATCCTTTTACACAGGGGTCAGCTGAGGTCAAGCACCGTAAACGGTCTCTGTGTGCACACGCGCCACAGTCCTTATGTAGTTAGAACTTAATGTTCCATCCTCATAACAGCAAAAGGAGTCGATGGCTGTTAGATGACTAGACATGTTCAGTGTCAGTGATGCAGGATCTTTGTTTCACAATGAAATGAACTCAGGGAAACTCTGAACATCTGGACACTGGTTGCGCAACTGTAAGGAGAGCAATGAAATCCCAACAGCATGCTTGCGATATAAGCACATGTATCCTGAGTTTGGACTCAGCTGAACTGAATAGTTTCTATCAGGAGGGTCAGTAAAACGAACTATGAAGGAGAGAGCCTGTATTTAAAACCGACCTGTGATCTGTTGCACAATTATAAAACAATAACATATTTGATAAATCCAATTTTACTCTGACTTAAAAGGATTCCACCATTTTAATGGAGATGCTTTCTTATCCACATCAACGTAACAGAAAACAAATTCATTGACGTCATGGTCGGCCGAAGAATTAATTGAAAATAGTGAACTCTTGCAGGGTTTTTCTTCCAAAGCTGAATGATGATTGTGTGACTCAGTAGCGGGTTTCCAAATTGCTATTTTTAATAGGTTAAAGTTGGAAGTTGGAGCAAAATGATAACGAGCAAGACAATCGAGAGAAAAGACCTTGTCAAGCTTGCACACTTTGTTCAAACTGTGACAGACTGACTCAGTTTAGCTGCCTGAATGAAATAATGTGATCGCATTTGAGTTATACAGTATTAACTTGTGTGAGATTCTTTATTGGTTCCCATTAAAAAAGGTAGTTGGTGGAAACATTGGAAAAGATTGTAGATTGAGAGTGAAATGACACGACTATTTATATCTATAAACTGAGACAACTCACGATATTAATACATTCAAGTTAATAGACACCTCTTCCTCTCAAATGCAAATCCCTGCCATGAGAAGTACTCATTGCCATTTGTCAATGCCCCTATTTCTCATGTCAAGACAACCAAAGACCACTAGAGGGTAGCAAATGCTGCAAAAGTGAGTCGTAGCTCTGCAGAGGAAGGGAGCAAAGGAATACAACAGTTAAAAGTGTGTTAAAGATCCAGTCAATGCGAGACAAAAGCACTGATCTGACTAATGCTTCCTTTTGAATACATTGATCTTTGTGGAGCATAAAAAAATTAATATCACTAAATAAAAAGCTAACTAAATAAAGCCACACTGACCATCTCTGCTTTCCACTGACGCTGTGTGATGTTCCCAACCTTCACTGCCAACCTTCACCCCGCTCTGTTTGTGTGCATCCCCACCATGACCCGACAGGGTGCAAAAAAGATGCTCTCCCTGGGCATCACGGGGCCCGAGGGCCACGAGATGTGTCGGCCGGAGGAGGTGGAGGCCGAGGCCACCCAGCGCGCCGTCACCATCGCCAACGCGGTCAACTGCCCGCTCTACGTGGTCCACGTCATGAGCAAGTCGGCCGCCAAAGTGGTGTCGAACGCGCGCAGGGAAGGTGAGAAGGAAATGCTGCCACCTGCTGTCGGAGGAGGAGTCCTGCATGGCCGCTGAGCCTTCTTCAGCAGAGGAGATTTGTGCGTGTAAAAGTTCCGACGGCCGGTGTGTTTCTGCCTTAAGGCCGCGTCGTGTTCGGCGAGCCAATCGCGGCTGGCCTGGGCATCGACGGCACCCACTACTGGAACAAAGACTGGGCGCACGCCGCCGGCTTCGTGATGGGACCGCCACTCAGACCTGACCCCAGCACGCCGGGGTACCTCATGGACCTGCTGGCCAAGTAGGTGGAAGTCAAAGTAAAGTCACCAAACACGATCCGTCCTGAATTAGGGTGAAATATCTCAATGTGGCACTTTATTTGGTCACCTGGGCGTTGCACAGGAGAGACCAGATACACTGAGCCAAACTGTGCTGTTTTTGTTTTCCAGAGGACAAAAACTTGGTACAAAATGCACTTTCTTTTCCTTTTTTTTTTTTGTCTCAGTGACGATCTGAGCGTGACTGGGACGGACAACTGCACCTTCTCTGTGTGCCAGAAAGCCCTCGGCAAAGACGACTTCACCAAGATCCCCAACGGGGTGAACGGCGTGGAGGACAGGATGTCTGTGATCTGGGAGAAGGGGGTGGTATGTACCAATAATAAACATGTCCTCTGACACCGACCCCGACTGAGACACAACTCTGAAACAGCCCCACAACTCCTGCCAACGCCGTCACATCACGTCCTTTCTTGCCACATGTAGCATCGTTAGCATTTGTGAATGTGAGCCGAATCGAATTACAGCAGAGTTTTAACAGGGACAAAAACGACTGAACTCTGTGCTCGTCGCCCCGTTTTCATTCATATGTATCTCGGCCAGACAATCTTTTTTTTCCTGCAATGTGAAGTCATGACTGATTACTCGTCAAACATTGAGGCCAAATTTGAGCGTATGACTCATTTCAGATAAACGACTTGGCGTCCACAGGAACCGCTTGCCTAAAATCAACTCGCAAAGATATGCCAAGACCTCGGGCCCTGCGTTCACACACACAAGTGGAGCAATGGACTGCAGCTGATCTGAGATCTGTGTGGATCCCTATCACCATGCAGCAGTCAGGAGTCCAAGTCATAAATGCATCGCTCACACTTGATAAAGAGAAAGTTCAGCTTCCTTAAACTGAGAAGTTATCGCTCAAAGTTATCGGTATCGTGAGTTTAACTGATGCCAATGTTGTGCTGGAGGTGGCGCTACTGAGTCATTTCATGCAGTTTCAGCCTTTGTTAGTTTCAAAGTTTTTTCAGCACCTTACCGATGCTTTGTTTTAGTTTATGGCCAAAGGCATCTCGATGCTAATGTGACTCACGACACCACCATGTGGCACAATGTGATATTGCAAGGGTGGGAGGGCCAAATATGGTCAATATCAGAATGTTAGACATAACTACACAACCTTGTACCCATATTACATTAAAAATAAGACTCTCAGTTGCTGATAAAAACCACATCAGCTTTGTCTTATCAAAGTGAGTGACAATCATCACTTCTGATGGTGCTACAGTATGCAAATAATTCGTTGATCGGTCAGGTAACTTTTTGACTTGATGCTTGAATTTCCGCCTTTATTTGCCAAAATACATGGTGTTGCTTCAAAATAAGAGTCCAACAAATTTCCACTGAGAGATAAACTATTGTAGGTTTTGCTGACCTCGAAAATCAAATTTTGCTGAATTTTAAGACGTTTGAAAAAAGCAAAACAGCAGTCGCAGCTCCACTTTTCAGTCTTCACCAGGCCACGCGCACACAAAAACCGACACAATGCAAGAATTATTTACTCCTGTTTCTATTCTCGTTTAGTCGACAAACTCCCTTCTGTGCGAGGCACTGCACTCGGGGTTCTGCAGACGGCTGCAGACTGCCGATGCTGCGTTTTCCTGCCTCGCGTTGTGGGCCGGGTGCAGCGGCCCGGCCGCACAAGGCCACAGGAAAGATTTACCTCGACCAACAGTGCTTACAAATCACACGTCAGATGATATTCTGGCAGAAACGAGTCGCTTGCCGCGCAGTTAAGCACTGACCTTTCCGTCCGCTTATTCTGTGTGCCGTCGCCGTCCGGGCAGCCCATTTACTCAAACGGGGTGCTTTTGTGCCTTTTTCTTTTTTTCTTTTTTTTTTTACACCCCCCCCCCCCAGCACAGCGGCAAAATGGATGAGAATCGATTTGTGGCCGTCACCAGCAGCAACGCAGCGAAAATCTTCAACTTCTACCCGCAGAAAGGCCGAATCGCCAAGCACTCGGATGCTGACGTGGTTATCTGGGACCCCGAGATGACAAGGTGAGGACCTCGACTTCAGACGGTCAGCAGTGGGGGGGGGGCAATAGCGGAATTGAGCCGCCGCCCCCCCCCCCTCGCCCAAAAAGTGTAAATATCTGAATGTGTGACAACCCTGAATCTACCGATTTCTCCCGTCTCTGCTGAAACACTGCGCAGACTTTGACACTCATCATAAAGCAGCTAACAGTTTCAGCGATGCAGCATGCGGGCGCCTTGAAAGAGGACGGAGGTCTTTCATGTTGTGCCACCTTAAAATACGCCCGTGCGCACATCAACCTCCTCGTAAGCTGATTACGCGCGCGCTCCATCCAAAAAGTCAAAGCCTGTCATCACCTCTCTCCAGCTGCACATCTGAGCGTAACACCATTTCCATATGAATCGGAATCATCGCCAAAAAAAAAAGGGTATTTTTTTCTTCCCGTCGAGGGTTTTTGACACACTTATGTAAGTTTGATGCAAACACATCAGTGGGACGGAACCGAAAGCTCGTGGTGAGGATCCTCAATGCGATGATTCTTTCGCGTGGGCGCTAAAGCAATAAGTAGGTGCAATATTTCGAGCTAACCGGCGGTGAAAATCGTACGCGGTAACCGGGACGTGCGGCCAGTTTTTCGGTTGCATCCCTGCTTGCTCTGAACCGGTCCCAGATGTCGAGCAGGGGACAGCTTGCTGTCCTCTGCGGCACATGTGCGCAGATGCAGACTCAGAGGACGGTTTCGCGTTCCAGCGGCTGGCGTGTACTGTAGCACACTGGGGCTTACGTAACCCAGGACGGTGCCGCTCTGTTGGCTGGAGGATCTGGGCTGAGCCCCTCAGGGAGGTCACTAACCGCGGATGTAAGTTGGGGAGGAACACACGGAAGAAGAAGAAGAAGAAGAAGAAGACAAAATAAGAAGAGTGAGGCAGGACCGGGGAGCCTCAATCCCGTGGTCACTGCTGCAGAGCCGAACGCGGCCTCTCGGGCCGGCCGTCGCCTGGACGTCGCCCGGTCGTTTTTCGCCGTCTGCGCATGTTCTGCGTGCGCCCCGCCTGTGTCACGATGCCTTTCAAGCATGAGGGCGCCTCCTGTTTGATCGCCGCAGCGGTGAAATCATCTGTGAAACTGCGTAATTAATGGCCCCCGGCGCGACCGTCGCTCCATAACATCCGGGAGCCCGGGGGCCGCGGAGGGGGGGGTTGCGTAACCCGAGCGGGGCGACGGCGCTCGCTCGAGCCGCGCGTCGCTCATAAGTGGGCTGCTGGAATAATGAGGACACATCTTGTTGTTGTCAGCGCTCACCAAGCGTGGTGTCGGGGCCGTACGAACCAACAGGAAGCGCGTGCGCTTGCGTGTGAGCGAACGGAGAGAGAGAGAGAGTGAGAGAGAGCGAGAGGGGGAGAGAGAGAGAGAGAGAGAGAGAGAGAGAGAGAGAGAGGCCTCAAGACGTTCAGTGCTTCCCAGCGAAGTGGCTGAGTCAGACCTCTTCCACTCTGATTTACTCTTTCACTCCGATATGATTTGTGAGACATCAGCAGCACAAGTTGTGCACAGCACTCCATTATTTCATCAGGGGGGACTTTTCAATATTCTCCAGAAGCCTTTCGAGCCACGGTGATGACAAAAGGCTTTAAACCGCGTGAAGACCGCCCCTCCCGCAACGTACAGCAATGAAAGTGTGCAAGAATCAGCTCAGAAAAACATATCTCGACTCATCTTAGATAAGAATTCTTCGAAAATACAGATTATATTGCCAGGGAAACTCATCACAAATGAATTTCTGGCGTACATGCTTCACACAGAGTACTTGAACTTCAACACAGTTAGTTTCTCCTGTGTGTCTCAACAGCAGAAAAACACACAGGGAGGATGCCGACCTTGAAGAGCCCACTGGCACGGCCGACACTTTGGAACACATTGCACCAAATATGGACACACAGATAACACATCCGTCAGGGAAGGCGGGATCCATCCGGCCCGACCAGCATATCTCTGAACAATGAAAAGACGGGGCTCTTACATGCTGACCTCTCGGGGGGGGGAAAGCATGTCAGACTCCTGCGCGGAATCCTGCTTTTAAACTCCATTTGCTTTAACTTTTGTAATGTTTTTTGCTAATCAATATGTAAATCTGTCACACTTGTGTTCAACTTGAACGTCAGCCTCAATTTTGTTGGTGTCTCGCCTAAAAACCTGCATCAGGACCTGACGGTAATAAAAAGAACCGGCCGTCGGGACGCGGCGGCCCGAGAGGGTGCCGCCCGCTTTCGGACAACTCCGACAAAACGGATGCACTCAAAGCAGATGAGACCGGCCACGAATGGCGACCGCAGTGACGCGCAGTTTTATTCTGTCAGTGCTTGTAACAAATTACAGTCTCAGCTAAAACACTCGCCTTTATGCACCCCCGTGTGTTTTCAACACGTGTGTGTGCAGAGCGCCCACACGGACGGATGTGTCCGAAAATCGAAACGAAGACGCGGGGTGAATTCCGACGCGCCCCTAAATTTGGGTCGCACGCGTTGGCTGCGCTTCACCCGTGACGAAGAGCAGGAAGGATCTAATCAGACACACCCAGAGAACTGACAGCGTTTTTTTTTTTCTCCCCCCTTTGGGTGTTTTTAAACGTGGAGAAAACGAGCCAAACGTGTGTAAGGCGCTTCCAGAGGGGGCAGCGCGCCGCCGTCTGCATCAAATCAGGCCGGCATCAAACGGCGAGTGACCAAAGAGGTTTTTTTTCTTTTTTCTTCTTCTTCTTCTTCATCCGGATCAAAAAGAAATGCTTTTGGTGTTTCATTTGGATGATTTTTTTTTGCTTTGCCTTGCCGGTCCGTCCAGTAAACTGATGATTGAACAGCAGAGCAAAAGGGAGGAGGGAGGAAAAGAGCAGCGGAGCACATGGGGCGAACGCCAGATCCTTCAATCAAATGTTTGGAAAATTAATTTTCATTGAAGGCGACGAGGGGGGAAATTGACAGGAGGAGATGAAAAGGGACGCCTGTTTGCCCGCGCCTCCTTCGCGCCTTTCTTCCTCCGCCCCCCCTCCCCCCCACCTCAGGTTCTTTGGCTCCTTCTGGCCTCCGCCGGGGGGGGGTGGGGGGGGGGACTCGTTTGGCGGGCCGGCGGCCGAGCTGGGGAAGCCATCAGTATCCATTTATCCACATCATTACCCACATCCGCCGCCGCGGACGCGGACGCACGCGGACTCTGGCACCCAATCTCCGATCCGCAAGGCGACACCTTGACCTCCGGGGGAAGGGCTGCCATGTGATTACAGGGGGGCCCGGAGGTGTTGCGGTACGGAGAAGATGTTGGAAACTTTCAGGGAAGGCGGTTCGTCCTTGAAACGGTTCAGAAAGGCAAACAAGCCGCACAGAGGCCGCTTCTCTCCTTTTTCTGTCTAAGCGCTCGCAGTGGCAAGGAACCAAAGTTGCTGCCGTCTTATAGCCAAGTTGGAACCTTCTAGAATCTGCTTACAACATTGGTGCATTTGCTCCAGTCGTCCTTCTGCGCAGACCTTCGACAAATGGAAGCTGTTTCATGTATTCATTGGAGCAAAACACAACAAAACGGGGGGGGGTGGGGGGGGGGAACGTGAGCTCCTTGATGATTTAAGTGAACAGCCAGAGAGCTGCAGAGCTGCTGCCTCTCTGCTCTCTTCACAGATAAGACCGCCAACGATGGCACTTCCAATCATCCAAGAGCAGCTGAACAACAGTTTCACCAAACTCCTGTTTGTTTGTTTTTTCTCCCTAAAGGATGAAATTGTATTCTGTCCCCTTCCTTCCTTCCTTCCTTCCTACATAAGTCGGCAAAGCTCCTGTGATCTGGCTCGTGAAGGAGCCGCCGGGCCTTATATTTTCATACATCATAATAAGACGACGAGCCGTAAAACAATCACACGCCGTCCTCCGATCATATTTCCCTTTGACGGAGCAGCCCGTTTTGCCCTGATGATTGACAGCGCGACGTGACAAGCAGTTTGCGCCCGAGTCTCGGCCAAACAGTCGGCGGGACGCCAGCGTCCCACCGGAACTGATGAGCTTTTTTCCGTATTTATGTGCCTGACAGTTCAAATCGAGGGAGAAATTGGTCCCCCGTTTTTTTCTCTCTCCCCCCTCCCCCCTCTCCCAGTGTTTTCGCTGCACTCCCTGGCAGCAGACTCTTTTTTTTTCTTAAGTTACGACGGAGGACAGGTTAAAAAACTTTAGGTTCGGAGAGTTATGTGCCGACTTCTCATCTCACATTCAATTAAATTTGAGACTGGGCCAACGCTGGGGTCAGAAACTAATGAGAGCTTGGGGCATTTTTTGGCCCCTGGCCCTGACATTTATAATGGGCCGGGGAAATACTTCAGACTTCTTCCCGGCTCCGCGCCGTTCGTCTTTCTCCGAAAAAAAACCCCCCAACCCTTTGTCATAGATTAATTTATGAACGAGTCGTCTGCGCCCGGTGTGGCCGGCGGAAAGTGCTTTTGGAATGATTTTTATGACCCGAATGAAACAGGAAGGCAGGAATCACCCAGCAAACAAACGGGGGCGGGGGGGCCCGAACAGGAAATGCCGAATTCTGCGGGGGTTGGCCGCGGCGCCTCCCCTCGCGCGAGCATCCCCGTGCGCGCTCTCGCACCTCTTTTACGGTCCACAGACATGCAAATCCAGCGAACTGCGTCGTATTATAATGCGCCGCGTCCGTTCAAGCGGTGCGACCTTGCGGGAAAAAATCCGGAACTGAGGACATCTGAACTCAGAGGTTGACGTTCGAACGATCAGCAGCTTGATACGGTGCGATGCTAAAAAAAAAAAAAAAGGGGAGGGGGGGAGGGGGAGGGGCCACGCCGTTGTTTCCATTCGCAGCAGTCCATAACATAGAACATTATACTTGCAACCCATTCCGACCCTGTTCTGCACTGCTGCTCTCCCAGCAACAGCTGAAGACCCCATATGCCTGGGATGATGCACACATTTACATAATAATAGGACATTTAGATGGTGAATGCACAGCCTCTGCAAACCTTTACATTTCAATTACTCGCGCGGCTCCAGGACCGTCGTCGAGCGTGTTCCATTTACGGCGACTTCTGGTTATAAAACAAAAGGGAAGAATTGCAGTCAGTCGGATTTTTTTTTTTTGTTCCCTTTTTTCCCCTCCACAAGTGGCGATATTTTCTGGCAAACGCTTTCCGCCGCCATCGTGTGCCAAAGGAGAAAGCGCGCGGGTTCATGCGTCGATGATGATTTTTTTTGCTTGTACCTAAGGGTGAGAAAATGTATTCGTTTCCCGTCCGCAGGAAAACCCCCGTGGAAAAACGCGGCGGCGCACACGCGGCGGGGGTACGGAGGCAGAGGCGCGGCGTCCCGCGGAAACCGGAGAAGGCGGAGCCAGCGAGCGCGCGAGCGACGGTTCGGAGCGCGGCGCTGAGCGAAACCCCTCCTCGCCGCCGCTGCTGATGCGGTGACATGAGAATCGAATTCAGACTGGCTCAAGTTGATAAAAGAATAAAAAAAAGGACAGAACCTGATGAGGCGATCCGTCCCGAAAAGTCGAATTACGTCGACAATCTTCCCCAGGATAGCGACGCAAAGGCAGCAGCTCTCTGTGTCCGAATTTTTGACATGTAAAGACTTTAATGCTCCACCCACCACCCCCTTTCCAACCCCCCCCCCCCCCCCCCCCCCCCCCCGC